>JAULJL010000008.1:22417707-23017707 GCA_030761205.1 Fremontodendron californicum
TTGGAGTTTTATCAACAATTTTCTTGTGTAGGCCGGGATCCGATATTTTCTGAATCCTTGTGTAAGGAATTACAAAAGAAATTCTTTCAGCAAAGATGTGAATTAGGAAGGATTGGTCGACGAAATATGAACCAGAGACTGAATCTTTATATACCTCAGAACAATACATTTTTGTTACCGCGAGATATATTGGCAGCTGCGGATCATTTGATTGGAATGAAATTTGGAATGGTTACACTTGATGATATGAATCATTTGAAAAATAAGCGTATTCGTTCTGTAGCAGATCTCTTACAAGATCAATTCGGATTGGCTCGAGTTCATTTAGAAAATGTAGTTAGAGGAACTATATGCGGAGTAATTAGGCATAAATTGATACCGACTCCTCATAATTTGGTAACTTCGACTCCATTAACAACCACTTATGAATCCCTTTTCTGATTACACCCAATGTCTCAAGTTTTGGATCGAACAAATCCATTGACACAAATAGTTCATGGGAGAAAATTCAATTATTTGGGCCCCGGAGGATTGACCAGGCGAACTGCTAATTTTCGGATACGAGATATCCATTCTAGTCACTATGGACGCATTTGCCCAATTGACACGTCTGAAGGGATCAATGTTGGACTTATTGGATCCTTAGCAATTCATGCCAAGATTGGTCATTGGGGGTCTCTAGAAAGTCTATTTTATAAAATCTTTGAGAGATCAAAAAAAGCACAGATGCTTTATTTATCCCCAAGTCGAGATGAATATTATATGGTAGCGGCAGGAAATTCTTTGGCCTTGAATCAGGGTATTTAGAAAGAACAGGTTGTTCTGGCTCGATACCGCCAAGAATTCCTAACTATTGCATGGAAGCAGGTTCATTATCGAAGTATTTTTCCTTTTCAATATTTTTCTATTGGAGCTTCCCTCATTCCTTTTATCGAGCATAATGACGCGAATCAGGCATTTTGACAAAGCAATTTTTTAACTCACTATCTTGATTTTGGTAAAAATCGATCATAGTATCCATGCTCCAAAAATTAAGCTGATTTTTTCTCATAGAGGTCAACATGTCCTAGGTCTCCTATAATGTTTTTAGATTGTTTTGAAATTTTTAGAAGGGCAAAAAAATAGGTTTTAAGACTGCCTGTGAGAGTCAGAGATGTTTTTTAGAATTGGTAACTTTCTGTTTTGGTTAATTCGGTCATAGTATCCATGGTCCAAAAATTAAGTTGATTTTTCTCATGTATATCAACATGTTATAGGTCTCCCATAATTTTGTTAGATTTTTTTGAAATTTTCTAAAAGGGTAAAAAAATCAGGTTTAAAAACTGGTTGTGGGAGTCAGATTTTTTTTCAAGAAATAATAATTTTATGTTTTTATTAGTATATTAAGAAAGGGCTGATTTGGGACATTAGTTATTGTCTTAGGTTGATTTCCATGTTATTTCAATTATAAAATTTGATTTTACAAAAGTCGGGTCAAGAGTGGTCAACCAGGATTTCTAAACTAGGAAAAATAGATCCTTTTAAAGAGGGGGTTCGGCCATGAGGCCTTTTTTCATCCAAAAAATTCCATTTTTTAAAAACACCCAAATCCAAATTTGAAAATCCGATTTAAGTATATTCCAAAGATAGCCGGATACTTCTTTAGGTATACGAATGTCCTTGCTTCATGGGAGAAATACATTTCCATGCATTGCATTTTCCATGTTCATGCATATTCCATGATAACTAATTTTTGCTATCTTAGTCATATAAATTCTATGTATGAATATTTCCATAGTGATGTTATTATTTTGATTTTGAATTTCATGATGCTATCTTGATTATGATACAATTACGGATATTCTATGATAATGTCTTTTTGTGATTTATGCCATGTCATTAGATTTTGCCATGTCATTAGGATTTTGCTATGTCATCTAGATTTTGCCATGTCAAGCATGCCATATCATTAATTCTTTTGCCATGTCATTTAGATTATGCCATGCCATCTAGATTTTGCCATGTCATTAATCCATATGCCATGTCATTCACTCTTTTACCATGTCATTAGTAATGATTTGCATATTAATATACATCATTTTAAAATGATTTCTAATGCAATAAAAATAATGATTTTCAATAAAACAAGGTTATTCCCGAGTTAAAATAATTCATGAGTTCTCTGCTGGGTTTGTCGGGGAGGATATCATCAATAATCATTAACAACGGAATATCTTTGTTTCAAAAATGAGAACAATTCAGAGATTTTCTAAGTAAATAAAAATTTTTATATTTTGCCGGGCTTGCTGGAGAATATAGGAAAAGTTTTAATTAATAAATTTCGGATCATTTTCAACTAAAAAATGAGATTATTTTTCTTTAAAATGGGAATTGAAATATCGAATTTTATCGAGACTCGAGCTAACACACGATTAATAAGGTACTATTTTATATGGGCGTTGTGGGGGTGCTAATCCTTCCCTGCACGTAACCGACTCCCGAACCCGCTTCTTTTATTTTTCTGGTTTAAAAGTGCAGACTTCGAAATTGGTTTTTAAAAAATATTTTAATTAATTTTAAAATGTTTTACAAAATCGGTTTTAATAGGTGGTGGATCACACTTAGCCAAAAAAGATTGGTGGCGACTCCATTTATTTTTCGAGGTTGTTTTCGAACCCTCATTTTATTTCAAGAGGAATCAAGTCGTATTTTCCTTTGTTTCTCCAATGTCACACTTAACGAGTAATGTCTCGTGATGAGATTTGTTATTTTTTAGGTTGCGACAGCTTGGCGACTCCACTGGGGATACTTAGAGAGTCAAGCCTAAAATTAGTCGTGTGTTATCAAAAGTCTCAGTTTGTCGGTTTTTAGTTGGTATTTAATTTTAATTCCCATATATATATATTTTTAAATAAGTAGAATTTTGAAAATAAAATGTTTTTAAATATGTTCATTTGCATGTATATTATTACTGTTCTCTGGTTATTTAATCTTGCACATTGTTATTATCCATTGGTTATTTAACCTTGTATATTGTTACTGCTCTCTGGTTGGTTAATACGTTACACTATTCTTGATCTTTGTTTTAATAAATTGTTGGGGCATTTAGAATAAGGATTGTAGAATAGGTGGTGAAAAGTTTGTTTGTTCCTCCTCACACACTATACTTGCATTTGCATAACATGAGCCCTAAACCCAGGTTTCTTCCTTTTAGGTGGAGGCAAAGTAATTAAGTCGTGATTAACAATCCGCATGGGCTAATGAAACACTTTCGGAGTACTAAAATACCTAAGCCTTTGTGATTAACAATCTGCATGGTCTAGGAAAATATACTCTAACGAATTGAACCCACTTTAATCGGAGTGCCTTACTAGCCTTCACCAGTGAAAGTAAAGAACAATTCGGGGCCTTTAGAACCTATTCACCCTCATATAGTGAACTTAGGCGAAACCCTGCCGAATGTTTGATAGATGCACCGAAGCTAGGAACACATGGAGGAACACTTCTGACCTCTTGCTATTTATTTTCCATTCCAAATAAACATCGTGGATCGGGTAAGGATGAACATACATCGTCCGTAATAAGTTTGATATTTCGCCCCAAAGGCATCGCGATGCCCAAATAAGTTTATATTGTTTGGGCAATTATTCATTAACTTTTCAGTATGTGCTGATAATTCTAATCTTTTATTGCTTTACTATTTTTCCATGTATCATTTGTAATAATACTGGAAATTAGTATGTTTGGATTATTTTGAAAATTTGTTTTATATTTGGATCTTTGTAGGGAATTTCTAGGAAAAAATAAAAGAGAAAATTTTCTTCTATGATGAAAAAAAATGAAAAATGAAAAGAGAATAATGAAAAAGTTCTTTTGTAGTAGAGTTGTGGAACATAATAAAAATCTCCTTTTAGTTTTAGACTTTTGAGACAATGAGAAAATAAAAAATGTCAAAAAATAGTTGTTAAGAAAATTCAAGAAAAATAGAAAAAAAAAGAGTGACGTTAGGATCTTCTTTTCCTTGATCTTTTCATTTGCATTTTTTGCATAACATGCAAGCAGTTGTAAATATGAAAATTCATCTCCTCAAACATCTTCGCATCTTGTACATTTCATGCATCAATCATCATCACATTCATGCATATGTGAATAGAGCATGTACATTTATTTGCATTTTCGATCTTGTGACAACAATGTCAATTTCATTTGCATGAAAGGGGTTTAAGATATGAGGAATGAATTGGAGGAACGAGTGGAAGCTTTAGAGCGTAATCAAGAGGAATATGGACATGGTCTTTCATGATGTAATAGGACTTTGGTCTTTTCAGTAGCCGGCTCTTACAGCCTTAAGATGCTAGGAAAAATAAAATACTTGTAAAGACAATTTTAACCACTTATCAGATGTGTAAATGTGGTTTATGTCTTTTGATCATTGGCACGGGAATGAATTGGTTATGCTTTGAATTTATGAGATATTGATGATTAAGTTCCTCTGATTCTTATTTCCTCCGTGGTATCTTTCCCTCTATTGGCATTTGATTAATTATTTGACATACCATACATTTCATCCATCTATGCATTGGCATTGAGTTTATTTACGCATAGCAATGGCTCTATCAACGCCAATGATTAGAGAAGTCAATATTATCATCGATAATTTTTTATCTTTAGAGGCAAATAAAAGGGGTTTCCCTCAAACCCTTAAAATAAAGAGCCATGACAGAGTTCATACCTAAAAGATAGCCTTGGTGTTCTTTTTGCAGAAAAGTAAAATGGGAGAGGATCATACTACCCAATTGGAAAAATAGAACAAGTGCAGAATGAGACATCTGAACAGGTCGCACAGGGGATTCAGATGACTCAAGCAAATAGTGGACAATGGATAGAAATTATGGGAGAACACTTTACACAGAAAAGTAATCAACTTCAAGAGCAAGGCAATCTGGGTAAGAATATTCAAGTCCAGATTTCTGATCAGGTTCATTCCCAACAAGTTTAGAGCCAAAAGGCAGAGATAAAACAAGAATATGACCTATTGGAGAAAAGGATTTGAGCTATTGAAGGTGGAGATGAAGTAAGTGTAAGGAGTTTCTTTTGATCCATAATGTGGTCATCCCGCCAAAATTCAAGGTTCTGAAATTTGAAACATATAATGGACTTAAATGCCCTAGAATACACTTGTCTGCATATTGTAATAAGATGGTGGGTCCCGCGCATGATCAGAAATTGCTTATCCATGTTTTTCAAGACAGCTTGATAGGGGGAGCATCTAATTGGTATTATCAGTTGAAAAAGGCCAAGTGCATACATGGAGAGACTTAGCTCGGGCATTCCTGAAACAATACAAGCACATGTTGGAAATGGCTCCAAATCAATTGACACTCCAGAACATGAAAAAGAGGCCCAATGATAACTACAAAGAATATGCTCATAGATGGAAAGATGCAGCCTCGCAAGTCCAACCACCTCTTACTGATAGAGAAATGAATGCTTTCTTTGTGGATACCCTCCCGTATCTATACTATGACAAGTTGATCGGCAACGTTTTTTTAGAATTTGCAGATATATTGTTTACAGTAGGTAGGATTGAGGATGAGATAAAAAAGGGAAAATTTGTGGATACTAATGCCAGAATGTTTTTTGAGAGGAAAAATGATGTTGCTAAGGGGCACGTTCAAGTCGTAAATGTTGAAAGTAGACACAAAAGAGGGTTCAGTGCAATGCAAGACGATCCTTTTGGTGGTTATTTACATCCCCGACCCTATGTCAACCATTGGCTTCAGCACGGTCATCATCATGCTCCAAGACCTTTCACATCACCTCAAGGTTTCGTCATGCTAAATGATCTGGAGGTCGACTCAGTTTGTTCTCAGAGTAGTAAGAGAAAGAAGGCAAAGGTGTACCATTCAATTCCAATAACCTACACAGAACTTCTTCCATTGCTTGTCCAAAGCCAAATGATCTCCATTGTACTTGCAAAGCCCAGGAAGTCTCCTTACCCGAAATGGTATGATCCTAATGGCATATGCTAGTATCATAGCGGGGTTAAAGGTCATTCCATGGAAAACTGCACTGCATTCAAGGACAAAGTTCAAGCCATAATTGATATAAACTCGGCAAAGTTCAAAGAGCTCATGGATGCTTATCAAGGACGACAGGGCTAAGGATCATTTGTTCTTAGGGTAGCATGCCAATCAGGGGCAATCCTTAACCTTGTTTTAAGTTTTTTTACATATTTTTACTTTGTTTGAAATGAATGAACTTTAAATTGCAAGCATCATACATCGTATCTCATTTAAGGTTTTGGATTCTTCTTGAGCTTTGTTTTTATGATTTCGAAAGAAAAAAAAAACAAAAAGGGTTGAAAATAAAAGTCCATACGGATAATTTTCCGTTTTGAAAGTAAAAAGATACTCCTTTGAAAAGTGAAATGAGTTTCAAAAGAATTGGTGATCATCATGGGGGATGGATTCCTAGGAAACACTTATCTCTACATATTACCTAGATCATAGACCAGTTGGATAAATACCACTCAAAAGCCGCAAAGAATAACCTTTATCGAGGCCATGAGTAATGAAACTTGAAAAAAATTCTTTCGTGGATCTCTTGAAAGTTAAGCAAACATGACAATCTTCCAAAAGATCTAGATTTGGTAGTTTGATGCATGTTAAAGTTATGCCATACTGCCAATCGTAGCGAAAGCTTCCAAAAAGACTCAAAACTTCTTGAATCACTTTGAAAGAATCCAAATGTCAAATCTTTAGGTTTTTTCACAGACCCTGATTCATGAGCACTCGAACCAAAGGATGAACCAGAACACCTTCTTTTTCTCTACCCATGTGTTGGAAACACTTTGAAGAAATTGAAACCCAAACAAGTTCATTTAGCGAGAAGCTCAAAGATAAAATCTGAGATGTTCCTTCACAGCAGGATCCTTGCAAACCAAAATACCTTCACTTGAATGGAAAATTAAAATGAGACATTATTTGTGGCTGAAAATGAATCAAGCATGAATTTTTTGTGCATGCAGCAAACAAAAAAAAAAAGAGAAAAGAAGAAAAATTGTGATATCATGCACATGAGAATTCGAATGATTCCAAATGCAAAATTAAATTCTGATTATCTATTCCCCCTGAGGATTGCTTTTCAATGAGAATATTCGTACTTGATATGAGAAATAGCCATCTTTCATATCCCTTTGAGAAAAAGAAAATAAATTATTCATAGTCACCCCTTTTGAGCCTAAGAAAGTTTTTTCTTTGAACCTTGATCAAGGATCACCCTCTACACTGGGGGGCAAATATGATAACTCGTATAATTATATAGTTTTTAGTTATGTTTTATTATTGTTTTGTGTCAAATACGAGTTATTATTGCTTAGTCTACTTGTGTTTATGATCTTTTATATTTTTATGTAATTTGGTGTTTTTCATGAGTTTCTTTGAGTGATTTCAGATTACTAGGTTAAATCAAGAATTAAGGGCAAATCCAATTCAGTTCCAGTTCCGACACCTTTTGCCATATCAGCTATATCTGGAGTTTCACCAAAGCATTAAGGCTGAAATTTTGACAGTGCAAAGTTAAGAGGCATATCTATCTTTTTCATGTTTTACACTTCTTGAAACGGAGTCGTTTTCCCTACCGAAATCAACCATCAAGTTGGCTGATGTGCAATGACGTCTGTTCTGCACCGTTTTGGTATTTTGACCATATCTTCCGATCCACATGAGAAAATGATCTGATTCCAACGGGTATGGATCAGTAACTGATAGGGGCATATGTTTCTAGAAGACCATTTGATCAGATCGAGCCTCCAACATTGAAAAAATCGACCATCAAGCTGGCTGATCAGAATTGTCATACAACATGACGAAAATTGTTAGAAAAATGCACCCACCTATTATACCTACCTTTGAAATTTATAAAGCTTGTCTCTTGTCATTTAGCTCTCCAAAATGTGTATAAATAGAGGGCCTTGGATGAGTATTGGGACACATTATACATTGGTAGGATATTAGCCATTGTAAAAAAATTCTCTAAGTTTTCTTCTTTTTTCCTTTCTCTAGTTTTCTTTTTCTTTATTTACTTATGCTTCTTACATTTCTTTTCATTTTTAGTATGTGTTGCTAATCATATTGTTGAGGTGATGAGGTGAAGCTCTTGGTAAATGCTAAGGTTAGTCTCTTAAACATGAGCTAAAATGAATCATCATTTATAAACACTAGTATAGATAATATTTTCTTTTGGTTTAAAATCATACTTGCAAAGTAGAGATCTTGATTCATTATTGACAATGAAAATGGCACAGTAAATGCTTGGTTTCATAACCTTGATTTATTGTAGACATATACCTTGGCATAAGGAATGCTTGGACTCTTTTTATGAGTTTTGAGGACACCAAATGAACATAATATCATATGCTATGGACGTTGGACAATTTGGACTGAATTGCTAAACCTTCCGATTGGAACCTCCCTTATGTGTGGATTTCAATTGTGTAATAAAACAAGATTAATCTTAGCATAACACCAAGAGTGGATTCTCTAACCTCAACATCTTTTCTTATTATTTTTTATATCTTGTTTAATTTCTTTTATGTTATTTTGTTTATTTTGTTCTCTAATATCTTATTTATCTTGTTTTGTTGTTGATTCCCTAATATTTTTTTTTTCTTTCTTTTTCTTATATATTTATAAACTTATACTTACTAATACGCTTCCCTGTGGTTCGACCTCGGACACCCGAGAATTTATTACTTGAACATAACCTGCACTTGGGTTTACAACTCTTAATTGAGTCTCCATCAAGTTTTTGGCGCCGTTGCCGGGGAGGCAATACTAAGTATATAAGTTTATAAGTATATTTATTTTTATTGGCTGGTTATACCGCCTAATTTTCTATATATTTATATTTATATTGTATATTAACTTTGTTTTATTTTTATTGGCTGGTTATACCGCCTAATCTGTATATTAACTTTGTTTTATGCTTGTTTGGCGACGTGATTTTAGATCTCGTCGTTTAGTTAGATTTTATTGTGAAACTTTTTCAGGTAATCTTTCTAATACAACTCCTACCATGGCTGACAATGAAAGTGTTCATGCTGAAGATGAGAACAGACAAGTACGCACCATGCGTGACTACTTGCAACCAACTCGAAGCTCATCACCCTCTTGTTTTATTTTTCCTCTCAATGCAAACAACTTTTGTTTTAAACCAGGTATGATAGCTTTGCTTCCAAATTTCCATGGGTTAGAATCTGAAAGTGCTTACTCGTTTCTAAAAGACTTCGAAGATGTATGTGTCACCTTTAATGACCAACAATGTACAAATGAAATTGTCAAGCTAAAATTATTTCCTTTTTCTTTAAAAGATAAAGCAAAAATTTGGCTTCATAATTTAAAACCAAGGTCAATTGGCACATGGCAAGAATTACAAACTGAGTTTCTAAAGAATTTTTTCCCAGCACATAAAACTACTGCTTTGAAAAGACAGATTCAAAATTTCAATCAAAATCAAAATGAAGCATTTTTTCAGTGCTGGGAGCGTTTTAAAGATTTGTTAAGTTCTTGTCCACATCATGGTTTTGAAAAATGGCGTCTTATTAGTTTCTTTTATGAAAGTTTAACTCCCGAAACTAAACAATTTGTTGAAACAATGTGTAACGGTGAGTTTCTAGAAAAAGAACCTGAAGAAGCCTTTGACTACCTAGACCATTTGGCAGATAACTCTCAAGCCTGGCACACAGATAATTCCTCTGAAAGTTCCAATAGATCTAATCTTGTTTATAACAGAGGTAAATATCATTTTAGTCAAGAAGATGAGATAAAAGCTAAAGTAGCTAATTTGGCTAGAAAGATTGAAGCCATAGAACTTAGAGAAGTACAAGAAGTCAAAACGGTTAAAAATGAAGAAAGTTGTGGAATTTGTGAAATCATAGGACACCCCACTTCTGAATGTCCAAACATTCCCATTCTTAAAGAAGCGTTGCATGATCAAGTAAATTCCATAAACACATTTAAAAAGCCTTTTCCTTCTCCTTACTCTGAAACGTATAACCCTGAATGGAGAAGTCATCCCAACTTCAGTTGGCGGAATAATAATCATGTTCAGGTACCACAATCTCAAAAGCCCGGCAACACTTTTTCCTATCAACCTTCACGTGTACAAACCTTGGAAGAGACATTGCAAGCATTCATGCAAACACAAGCAAATGTGAATAACCAAACTTCACAGGACATCAATGAGATCAAAAACACCTTATCCACATTGACAGCTTCATTACGCACTCAAGAAAAAGGTAAGTTTCCTGCTCAACCTCAGCCTAACCCTTCTACTCAATGTCTTGTTTCTTGCTCCAATGAAACTCAACAGGAAAATGCCAGTTCTATCACAACTCTTCGAAGTGGAAAGGCAATTGACAAAAACATTCCATCAAAAGACCAAAATCCTCCTTCCCCTCTGAAAAGTAACGGTAAGGATGATGGTAAGTCTGAACTTCTTGAAAATTTGGACAAAGAAAAAGGTATGCATCCTGCTCCTTTTCCTCAAAGGTTGCAAACAATAAAGAATTTGAATCAAAATGCAGAAATTTATGAACTTTTCAAACAAGTTAAGATTAACATTCCTTTATTGGATGCAATCAAACAAGTTCCATCTTATGCTAAATTTTTGAAGGACATGTGCACAGTTAAAAGGAAACATAATGTACAAAAGAAAGCATTTCTGACGGAAAGTGTGAGCTCAATCATTCAGCACCTTACTCCACCAAAATTCAAAGATCCTGGATGTCCAACAATCTCATGCATCATTGGAAACACTAGAATAGAACGTGCATTGCTTGATCTTGGTGCTAGTGTTAATCTTTTGCCTTTTTCTGTTTATCAACAGTTAGGTTTAGGTGAACTCAAGGAAACACCTGTTACACTTCAACTAGCTGATCGTTCTGTAAAAATTCCTCGAGGGATAGTTGAAGATGTTTTGGTTCAAATTGATAATTTTTACTTCCCTGTTGATTTTATTGTTTTGGACACACATCCTGTTTCAAATCCAAATGTTCAAATTCCTGTTATATTAGGCCGTCCATTTCTTGCAACTTCTAATGCTCTGATAAATTGTAGGAATGGTATTTTGAACATTTCTTTTGGAAATATGACTTTAGAATTAAATGTGTTCAACATTTGCAAGCAACCTGGTGATGATTCAGAAGTACATGAAGTGGATTTCATTGAAGAACTTGTTCATGAACATCTCACCACTACCACATTCCATGATCCTTTAGAAGCTTATTTAATTGAATGTGAGTTTGATAATGCTTCAGAAATTTCACACACTGATTCTTTGTTAAATTCTTTTCAGGATAAGCATTGTTGGAAACAAAAGTTTGAGGAACTTCCATCACTCACAAATGTCACTGTACCATCAACTATTGAACCACCCAAGCTGGATTTAAAACCATTGCCATCCGAGCTAAAATATTCCTTTTTGGGTGAGAATGAAACTTTTCCAGTCATAAATGAACTTGAGGAACTCAGAAAAGATACATATGAGAATTCTAAAATTCATAAAGAAAGAACTAAAGCCTTTCATGACAAGTTAATTTCAAGAAAAACATTTGATGTTGGGCAAAAAGTTCTACTTTATAATTCTAGACTTCACATATTTCCTGGTAAGTTGAGATCAAGATGGACTGGCCCATTTGTGGTTAAGCATGTGTATCATTATGGAGCAGTTGACATTGAGAATCCTCAAAATGGTAACGTATTCAAGGTAAATGGACAAAGACTCAAACTCTTTTTGGAAAATCATGTTACTCAAGAAAAGGTTGTTTTTCTTTCTGATCCTTGTTTTGAAAATAACTAGATGTAAATATAATTTTTACTAATCTTCAAAAAAAAAAAAAAATATTCATTTTTTTTCCGGTTAAATGGCGGATAACGGTACTCCGTGATTATTTAAGTCGGTTCCATCAGCTACCCACAAAACTGATATTGTATATAAATTTCTCTTTCAATTTCTTTTTCTTTTTTTTTCAAGATGGATGATATTCTCACAAGATTGCAGAAACGATTTCCTCCTTTTCCTCGAAATATTTTACTAAAGCTTTACCAAGTTCGATTTGAAAGATTAAGAATGCTTATGCACAAAGGGATTCCTGAAGACATACGTTGGATAATTGAAGCCAAGGTACGTGAAGATGAATATCTTCCTGTTTTGCATTTACCAGGTACAGGTAGAAGCACTTTTTCAAAGAAGCGACGAGCAAAGCGCATGAGTTCAAATTGCCACAAATGTGCACGATGGACGTGTAACGGTAAATGTCATTCTATTGGGATTCCGTCCTCTAATCGAGATGATAAAATTGAATTCATTAAGGATGGACTGAGTAAGGAGAATTTGGGTAATATCCAACTTTCTCTTGAGACGCATCCTAGTGGAGACGTACAAAGAGAAATTCTTGATTTATGGCCGCAATTCCAAAGGGAATGACAACATCTTGGGAATCTGATGTTAAAAGACCCTGTTTGCCAGCTTGTAAGAAAACTGGATGGGAAGCATATCCTCGACTCATAGAAGGTGTTTAAGCCGTTTCTGGACGTAAAACCAGAGGAAGATGTGAGCCACAATCACAACTACAATAAATGACTTCTCAGCTTTTGGTTTGATTTGCAATAACTTCATTTTGGTTTATTTTACGATTTGTGTAATTATTCTCGTTTTTTTTTTTTTTGCATTGGTCTTTTACGGTTGCTTTTTCTTCTCTTTTTGATTTTCTTCCTGAAATCACGCAAAAATCTTTTGTTAGGTTAACATTTTCTTCTGACAGGTCAGATACACTTTCGGCGTCATTATTACTCATGTCTGATTCACTACTCAGTCCTCTATATATTACACCATGTACTCATTCTCTTTCAGGCACTCGAAAAAAATGGAAAGTATTTCGTCCCAGCGCATTAAAAAAATTTGTGTCTTTGGAGGTGCTTATCCAGGGAAAAATAACATATTCGCTGATGAAGCCATAAGAGTTGGAGTAATACTTGCCCAAAAAAAGATCCAGTTGATTTATGGAGGCGGTAGTACGGGTTTAATGGGAGCAGTCGCTACAGCAGCACACGCCGGAGGAAGTCCAGTTCTAGGAATCGTGCCAAAACTATTTACAGATTTTTGTGGACCTACCGTGGGTAAGGAAATACAAGTCTGGAGTATCCCTGAACGGATGACAATCATGTACCATTCTGCCGATGCATTCATTGCTTTACCAGGAGGTCTGGGTACATTGGAAGAAATAGCTTGCGTGGCTTCTTGGTCATCTTTGGTCACAAATAAGAAACCCATTGGTTTGCTTAATATTAATGGTTATTTTAGTAATTTGCTTTCATATTTAGATAATGCTGTGGATAATGGATTCATGTTTTCAGAGGCAAGGAGAACCATAATTTCTGCTACAACCATTGAAGATTTACTCAAAAAGCTCCAAGCTTATGAGTATTTATCTGCTACGGTTGTTTCGCAAACGCTCGGAAAAAGAAAAAGAGATATGGACGAGCAAGGAGTGGATTGCACTTTGTCTTTGTGACATTATCTAACATTTTGCTTGTTGTGTCTCAGTTATAATAAGTGGTTAGCAACCTCTGCAGGTAATATCTCCTAAATTCTACCTTTAAAATTTGACATTGGGGACAATGTCATATTTTAGTAGGGGGTAAGGGACATATTTTGCTAATAAAAAAAAAATTGTTGTGTTTTAAGACATTTAGAAGTATTCATTCTGAACAAGGTCTGAGTAAGGGAGACTTGAGACATACCTTGTCCGTTTGATTTAATCTTCTTCTTCTTCTTCAAAAAAAAAAAAAAAAGCATGTTTAGACTTAGTGTGTTTTTTAGTTACTTTCAATACTATAATGAGATATGAATTGCATAAGTCTAAAACAGATTTATTAGTGAGAAGATTTTCATGAGAATTGAGCTTGATATCAACCTTTTTATGAGCCAATGTTAATATGATATGTTGATTGAGAAAGAAGCATGTTTAGACTTAATCTGACTTGTATAATCATCCTTGTGAGTTTTTGAGCCTATAATGATTGATGCATTATACAAATCAATCTAATTTCTTTCTTGAGTGCTCTTATGATTACATGATTCTCTAGAACTTGCTTTAAACCGTTTGAGACTATATTGATACATGTGACAACATGAATATGATAGAGGCATTAGGATTATAACCAGAGCCAAACAGCCATCCCTTATTAATGTTCTAAGAGAACATCCCCACTAGTGAACCAATTTGAGCCTACATTAAATATGCTGTTTTATTGGTAACCACAACTTATACCTAGCCTAAATATACTTATATCCTTACCCTTGTTCTAAAGATGGATTATATATTTTGAGACATATTGCAAAAAAACAAGGGATATTTTTAGTTGAAAATTTGGGTTAGAAATAAAAGATAAGTGTGGGGGAAGAAAAGAAAAGAAAAAGTCAAGAGAAAAAGAAATGGATCATTGTTAAATACATTCCCATATTCAAAAAAAAAAAAAATTCTTCTCTTGAACTTCTAGTTAAAGTAAAGAAAAAGATGTTACAAAGTTGGTTAGAATGAAGCAAAGGCTCAACATGAATATTTAGCCTATGTGACTATGTACTTGTAAAAAGTTCTGAGAAATTTATTTGTATGATCTTATTATGTCTCTAAACTCTATGAACTCTTTGGAACCTTTGTGATATCTTTATCCTTTTGTTCTTTAACCACATTATAACCCTTTGGCCCCATTACAACCTTGAATAAAGACCTCTTGATTTATGAAGTTGTATGATCTAAATAGTGGAGAATAGGTGGACAAGCAAGCATATGGTAGAAGTGTTTTCATGAGATTGATTGAGTGTAAACACTTTACCACTACTTTAAAGAGTGAAAATCATGAGAGTATCCCATGTGAGAGGTTGAGATTAAGTTGAATATGCACTATTTTGATTGAAATATGTTATGTTAATATTGGCTTAACTCATTTATTTACATTCAAGCATGAATTTTTGTGAAATTCTTTGAGCTATTGATTAGTTTATAAGACTTGTTCAAAGATTGTCTCTAATTTATATTGAAAGGATTAGGAGTAAATATTTTTAGTGTATGTAGTTTACTTATATTTTAGTTTTTCAATGTTTGTGGGTATCGTTCTAGCAAACCCTCACGAGACTAAACTCGTCCACTAGGGACACCTAGGGGTTTAAAGGCTTGTGTCACATGCTAAGTGCCATCGTGATTTCCTACGAAAATGGATTAGATTAGTTTTTCTTATTTTATTTTTATTGAGTCGTTGCTAGGGACTAGCAACAATCTAAGTGTGGGGGTGTGATAACTCGTATAATTATATAGTTTTTAGTTATGTTTTATTATTGTTTTGTGTCAAATACGAGTTATTATTGCTTAGTCTACTTGTGTTTATGATCTTTTATATTTTTATGTAATTTGGTGTTTTTCATGAGTTTCTTTGAGTGATTTCAGATTACTAGGTTAAATCAAGAATTAAGGGCAAATCCAATTCAGTTCCAGTTCCGACACCTTTTGCCATATCAGCTATATCTGGAGTTTCACCGAAGCATTAAGGCTGAAATTTTGACAGTGCAAAGTTAAGAGGCATATCTATCTTTTTCATGTTTTACACTTCTTGAAACGGAGTCGTTTTCCCTACCGAAATCAACCATCAAGTTGGCTGATGTGCAATGACGTCTGTTCTGCACCGTTTTGGTATTTTGACCATATCTTCCGATCCACATGAGCAAATGATCTGATTCCAACGGATATGGATCAGTAACTGATAGGGGCATATTTTTCTAGAAGACCATTTGATCAGATCGAGCCTCCAACATTGAAAAAATCGACCATCAAGCTGGCTGATCAGAATTGTCATACAACATGACGAAAATTGTTAGAAAAATGCACCCACCTATTATACCTACCTTTGAAATTTATAAAGCTTGTCTCTTGTCATTTAGCTCTCCAAAATGTGTATAAATAGAGGGCCTTGGATGAGTATTGGGACACATTATACATTGGTAGGATATTAGCCATTGTAAAAAAATTCTCTAAGTTTTCTTCTTTTTTCCTTTCTCTAGTTTTCTTTTTCTTTATTTACTTATGCTTCTTACATTTCTTTTCATTTTTAGTATGTGTTGCTAATCATATTGTTGAGGTGATGAGGTGAAGCTCTTGGTAAATGCTAAGGTTAGTCTCTTAAACATGAGCTAAAATGAATCATCATTTATAAACACTAGTATAGATAATATTTTCTTTTGGTTTAAAATCATACTTGCAAAGTAGAGATCTTGATTCATTATTGACAATGAAAATGGCACAGTAAATGCTTGGTTTCATAACCTTGATTTATTGTAGACATATACCTTGGCATAAGGAATGCTTGGACTCTTTTTATGAGTTTTGAGGACACCAAATGAACATAATATCATATGCTATGGACGTTGGACAATTTGGACTGAATTGCTAAACCTTCCGATTGGAACCTCCCTTATGTGTGGATTTCAATTGTGTAATAAAACAAGATTAATCTTAGCATAACACCAAGAGTGGATTCTCTAACCTCAACATCTTTTCTTATTATTTTTTATATCTTGTTTAATTTCTTTTATGTTATTTTGTTTATTTTGTTCTCTAATATCTTATTTATCTTGTTTTGTTGTTGATTCCCTAATTTTTTTTTTCTTTCTTTTTCTTATATATTTATAAACTTATACTTACTAATACGCTTCCCTGTGGTTCGACCTCGGACACCCGAGAATTTATTACTTGAACATAACCTGCACTTGGGTTTACAACTCTTAATTGAGTCTCCATCAAAATACGAGGAAGGATCTTGTTCAAAGAGCATGGGGAAATGAGCTCCAGTTCAAAGACAGAAACAAAGCAAATTGAGCTCCCAAACAAGTACAGGCTTACTCTGTCAAAATAGAGATACAAGAAAAAAGAAAAAAGAGAAAAGATGGCGAATTGAAAGCCAAGAACAAAACACACACAAAAAAATGTGTGAAAGAGATGGCAAATTGAAAGCTAAGAACAAAGAAGAAAAGAAGCAAAAGTCAAAAGAATGAAAGAGAAGTCCAGAAGGGACAAATGTTTCAAAGGAAATCCTCCTTAGAAAATGATCCTTGATCTGATTACCCTCAAACACATATTTTGAGCCTACTTATCCTTTCTTTCAGAACCTCGAACCATGGCCTACATTACGTGCTTTAAAAGTCCATTTTGATCAAGCATGGATATTTGACTTGAAGAGTTTTCCTCAGATTTTATCCTATCTCATCAAGTTATCATTTCATTGTGGAAGAATTTAGAATTCTCAGATGCATGGTAGAACAAAAAAAAAATAAAGAGAAAGATAAACAATGAAGCTTTAGGGTGAAAATCCCAAAACGGGCAGTCTAGAGCATAACAAGAACAAACTCTAATGCTACACATTGGTATTGCTGAAGCCATCAGTTTGAGGAATACAAAGAGCCTCAAAGATCTCCTAGACATACCAAAAGGACAGCTTTTTCTTTGAAATTATTTTTGAAAGCTAAACCTTTTTCCTTCCAAATTGACCTTCCAACATTGAACCTATCATGGCTAAGGGTTAACACTTATCAAAATGCCATATTTAAAGACTGGAGGATTGATGAGATTTAATTAAAACTTTTTCCAAAAAACATTTGGTTATAAGGAATTCATGTTTTGAGAAAACTTACTCATGAGCCTATACAAAAGGACATTCACCTTCTCCTCTTTGTCAAGATGAAAAACTTTTCTAGACAAATTTGAACCTTATTGCATGAGCCCATTGACCTTGTTGCATTAAACCATTCAAATCACTTGAAAAAGTGAGGCTGATTTCCCATCTCGCTTAGAAATGTCTCTAATGGTGATCACCAATTTCTGAAAGACTTCAATTTCACCTATTTTTGAAGAAATGAAATTGACATGACGTAGGAAGAACAAACTAAAATTTAGATGCGGATATGCTCTAGCAAAAAGTTCATATTGTTTAAGGGCATGAAATTTTGTGTTTGAATGAAGTTTGACTTTGTGTTTTGGATTTGACCAGATAACTAAAGAAAAAAAAAATTTGCTGGGCAAGGACAAATTGGGAATACGAAACCATGCTATTTCTTCCAACAAGATGAATTAGAAAATATAGACAAGGGGCAGGAATCATTCCCTCCAACAGGAAACCTCGTCAGAACACGAGGAAAAGGGAGATGATCAACTGTCTTAATATTCTCTTAATGTGAAATGGTGTCATAAGCATTCATGCATCATGTGATGAACATGTGCATCTGCATCCTTTCAGGTTACATTGGCTTTTGCATCCAAACATTTGATCATTGCATTCACCAAGCATTGAAAAGACAAAAAGGAAAAGAATATAGGTTTCCTAAAAGGGGAATGGCCTTCTTTAGATTTAGAGGAAAGAATTTGTTGAAGAAAAAAAAAGAAAAACAAAAGTTTGTCTGGAGAGAAAAGATGTGAGTATTGTGATATTTTGGGATGATGAAATCAAGAAAGTATTGAAAATCCCAAGATGATAAAATTTTCGAAAAATGAAAATGATTTTTAGATAAGATATTTTTAAAGTTATGGAGCCTCGAAAGAGGAGTTTCTCAAAAGAAAAATTTGTTTAAGCCCAATATAAGCTGGCACAAAAGTGATTAAGCCCAGTGAAGTTGGCATTCTAGATTTGGTTAAGCACAATGTAGCTGGCATAAAATGAAGTAAGCCCAGTAAAGTTGGCATCATAGATTTGGTTAAGCCCAATGTAAGCTGGCACAAAAGTGATTAAGCCCAGTGAAGTTGGCATTCTAGATTTGGTTAAGCCCAATGTAGCTGGCATAAAATGAAGTAAGCATAGTAAAGTTGGCATCTTAGATTTGGTTAAGATCAATATAGCTGGCACAAAAGGAATTAAGCCCAGTAAAGTTGGCACTTTAGATGCGATTAAGCCCACTGTAGCTGGCATAAAAGGAAATAAGCCCAGTAAAGTTGGCACTTTAGATGTGATTAAGCCCGATGTAGCTGGCACAAAAGGAAGTAAGCCCAGTGAAGTTGGCATTATAAATTTCTTTAAGCCCAATGTAAGCTGGCAATTATGGTTTAAGCCCAGGTGAAGTTGGCACGTTAGATGTGATTAAGCCCAATGAAGCTGGCACAAAAGGTGATTAAGCTCAGTGAAGTTGGCATGTTAAATTTGGTTAAGCCCAATGTAAGCTGGCAGTTATGATTTAAGCCCAATTGAAGTTGGCATGTTAGATGAGATTAACCCAATGAAAATTGGCATGTTAGATGAGACTAAGCCCAATGAAAGCTGGCATAAAATGATTTAAGCCCAGTGAAATTGGCATATTAGGTGATTAAGCCTAGTGAAGTTGGCATTTTAAATTTGGTTAAACCCAATGTAAGCTGGCAGTTATGATTTAAGCCCAGTTGAAGTTGGCACGTTAGATGAGATTAAGCCCAATGAGAATTGACATATTAGATGAGATTAAGCCCAATGAAAGCTGGCATAAAAGTGATTTAAGCCTAATGAAATTAGCATATTAGAAGACATTAAGCCTAATGAAAGCTGGCATAAAAGTGATTAAGCCCAGTGAAATTGGCATATTAGGTGATTAAGCCTAGTGAAGTTGGCATTTTAAATTTGATTAAGCCCAATGTAAGCTGGCAGTTATGATTTAAGCCCAGTTGAAGTTGGCACATTAGATGAGATTAAGCCCAATGAAAGCTAGCATAAAAGTGATTTAAGCCGAGTGAAATTGGCATATTAGATGATATAAGTCCAGTGAAGTTGGTAGAGGATAAGATAAAGCCCTGAGACTTACCGTCAAGGTATTTTCATCGAATTCGTTTCTTCTAAATGGGTTAAAGTCCCGAGACTTAACGTAAAGGTATTTTCATCGAATCCATTTTTTCTAAATGGGTCGAAGTCCGAGACTTACCGCCAAGGTATTTTCGTCGAATCCGTTTTTTCTAAATAGGTCGAAGTCCCGAGACTTACCGTCAAGGTATTTTCATCGAATTCGTTTTTTCTAAATGGGTCGAAGTCCCGAGACTTACCGTCAAGGTATTTTCATCGAATCAGTTTTTTCTAAATAGGTCGAAGTCCCGAGACTTACCGTCAAGGTATTTTCATCGAATCTGTTTTTTCTAAATGGGTCGAAGTCCCAAGACTTGCCGTCAAGGTATTTTCATCGAATCCATTTTTTCTAAATGGGTCGAAGTCCGAGACTTACCATCAAGGTATTTTCATCGAATTCGTTTTTTCTAAATGGGTCGCAGTCTCGAGACTTACCGTCAAGGTATTTTCATCGAATCCATTTTTTATAAATGGGTCGAAGTCCCGAGACTTGCCATCAAGGTATTTTGATTGAATCCATTTTTTTTAAATGGGTCGAAGCCCCGAGACTTATCATCAAGGTATTTTCATCGAATCCGTTTTTTCTAACTGGGTCGAATTCTCGAGACTTACCGTCAAGGTATTTTCATCGAATCTGTTTTTTCTAAATGGGTCAAAATCCCGAGACTTGCCATCAAGGTATTTTCATCTAATCCATTTTTTCTAAATGGGTCGAAGTCTCGAGACTTACCGTCGAGGTTTTTATCAAATCCGTTTTTTTCTAAATGGCTCGAAGTTTCGAGACTTTCGTCAAATATCATTTTGTTTTCAAAAGTTGAATTCATTCCCTTGAGATGAATCGAGCCTTGATATTACAATCAAGGTATTCTCAATTCAATACCAAAATCTTTTAAATTTTTGCTTTTTCAAAACAAAAAAAAAATCAAAAAAATATTTTCATTACTTAGATGACCACCACACCCGGACAAAATGGTAGTCTATTAGTCTTTGCCTGATTCCTGATTCTCTGCAATAGTCAAAGAGGGGCAGTTGTAGACACCTAATTTTGTCTGAGCCTCCTAAACCAGGTAAGTTCTTCCTTGTACTTCTCAGAATGCAAAGAAACTCCCCTCATCCTACAGATGGTTCTCCAAGACTTGTGATTCAGAGTTCAACACGAAAAAAGTCAACTCCAAAAAAGTCAACCTTAAAAAGTTAACTACTAAAAAAGTCAACTCTCAGTCAAAATCAAGATTGAAGGTTTAATTCAACAATAGTGAAAGAATTATGGTAATCCGAGGTCTACAATGAAAGATATAGAGCTCGGGAGATGGGTTACGAAAATTCAGTGTAGAGGAATACCTAATTCGGTAAATTTGGGGAAAACTGCAGAGATAACCCGATTCAGTAAAATTGAAGCCCCCAGTTGATGAAGAATGAATTAAAAAAATAGCCCAAGGCTCAATTTGAAGTGGATCCCATGGAAGAGCCGGTTGGAGGAAAAACGAAAAAACGAGAAATTTTCCAATATTGATGGAAAAGGAGAAAACCAAATCAGAGGGGAATTTGATCGTAGAAATTGGGCGTTTTCGGACCAACTCCAATTCAATATATAACAAAGGTAGTGGAAAAATAAAATATTGAAATCGGACCCGATTCGAGTAAAACTGAGGTTTCAGAGGTAAAAAGGCAATCTCGAAAAATCCCAAAGAAAATTCTAGGAAAATTAAGAAACGAGCACGAAAAATTATGAAAACTTCCAGATCTGAGTTTTATAATTTTTGGAAGAGATTGGTGAAGAAAAATCCAGAATCGGAGTTCATTTGAAAAAAGGCAAAATTCGGGTGCACTAACTAGAAATTCTAGAAGATAATTCCGAAAAAAATAGCAAACGAGCTTGAACAATTATGGAAACTTCCAGATCTGAGTTTGATAATTTTTTGAAGAGATTGGTGAAGAAAAATCCAGAATCGGAGTTCATTTGAAAAAAGGCAAAATTTGGGTGCACTAACCCGAAATTCCAGAAGATAGTTCCGAAAAAAAGAGCAAACGAGCTCTGAAAATTATGAAATCTTTCAGATCTGAGTTTTATAATTTTTGGAAGAGATTGGTGAAGAGGAATCTGGAATCAGAGTTCATTTGAAAAAGGGCAAAATTCAGATGCACTAACCCGAAATTCCAGAAGATAATTCCGAGGAAAAATAGCAAACGAGCTCGGAAAAATATGAAAACTTCCAGAACCAAGTTTTATATTGAATGGGATGAGTTGGAAAAGACAAATCCAAAATTGGGGTCCATTTTCAATTAAATTAAGTTCGGAGGCTAAAAAGATAATTTTATCGAAGAAACCGAAAAGGGTCAATTAGCAATTAAAAAAATATGAAAGATAAAGGAATTTCTGGGATTTTCCAGGCCCTTGGCTGGTCAACTCATGAATGAAGAGTGAGATTTTATTAAATTCATCCAATGGTAACTATCAAGTGGCAAGATGCCATTTTTATTGTCTTACAAGTGGTCCTCCCTCATCCAATGGCCTAGGTGCTTTTTAGAAAGATGAGTACATCCTTCAATGGCCAAGACCAAATTGCAAGATAGCATTTTTATTTTCATGAAAATATCCTCATCCAATGGCTTAGATTGTTGGAGAAAAGGTGAGCACATATCATCCAATGATGGAGGAGTATAGGAGACAAGGCTTAAAAAAAAAAAAGCAACAGTCACTCTAATTGAAAGAGGGAGAGGTCAGATTTTTTCAAGGGCAGTAGCTATTCTTGAGAGAAAAGGGAGGGGAAAAAGAAAAGAGAAGAAAAAATAAGGCATTTTTCTTACTACTCTTTGATTTAGAAAGCTAAAGCAAGGTAGCTATTTTCTTTCATGCTCTCCCCCATGCTTTGTTCATATGATTTTGTTATGACTTTAGGATTTTCATTTTTATTTTATTTTCTTTCATGAAATAAAATTGTTTTTCAAAACAAGTTCTAAAATATTTCTTCTTCTTTCCATCAAATAACCAAGTTGACAAAATTTCTCTACATGCTTCATGCCATAGCCGAAACTTTTTTGATTATTTTGTGCTTGTTCATGTTTGATATTTCTTGTTTGCTTGGTTGTGTTCATGCTTTTGACTCATGTTTGATCTATTGTCATATGTTTGGTTGGCTGAAAATCATGCATTTCATGACATTCAACAAGGTTTTTGGCCAAGATCAACCAATGATCTCAAGCCAAAAAAAAAAAATATTTGCCTCTACTAGTTGAGAGATTAATATTTTAGATTGGGTATTCTGACTTTGGGATTTTTATTCACTACCCATCCACGGTCAAAATAAATTGATTTTTTTACACATGCAGTATCCATTTAGGGGATGCCATGGTATTTTTCTCATGATTTTTAGATTTTTTTATCATGGTTGAAAAAATAGATTTTGACAAAGCAATTTTTTAACTCACTGTCTTGATTTTGGTAAAAATCGGTCCTAGTATCCTGCTCCAAAAATTAAGTTGATTTTTTCCCATAGAGGTCAACATGTCCTAGGTCTCCTCCAATTTGTTTAGATTTTTTTAAAAAAAAATTAGAAGGAAAAAAAATAGCTTTTCAAGACTGCCTGTGAGAGTCAGAGTTGTTTTTTAGAATTGGTAACTTTCTGTTTTGGTTAATTCGGTCATAGTATCCATTCTCTAAAAATTAAGATGATTTTTTCCATGTATATCAACATGTTATAGGTCTCCCACAATTTTTTCATATTTTTTTGAAATGTTCTAAAAGGGTAAAAAAATTGGGTTTCAAAACTGGTTGTGGGAGTCAGATTTTCTTTCAAGAAATTTTTTTATTAGTATATTAAGAAGGGGCTGATTTGGGATTATTAGTTACTGTCTTAGGGTGATTTCCATGTCATTTCAATCATAAAATTTGATTTTACAAAAGTGGGGTCAAGGGTGGTCAACCCGGATTTAAAAACTAGGAAAAATAGAGCCTTTTAAAAAGGGGGTTCGGTCATGAGGCTTTTTTCACTCAAAAAATTCCATTTTTTTAAAAACTCGAATCCAAATTTGAAAATCCGATTTAGGTCTCTTCCAAAGGTAGTCGGATACTTTTTTAGGTATACGGATGTCCTTGCTTCATGGGAGAAATACATTTTCATGCATTGCATTTTACATGTTCATGCGTATTCCATGATATCTAATTTTTGCTATCTTAATCATATAAATTCTATGTGTATGAATATTTCCATAGTGATGTTATTATTTTGATTTTGAATTTCATGATGTTATCTTGATTATGATATAATTACGGATATTCTATGATAATGTCATTGTGTGATTTATGCCATGTCTTTAGATTTTGCCATGTCATTAGGATTTTGCTATGTCATCGAGATTTTGCCATGTCAAGCATGCCATATCATTAATTCTTTTGCCATGTCATTTAGATTATGACATGCCATCTAGATTTTTCCATGTCATTAATTCATATGCCATGTCATTCACTCTTTTACCATGTCATTAGTAATGATTTGCATATTCATAACCATCCTTTTAAAATGATTTCTAATGCAATAAAAATAATAATTTTCAATAAAACAAGGTTATTCCCTAGTTAAAATAATTCATGAGTTCTCTGATGGGTTTGCCAGGGAGGATATCATCAATTATCATTAACAACGGTATATCTTTCTTTCAAAAACAAGAATGATTCGGAGATTTTCTAAGTAAATAAAAAATTTTATATTTTGCCAGGTCTACAGGAGAATATAGGAAAATTTTAAATTAATAAATTCTGGATCATTTTCAACTAAAAAATGGGATTATTATTCTTTAAAATGAGAATTATTTAAAAATGCCAATTTCAAAATTGACTTTTACCGAGACTCAAAATAACACACGATTAATAAGGTACCATTTTATACGGGCGTTTTGGGGGTGCTAATCCTTCCCTACACGTAACCGACTCCCGAACCCGCTTCTTTGATTTTTCTGGTTTAAAAGAGCAGACTTCGAAATTGATTTTTAAAAAATGTTTTAATTAATTTTAAAATATTTTACAAAATAGGTTTTAATAGGTGGGCGATCATGTCACGAACTTGAAACTTTAGCCTTGCGAACCGTGCGGCCTTAGGCTGAAAGTCGCTTTCTTGAACGCCTAAGTCAACCTGTTAACACTCAAGAAAGGCACTGGTAACTAAAAGTTACTAGGGCTAAGCAGAAAAACTGAACAAGAGAGAGTAAAGAAGAATGCTCTTGTATATTACTTAAATGAGTTGAATAATACAAATGAGACTGGAGAGACCTCTATTTATAGTTGAGTCCCCCTTACATCAACGGTTCAGATTTAAACAAATGAACGGCTAAGATTACATTATCTAGAGGCCTAAAGGAATTTAAACTCTATCTCTTAGAGTTCTAGATAAGTTGGAACTGTTGGGCAGTAACTATCTTTTACTGCTTCTAGAACCTCCAGGTAAAATCTGTCTTCCAGGGCCTTCTAGAATGCTCCAGGAATTGGGCATGGTCTGGATGTTTCAGGGGTTGGGCCTGGTCTAGTGGGTCAGGATGCTCCATGTAGCTTAGATTCTGGTCTGGACATACTATACGCGTAACGGACCCGAGGGGGCTCGTGCGGGCCGTGACATTCTCCCTCACCTGTTCCAGCGACGCCCTCGTCGCGTCCTCTGTATGGAACTGCTCATCTGTTCCTGGAACTGCCACAATGCCTCAGCTAGTTCCCAACTTGCCTCACTGTCGGGTAATCCCTTCCATCAGACAAAGTACTCATGCCTTAGCCTATAGTTCTTTCGCCGTACCACTCGATCTGCAAGTATACACTGCATATCTCTGTCGTAGGAAAACTCCACTCCTAGCTTCGGCCAATCTCGCTGTATTGCACTCACATAGTGCCTGAGATATAACTCCCGTAAAACATTCCCTTTCTCGGTCTGCCAATCTGTCTGAGGATGCACACTGGTGGAAAAGTTCAAGTTTGACCCGAACAGCTTGAACAACTCAGTCCACACCACTACCATAGTGCTCCCAAACTCATCCGCCTTATGCAAACCTGCAATAAAATCAATGGAGTCGCTCTCACCTTGGCGCTCCGGTATGGACAATGGCTGTAAGAGTCTAGCTGGTGTCTTAAGCTCAACCATGCCTTGTTGGCACACTAGACAAGTTTCCACATAGGCCTCAATATCTTCCTGCATGTGTAGCCAATAATAACGGTTCTCCAACAGGGCTCTCTCCTGGACCGTGCAGCAAAGCTCTATCTCATCAAGCTTCTGACTCTCTAACACCACTATTTGTCCATTTTGCATCAGCACTCCTCCACTGGAAAAGTCTGATACATCAGTTTTATCCACCTCTCTCTTGGGTGGCTGCCCCTCGGGCAACTTGACAGGCATTACATCCTCAAAGGACTGCTGCACCTCTAAGACCTCTATGGAAACGGGCATCCAAGACACAAATGCAATCAGCAAAAGGTACAAAAAGAGCATTAACCCGATCAAGGAAATTTAAGCCAAGTACAAAATCATAGTCATCCAATGGGATTACCTCAATATTTTCCTTGCCCTTCCAATCTTCAAGTTGTAGCTCCACTCTTTGTGCCACAGCCATGATTGGGACCTTCTTAGAGTTAACAGTCTTGATCCATCCGTCTGTTTTCTCAACCTTGAGACCAAGTTTTCTAGCTGCCTTTTCGAACATGAATAGGTCAGATGCTCCTATGTCAACTAGAGCACTCTTTCGTCTGCCTGCGATGGTGATGTCCATGAACATCAAGCCCTTCTATTTTCGGCACCTCATTGCCTTGACAGAACAGAGTATAATTGAACCAAGCTTCAGAGTCTCATCCTCTGGCTCATCATCCTCCCTGTTGATGGCGGACAGCTTGGTTCGTTCTGGGCAGTCTCGCATCCGGTGCGGACCTGCACATAAGAAGCACTCCACTGGCTCCCTTTCCTTCTTCTTGTTGGACTGTTTTTTGGACTTCCACTTCCCTGTCGGTGGCTTCCCATCGCCATCTTTGGACTGTTGCTCATTGTCTCCCCTACCATTGCCCTTTCCCTTGGGCTTGGAAGACTCGAACTTGTCCGGCTTCTTAGAACTGAGATCGAGTAAGGACTCAACTATATCCATGGCTTTGGTCAGATCTTGGACACTTCTCCGCTGCAACTCTTGCTTTGCCCAGGGTTTAAGTCCATCCATGAACGAGAAGAATGCCTCCTTCTCTCCAAGATCAGAAATCTGGAGCATGGGTTTATTGAACTCCCGCACATACTCCCGAACTGTGCCTTGTTGCGTAAGCCGTCGCAATTTGGCACGTGCCTCATCCTCGGCATATTTTGGGTAAAACTGCTGTCTGAACTCACTTTTGAACTCCTCCCAGGTTCTAATGGCAATGCCTCCACGCTTTTCATCGCTACACCTACGGTGCCACCATAAAAGAGCAACATCAATAAAATACATGGAAGCAGTGTTTACCTTAGTGGCATCATCATCAATGCCCATTGCACGAAAATGTTGTTCCATCCCCCACAAGAAGTTGTCAACATCTTTCACCGATCTGGTTCCCTTGAACTCCTTTGGCTTAGGAATCTACATCATGTACTTAGGTGTCACAGCTAGCATGCCACCCTCTATGGCTGCTTTGCATGAAGTAAGCTATCCCTTGAGCTCCTCCATCTCATTCCGCATGGCCACCATCATGGCCTTTAAAGCATCATTCTTCTGAGTCAGGATGTCTATCGCTTCACTGAGAGCCCCTTGCATCCTGTTCTTGAACTCCTCCCCTGCGAAGTCTAGCTCTTCGATGCGACCCTGAACGATCTCCAGGTTCTCCCACATGTCTCCAACGATCACCTCGAGCTTGGCCACCCTGCCATCCATGGACGATAAAACATCCTTCGAACTGGCCCTCGAACTAGTCTTCTTACTCCTCCCACGAGTCTCTGAAACCTCATGTGTCTGATTATCAGCCTGAGACGCCATCCCTATGATTAGCACATTTCACGAATCACGAGCTCTGATACCAACTGTCACGGACTCAAAACTTTAACCTTGCAAACCGTGTGGCCTTAGGCTGGAAGTCGCTTTCTTGAATGCCTAAGTCAGCCTGTTAACTCTCAAGAAAGGCACTGGTAACTAAAAGTTACTAGGGCTAAGCAGAAAAACTGAACAAGAGAGAGTAGAGAAGAATGCTCTTGTATATTACTTAAATGAGTTGAATGATACAAATGAGGCTGGGGAGGCCTCTATTTATAGTTGAGTCCCCCTTACATCAACGGTTCAGATTTAAACAAATGAGCGGCTAAGATTACATTATCTAAAGGCCTAAAGGAATTTAAACTCTATCTCTTAGAGTTCTAGATAAGCTGGAACTGTTGGGCAGTAACTATCTTTTACTGCTTCTAGAATCTCCAGGTAAAATCTGTCTTCCAGGGCCTTCTAGAATGCTCCAAGAACTGGGCCTGGTCTGGATGCTTCAAGGATTGGGCCTGGTCTGGTCGGTCAGGATGCTCCATGTAACTCAGATTCTGGTCTGGACCCACTATGCGCGTAACGAACCTGAACGGGCTCGTGCGGGCTGTGACAATCAGACCTAGCCAAAAAAGATTGGTGGTGACTCCATTTTTTTTTCGAGGTTGTTTTTGAACGCTCATTTTATTTCAAGCAGAATTAAGTCGTCTTTTCCTCTGTTTCCCCAATGTCACACTTAACGAGTAATGTCTCGCGATGAGATTTGTTATTTTTTAGGTTGCGACATTACAATTATATAAATCTTAAATCATGATTTGAATTGTATTAAAACATATTAAAGCTAAAATGAACCTAATTGAAATGAACAAAATATACTATTATTGAGCTTTTACCGAGCTTTTATCATGTTTGTTCACAAACAACGTACCGAGCTTATTCATAAACATAAACGAGTCGAGCTTACTAGTGTTTGAACTTTGTTCGTTTAATAAACGAGCATTAAAATCTTGTTCAAGTTCGTTTGTTTAACTTAATAAACGAACATAAACGAGTCATGTCGAGCTTGTTCACAAACAGTTTAAAGAATATTTGGTTCATTTACACCCCTAACACAACACAGTTTAAATTTATACGACACGAATAACGCATATAACGATAATTAAAAGTTAAAACGAAAATAATAGGTTAAAATTATTTTGAGTATATGAAAAATCTTAACCTTAATCTTAAATCTTAAATTTTAAATTTTAAAATTTAAATCTTTATCTAATATTTATTTATTTATTTAGATATATATGATATATCTAAAAGTTGTCTTAAAAATATATTAAAAATTATACTATTAAGTAGTAACTAGTAAGTACTAACTAATGAGCTACAATCATCCTAACAATAATACTACTAATTTTAAGAAAATGAAATAAATCAAAAAATTAAAAACCAAAACTTAATTAATATGAGATTCGAAATATGATGCTTACATTACTATTAATTGTTAGCTTTTCTTTCATGCATAAGCCAAAACTTAATCAGTTTATTCACACTCTAATTCATAAATTCTTTTTTAAGTAATTCTTTTTTAATCATAATTTAATTAATTAATAAGGTCCTGATATTATTATCTTATAATGATATTTATACTAATTAAATTAGCTTTTTTGTTATAAATATATTGGATATTATATGAGGAGAAATTAAGTTGGCTTTACTTTCCCTTTCCCTTAACAATCATACTATTACTACTAACCAAAATGAGTATGAATTATATTAATTTAAATATTTAAAATAGTTTTTATTTAACTAATATTAAATAGGTATCATAATTAAAAGTTTAAAATAATGTTTATAGTTTATATATGTTATATTAAAAATTAAATGTGTTTTATATATAAACGTGTTAATTTAGACATGTTTACAAATTTAATATATTTTCAATTATCGTGTTTTAAACGTGTTAATGGATATGTGTCGACACGTTAACACGTTTATGATAGGATTAGTTAATCGTGTCTTAGGCGTGTCATTTGTGTTTAACACGTTTATGACACGAAAGTTGTCATGTTTTAAACGTGTCGATACGATTAAGACATGAAACACGATTATATAAAATTCATACACGGTTAAAGCATGTCATTCACGTGTCGTGTCTAAAATTTTCAGGTATACCTTGAACCCCGTTTTTGCTTCAAAATGTCTTAAGAAATATCAAAACTTGTTAAGCACATTTTTATCCAACTTGAACTATTTCAACAAGTTTCAAATGATTAAATAAAGTTTTTCAAGTGGTCATTTTGCCTTAGGAACAAGAAAATCAAAAAGTCAACTCTGGAACCCTGTATTTCCTTGAAAATGCTACTAGAATGGGCAAAATATTAGTAAAGCTTTTAAAACTCTTTAAACCATTTAGAAATATTTTGTATCATTATTTCAAATTATCCAAATGATTTTTTTTATGCTTGTAGACACCAATTTTTGTCCGGGTTATCTTAATTTTAGTTTTAACGTTAATTTAATTTAATTTAATTTTTAATTTTAGTTGTTATTTTCGAAATTAATAAAAAAATGAAAAAACCAAAAAAGGAAAAAAAAAAAAAAAAAAAACAAAGTTGGCTCAAATCCAAACTCCTCATGGGATTAAGATTAAACTCTGGAATTTAAGATAAATGCCAAGAAAAGAGTTTTTATCTTGGATAATATTACACTTTGATTAGGATGAGAACTCCAACCCAAATCAATCTAGGACTCTAGATGATTTTCTCCTATAAATAGAGACCCAAACTCCCAACATTGAATACACAACAATTGGAGAGAAAGAGTTTAGAGAGAAATAGCAAGAGAAATATTTTTGGGTTTTTGAGGTAATCCAGAGTTGCTTGATTTTGAGTTTTGGGGTTTTGTATTTGGGAATTTGGTTTAGGAAACGGAAAAAAGGAAGATTGAGAGGAAATTTTTAGGATCTTCGAATTTATTTATTTTTTAAAACTATTTGGGTTTTTCGATACCGACACACGATGATAAACGATGGAATACGGCAGCCCGACGATCGAATTCTGAAATTGTTGGTCGATTTGTTCATCTGAAGAGGGAGAATATCATAGAGATCTTTCGCGATAGAGATCTTTCGCTTGAGGAAGTCTAGAGTTGATAACAAACTATAAGGTCTCAAGGATAAAGGAGTCTATATTCTTATACCTATATTTGTTTTTTATTCCTTTGCATGAAAATGTGTTATGTTCACGTGGCATTTCTTCCTTTTTGTAGTTTAATTACAAACCTCTTTCTTAAGCATGACAATTCTTCTACATTCAATGCAACGTGTGTTATTTTATTTTATTTTTTTGCTTGCCCAATTGTTTTTGTGAGTTGTCAGTGCCGTATATACTTGATCTTTTTATCTCTCTAATTTTATTTTATTCATTTGATAATTATTCTTATTCGTTTACTTATTTAGTTATTGTAAAATATATTTTTTTATACATTTATTTTTTGTTAATTATTTTTATTAATTAGTTAATTATTTTTATTAATTAGTTAATTATTAACCTATTAGTTGGATTGATTGTTTTTACTTTGTGTAAATCATTGTAGATTCTTTATTTAACTATTACTTGTTTGTTTCTTATTCATTTATTTATTTATTTTGACTGAAATCTGATTAGGTAGATTTTTACTAATGAGTTTTTTGTAATTGAAGATTAATTAAATCAAAGATTAAATTGAGATCTTTTCCGATGATGAAATTCGAAGGGGTCACGAATGGTTGACTTCTGAGAAATTTATAGGTGAGAAAACTCTCTTAAAAATTCTCCAGAATGAATGGAAGGGTTTTTTAGGGATAATTTTCAATACCAAAAAGGTCAAAGAGTTAATTTTTGAAGTAATTAATTTCCAATGATCGGTTCTAAGTCATAATTTTCCATAGTTAATGCTTCATTAAAATCGAAAAATAAATTAAGATCTTTCCAATGATGAAATTCAATGGGGTCACGAATGGTTGACTTTTGAGAAATTTCTAGGTGAGAAAACTCTCTTAAAAATTCTCCAAAACGATGGAAGGATTTTTTAAGGAATAATTTTTGATATTAAGATCAAAATTTATTTTTTGAACAAACATGAATAAAATGTAGATTAATTTTGAAGATTAGACTTAGGTTTAAATGTCTTTTTCATAAAATTTAACTTTTCCGACGACGGAGCATCTTCAAGGGAACGAATGGTTTTTCTTGAATACTCTCGAGGTGAGGAAACTTTTTTAGCAATTTGTCTAAAATAAATGGAAGGAAGACCTAAAAAATGATTTCCGATATTACTAATTTGAATGATTTAAAATGAAGATAGGATAGATAAGACCATTTAGTTAAGACTTTTTAGGATCACAAGACTAATTAGGTATTATCTCTTAGATAGGCGTTGTGGGGGTGCTAATCCTTCCCTACACATAATCGAACTCCCAAACTCAGTTATGATAAGTAGATCAGAACCTATTCTTTTTAAGGTGCCTTAGTCAAGTTTAGGATTACTTTAAAGAGGATAGATTCGTATAGGTGACTAATCACACCTAGTAAGATGATTAGTGGCGACTCCATTATTTGCGTCTAGCATGCTGAATTAGTATTTGGCACGTTATGACAGTGCCCATATATGCTTAAAAATAAGATTTGTTCTTTTAAAACACTAGAAAGTTTTTAAAAGCTTGCATTTAACATATCAAGAATTAAAACTATTGCAAGTTAATCAATTTTCTTTGTTTGAACAAGTTTATAGGACTGAACTCAAGATATTCATAATCATTTTGCACTTGAGAACTTGGCAAAACACAAATTGACATTTTAAAGCTTATATTCGCAAAAATGAATTTCAAAGTGAAACTTGAAATCTCAAAGTCATTAAGCTTTGTATGCTCTCTTGAGCTTGTGCATAAATACAATTAAATTAAACAAGCACAAATCATAATTTCACATGGCATGACTATCATCAATATCAAACAATCATGCAAGTAATCATGCTCAAATGTCATATTAAAATATAAATATGTCTTGAGGAGTTATGCGCAACATTTATTTCACCAATCATAGAGATATATCAACATTAAGCACTCAAGATCAAAAGCATACACATTGTAAGCTCATACTTCCTTCAAGATGCATCTCAAAACATGTATCTTCATTGTATCAACATGATAAATCAATGAAGTTCAAAAAAATTAAATACCAAATAATTAAACATGAATAGACAACCAAAATTTCCCATCCAAATAGCTTTTAAGTATATAGGTTATTCATCTTCCATCTTGTGTGTCTAGAACATCTAATCATCAAGAAAGCACTTTGTAGCTCCTTGCTCTAACACACCTACAAGAGACAATCATTTGAATTTTTGTATCCAAATTGCTTTGGATCCTTGAGAGTTAGTGTCCAAATATCTTGTTCTTTTTGGAACCCAAACTTGCCTAAATTTAAATGGAATTGTTCTTTTTATAGGACAAGTGATTGAAGTATGATCATGGAAATAACAATGATTGCATTTGGTCATTTTAGCATATGAGGAATTATTTAAAACTTCATGCTTTTCATTTATCAATTCCTCAAACTTCATTCTCAATTCTAAGTTCTCTTTTTCCAAAATTTCATTTTTCTTTTTGGAATCCTCAAAATCCCTTTTCAATTTTTTTTTTTTTTTTTGATTTTCTAAATCAATCTTTGTTTTGAACAAAAACTCCTTTTCAACATTTAATTTTGAAATCATATTTTTGTATTTCAAGTTCATTGCTTCAAATTTCATGGCTAAGTCATCAAAAGTATTTTGCAATTAATGAAAAGAATAAGAGTTAGAATCACAAGGTGAAGAATTTACCTTGTGCTCTTTATGAGACATTAGACATTTGGTTTAAGAGGTGGCTTCCACTTGATTCCTCATCTCTATTTGCCTTGTTACTTGTTGAACATTGACTTTCACAAGGCTTTTCTTCAACTTCTTCCTCTTTTTTTTTATCCCCACAGAGTTTTTCAAGTTTTTTCCATATTTCCTTGGAGGCAGCACAAGAAGAGATCAAGTGAGATTATTTAGTGCTTCATAAAGAAAATTCATGAACTTTGCATCATCTTGCAATATCTTCATGAATTCATCATCGTTAGAGTAAGCTTCAAGACCATTTCAACTACCAACCAAGCTCCAATGTCACATGCCATCAAAAATACCTTCATCCTCAATTTCCAAGCCCAAAACTCATGTTTTTCCAACTTTGGGACCTTGAGGATCTTCTCATCACTTTGCATCATTCTTTGAGCTTTGAAAAATGATCTTTTCACTAGGTTGTTAGACCTATAAAAGAGACCAAAGCTCTGATACCAATTGTTAGTTTAAAGTGGTGATTAAATCAAGAGAGGGGTGAATTGAATTCTTAAAAATTAATGCAGAATTAAAGTAAAAATATAGATATTTAAAATTTAAGCAATTGAATAAAAAATTATATAAAAAGCAATTAAGAGTGAAGGGAAAAAAGAGCAAACACAATCGACTTATAGAGGTTCGACGCTTCTCCACAAGGTGTCTAATCCTCTCCCTTAGCCTTCCTTGCCAATGAGTTTCCAATTCACTATTTTTGAATCGCTACCTTTTTTAGGACAAAGTATAACCTTTAGACTCTCTATCTTTTATGGCTTAGATAAAACCTTTAACCCTCTATCTTTTCTAGGCCAAGATAACAACCTCTCTGCCTTTCAAGCTTAGGTAGTAAACTCCCCTTTTTACACAAATGAATTTTGGAAAACAAAAGATACCTCTAATAGGCTAGGCGTTTGCCAGATTTAGTACAAAATAAAGAGACTATACAAATGATAATTTAATAAAGGAATACAAGGAATAGAAAAAATTAGGCTTAGAACACTAAAGAACTTTCGTAAGCTTGAGAGAGATAAAATTTTAGCATTTGATCTTTCTCTCTTGGTGTCTCTTGCTCTTAAAAGTGTTGGAGAGTCTCTTTTATAGCTTGATTATGAATTATGACTGTTGAAAATGGATTGGAGTGGAAAAGAGCTGCTGAAACTTTAAAAATTTGATCTTTAAAAACTGCCATGCGCTCCAGGGATCGATCATTGGCTTCAAAGGATCGATCCTTGCTATTTAAAAGTACAAAATTTGACCATTAGGCACTTAGGGATCGATTCTATCCTTCTAGAAAGTGAAATTTGCTTCTGTTTCAAATTTTAAAATCTAAAGCACTAAGGGATCTATCCTCTAGTGTAGGAGATCGATCCTCTACATTTTTAGAAAATAAATTTTTACTTAGGGATGGATCCTCTCGTGTAGGGGATGGATCCTCTACTATCCTAGAAATCTTAGATTCTAGAGATTGATCTAGGGATGGATCCTTATAAAAAGACAAGAACGTCTTGAAATTTTTTGACCAAATTGACCTTGAAAAAAGGGTTGAATTTTTTCAAAAATAATTTTACCATAAATATTTGTAGACACCTAATTTTGTCCGGACCCCTAAATCAGGTACATTTTCTTCCCAAATTGATGTTTCTGAATGCTAAAAGACTTTTCTCATCCTGCAGGTGGTACTCCGAGGCTTAGTCTAAGAAAACAGACAGAAAAAGCCAAACTCAAAAAAAGTCAACCCCAAAAAAGTCAACCCCAAAAAAGTCAACTACTAAAAAAGTCAACCCACTTTCAAAATCAAGATTTGAGGTTCAATTGAAAAATGGTGAAAGAATTTTGATAATCCGAGGTCTACATTGAATGATATGGGGTTCGGAAGTTGGGTTACGAGATTCAGTAGAAAGGAAACCCTAATTTGGGAAATTTGGGGAAAAGTGCTTAAACAATCAAATTGGTCGGAATTGAAGGTCTCAAATGAAAGATAAGCACTGACTACGGGTAATGGAGAAGCCATTTGGAAGAATAACTGATAAAAAAGTCAATTCGAAAGAAAACCGAGGATTACGGTTTTTTTGTGGATTTCGGTGAAATTTGGAAAAATTGCAGAAATGGCCCAATTCGAAAGATCTAAAGTCCTTACTTGATGATAAATGATTAAGCAAGGATAGCCCAAGGCTCAATCTGAAGAAAATTTGAAAATCGGACATGTTTTGAGCAAAACCGGATTTCTGAGGCAAAAGGGCAAAATTGGAAAATATGGGAAAAATAGCAAATGAACTCCAAAAATTCTAAAAATTTGCAAATCTCATTATTAAATCATTTCGAAGAGATTGGAGAAAGAAAATCTTGATTCGGAGTTCGTTTGCAAAATGGCCAAATATCGGGTCTCATATGTAGTAATTCAATAGGATAAATCCCAGAAAAATAGCAAATGAACTCCAAAAATTCTGAAAATTTGAAAATCTCATTTTTTAAATTATTTGGAAGATATTGGCAAAAGAAAATCTTGATTCGGAGTTCGTTTGCAAAATGGCCAAATACCGGGTCCCTTATGCAGTAATTCAAGCAGATAAATCCTAGAAAAAAAAAAAGCAAATGAGCTCCAAAAATTATGAAAACTTCCAGATCACATTTTTAAATTATTTGGAAGAGATTGGTGAAGAAAAATCTGGATTCGGAGCTCGTTTAAAAAATGGTAAAGTTCGGGTGCATAAAAAGGGTAATTTCGGAAATAAATCCGAAATAAATAGCAAATGGACTCGGAAAATTTTGAAAACTTCCAGAATTCAATTTTTTTTATTATTTCGGAAGTATTGAAAAATAAAATTTGAATTTGGAGTCCGTTTGCTATTTATTTAAGTTCGAAAGGCAAAAAGGTCATTTCACCAAGGAAACCAAAAAGGGCAAATTGGTAATTGAGGAAAATATGAAAGATGAAGAAATTGCTGGGATTTTTTCTCCCTTTGGTCAGCCAAAGTAGAGGAGAAGAAGAAAGCTTAAGCAATTTAATTCCCTAGTCACTATCATGCCACATGCTATCACTAACACCTTGCAAATGGCCCCCCTTCATCCAATGGCTTAGGTGCCTTGTAGGAAAGTTGAATGCACCATCCAATGGCCAAGTTTAAATGTCAAAATGACATTTTTATTTGTCATAAAATAATGCTCATCTAATGGCCAAGAATGGAAGAAAAAAGATTGGCACAATTCATCCAAGGGTGAGCATCAATTCGGTTGACCAAGAATGGAAGAGCACAACTCATCCAAGGGTAGGCATTCAAGAGGGGCAAGCAAGTGATTGCATGGGATTGGTCCTCTTTTGCATCTAATGGCTAAGGTTAATACAAGAGCTGAGTACACATCTTAAGGGCTGGAATCAATTGGAAAGATGACATTTTTATGTTGTCATCAAAATATCTACATCTAATGGCCAAGATTGGAGGGGAAAAAGTGCAATTTTCATCCAATGGCTAATGGGGCATTCGGCCAAGGCTAAAGGGAGAGGGGGAGTTTCATTTTTTCAGAGGTTTTTGGTTGGAAAAAAGTAGCTAATTTGGCAAGAAAAAAGGTTTTGAAAGAAAGGAAAAAAAAAAGGTTTTCATTAGAGAGTTTGAAGGTAGTCATCTCTACCAAGTTCTAGTCTAGCTTTCTTCTTCATTTTCATGGTGTTTTCTTGGTTTTTCTATCATGTTTTCCTGCAACATTTTTCTTAGAAATAAAGTTTGTTAATGTTTATTCATGATTTCATCTTCTTCTTCTTCTTTTAAATGGTGGAAACAAGTTTTTCTTAAAGTTTCATGCCATGGCCGAATGGCTCATTTTTTTTGCCTTTTTTTTTTCTTCCTTGCATGTTGTTGTGAAAAAATGATTTATACAAGTTTTTTTAAAGTATTCTAAGGTTCTGATTTACAAAATATGAAGCAAAAAAGGTTGAAATGGCTACATGATCTTGGCTAGAGCAAGTGAATATGGTTTGGTGAGAGGCTATGCCCATTTGACACCATCCATGAAGCTTACCTTATTTTCTGTTTTACATGGTTTATTTTCTGTTTTGATGAGATGGAAAAGCTTCATGATCTTGGCAAGACCAAGTGATTATGGTTTGGTGAGAGGCTATGCCCATTTGATACAATCCATGGAGCTTAACTTTCCTTGTTCTACTTACTTGTTTTACTTATAATTTTTGCATGTCTATGTTAAATCTTGTGTATACATTTTCTTTACATTATTTTCTATGCTATATGTGTTATATTTCATTTCTATGCTTGATATTGCATCCTTGCATATTCGGCCATTGTTGTTCATGTATCCATGTTGTGCATTTCTTTCATGTACCATGTATTACATGTTTGCATTCTCATAGTTTTGTTTCATGCATATTCGGCCATTCCATTTTTTTTATGCCTTGTATGTGTATTTTTTTTCTTTTGCTTCTTAGCTTGTTTGCATCTCCATGTCATGAACTTGCATATTCTGATTTTAGTATGCCATGTGCTCATGAAAATGCTATGATAAAAATGCCATCATTATGATCCATGACCATTCGGCAATACCATGTGCATTTTTCTTTTGTTTCTTAACTTGTTTGCATTTCCATGCCATGAGCTTGTCCATTTTGATTTTGGTATGTTATATGTTATTGAAATTGTTATGACATTATCCATTTTAATATGGTTTGTCATGTACTTATGTCATTTACTAAATAGGATTGTATTAGAGTCTCATGTGATCATTTGGCCTTTTCATGTATTTGTATTTTTGTTTAGGTAACATGCTTTGCATTATCATATCTTGAAATTGTGTATTAGCTACTGTTTATTCCAGCATTGACATTAATTTCATGAGTCATTATATGTTTATAGTATTGTTATGCATGCTCACTACATTTTAGGTCTAGGCCATATTGGTATTGCCATGCATATTGAGTCTTAAATCACATTGGTATTGTCATGCATTAATATGCTATTTAGGTCTTAGGTCACATTCATTTTCATGCATATTTATAACATATTAGGTCCTAGTCACATTTACATTATCAAGCATTGCATGCATATAGAGTTAGGATAGCATTTATTGCCATGCAAATTCATGCTAGGCATTTAGGTTGCCATGAATTGTCATGCATTTCCTTTACCATTTATACTTTTAGACCATGCATTTCATACATTTCATTTGCTGTATGTTCATGCATTCCATGTCATTGCCACTTGATTTGTGACTTAGGCCAATTAATGGCTCAAAGTCATGCTCTCTAGAGCATACTTATGGAAAATTAAGGAATTGTCAAATTGATCATTCAACCTTTGTGATTTTTTTTTTTTTTACTTAGCCAATTTTGTCCAAGGTTTTTAAAATGTTTAGCTACTGTCCTTAGGTCTTAAGGATGATTTCCAACAATTTCCACTTTGGTTTTTGAATGAATTTATCAAAGGCAAAAAATGTGTTTTGACAAACAGTTTTTTTCACCTAGTACTCGAACATCTCCAATTTTTCTGGGAAGACATCTTTAATAAAAAAATTAAGCCAATGTTTTCTCGTGTATATTTGCATGTTCTGAGTCTCCAGTATTTTTTTTTAGAATTTTTAAAAATAGGCTAAAAAATTGTGTGGCAAAACCGAACAGTAGAGGCAAATTTGAAATCAAAAGAGGAATAAGGGTTGAATTTGGCTAAGGTATTTAGATGGGGTTGGGTAGAAGTTTTAGCTACTGTCTTAGGGTAGTTTCTAAGCCTTTTTAAACATTGATAATGATTTTATAAATCTCAGGTTAAGGGTATTTAAGTCCGGGATTTTAAACTTAGAAAATTAGAGCCATTTTAAAAGGGTTTGGTAAGGGTTTTAATTTTTATTCAAAATTTTGTTCTAAATTATTTTCAAACAATCACAAAGTTTCGTTTTTTTAGAAAATATAATTTGACATATTTTCCTAAGGTAGCCGGATATCTTTTTAGATATACGGATTTCTTTAATTAAAGGAAAAAATACTTTTTTCATGCATTGCATTTTTTCATGTTCATGCATTTTATTTAAATGTATGGTTTTTGCTATGATATTTTTCATGATATTATTATTATTATTTTAATTCACATTTTATGATATTATATTTGTTTGCCATATGATTTTTAATGTTTCATGATATCCTATGCTTTTTATTTAGTTTTTTTGTCACATTATTTAACATATACTATGTTCATGCATTATTATTTTTATTAGTATTTTCATGCATATTATATTTTGTTATTATTTTAATTCCATGTCATTTCTTGTCATTTAGGTTATATTCCATGTCATTTAAGTTATTTCATTTATAACATGCCATGTCATTTAAAATATGCCATATCATTTAGAATTGCCATGTCATTTAAATCATTTTATCTCATTTAGAATATACCATGATACTTAGGAATTTTTTATTTTACCTAGAATATACTATGTCATTTGAATTGTGTCATATCATTTAGGATGCATTATATTATATAGATTTGCCATGTCATTTTATTATGTCATACATGTTCATATTTTTAAAATGTTTTGAAAAAGATAATAATTTTCAATAAAAAAATAAAGATTTTCTCGAGTTAAAATAATTAATGAGTTCTCTACCGGGTTTGCTGGAGGGAATATCATCAATTATCATTAATAAAGGAATATCTCTCTTTCAAAAAATGAGAATGATTCGGAAAGTTTTCCAAATGAATAAAAATTTCTATGTTTTGCCGATTTTGTTGGGGAATATAGAAAAATTTTGAATTAATAAATTCCGGATCATTTTCAATTAAAAATGGAATTATTTTTCTTAAAATTGGGAATTAACTTGAAATACTAAATTAAAAACCAACTTTTTACCGAGACTTGGGATAACACACGATTAATAAGGTATCGATTTATACGGGCGTTGCGGGGGTGCTAATCCTTCCCTGCACGTAACTAACTCCCGAACCCGTTTCTTTGATTTCTCTAGTTTATAACGCAGACCTAAAATTGGTTTTTAAAAAATGTTTTAATTAATTTTAAAATGTTTTACAAAATCGATTTTAATAGGTGACCGATCATACCTAACTAAAAAAAGATTGGTGGTGACTCCATGTCTTTTTACGAGGCCGTTTTCATACCCTCGACCTTTTATTATTTCTAGAGGATTTAAGTCGTCTTTTTCTCTACTTCTGTTTCCCCTCACTCGAACGGTTCCCCGCGATCCGGGATCACGTATTGACACTTTCGTTTTTCTAGAGGAATTAAGTCGACTTTTCCTCGTTTTTTTGTCACGCCTAAGGAAAAACGAATAATGAAGTCTCGCGATGAGACTTGTTATTTTATCGTTGTTATTTTTTTTTTTAGGTTGCGACAATATTCATTTAAGAATATGTATTTTTGAGAAAAATAATGAATCCAAAATATTTTCAAAACAATTCAAGGGAATATACTAAATTGAAAAGTTGTTTTTCAAAAAGATTCATCTAGCTAATTAAGGTAAAAAACTTGTAATTTCAAAATTAAAATCAATTCAAAGCTAACAAGATCATTTTAGGATAACATAAGATTAATTGGTATTGTTATTTGGATGAGCGTTTATAGAGGTGTTAATATTTTTCTTGCATATAAGTGTATTCTCGAACTTAGTTTTGAGATGTACCATAACCTATTATTTTTAAGAAATCTTGATCAAACTTAAAATTTCTTTAAAGAGTATAGGTTCATCTAGATGACAAATCACATTTCACAAAAAAAAAAAAAAAAAAATTAATGACGAGTTCTCGTACTTGCAAGTTATGAAAAAAATAGAATCTTGCTCTTTTGAATAAAGAGATCATGCATCAATTATTAAATTAAATAATTAATAAATTTATTTATTTATTTTAAATAAAATATCTATTTTTTAAATGACACAAAGTTTTATATGAGAGATATTATTCTATGTTTATGTTTCAGTTTTACTTTTTAGAAGTTGAAAGTGATTCGCTTAAAGAAATAGACATTTAGATAAAATTGTTTTGAAGTATTTTAGATATTAAGATGGATATTCAACTTGGAAAAAAAAACTTCTAAAACCATCTTCAAAAAATATCTATCTTATTTAAATGGAAATTTTGAATTTAATTCTTGAAATAACTATAATAAAAATTTAAAATTATTAATTTTTACGCCATCGATAAAGTTTCAGTATAATAAAAGAACACATAATAATTTTTAATTTGGTTGATGAAAATCTTATGATGAATTAATTGATAATTTTTCCTAAAATTTATACGTAAAAAAGAAGATTTATGTAGAAACTTCTACAGAATTTGAGATCAAAATGCAGAAAATCTTAATCCAAAATGTGAATGAATACTTATTAACCAAACACAAATGCGAAGTATTATGAAAATTTTAGGTATTGTTTGATAAATTAAAATCTTAAGTATTAAAAAATTAAGTATTGAATTAATAAGTATTGAATTTGTAATATAAAAATTTATTGATATATTATTGAAAATTAAATAGTGAATATAATTATATTATTTGATAACTGTAAATTTTGAATTTTGAAAATTATTTATTTCACAAGTTTAATTTTATTAATATTTTATATTATTTTGAATAATTCTAGATAAAAATTAAAAAAATAATTTAAATATCTCATCTTTTATAATAAAAAATAATTTAATTCAAATATAAATTTTTTTTAAAAAAATTAACTTTTTTATTAAAATTTTTTTATTAAATAAAATTTAATATGAATTATTAAATATATTAAAAAATAAAATGTCAAACCTTTTTTATGCATAAATTTTTTAAATACTTTATCAAATACATTTTTAATAAAAGAATAAAAAAAATACGTGTCACTCTAATAATAATCTTTACGTATAAGGATATATATGTAAAACTAGAATAACACGAAGAAAATATCTAAAGTAGTTATTGATAACCTCACCTGCCCCATCGTGAAATCAACGACACCGCAAAAACCGGACATGACTGACACATTTCAACCTAACCCTCTTCTAACTGACAACAATAATTCAAACACCACCCCTAGCATGTGACGTGATCTTCTCCACGTGTCGTTTTCTCAATCGCCCTGGTAATTTCCTAGTACTAAACCAGGGGTTGTGTCTGTTCACGTGAGAAACAGTCCGTAATGTCCCGGTTCCGTATGCGACTACTATGGCGGCAAAAAACGTGGCACCGTGAATGAACTTCTTTAGATATTTTCGAGGGTCAGCCAGCCTCTGCGGCTCGTGTTATATTTAGAGGTGATAAAAGAGTTCTAATTCGAAAATTCGTCTAAAAATATTTAAATTTGAATTCGAAATTAAATCTAAATTTAAATTCGTTCAAATTTATTTTGATCAAAAATTTAAAAATTCGAACTCAAAAAAATTTGAATACAAAATGAGTTGAGCTCGAAATTACTCGAACTTGAAAGAGTCTAAACTCGAGAAAATCCAAATCCGAAAAATTCGAGCCCAAAAAAGCTCGAACTAGAAAATACATGAGCTCGAGATCGACCCGAACCCCGAATTTAATACTAAAAATAAAATTATCAAATTATAATTAAATAATTAAATAATGTTTTTATAAAGTAAAAGTTTTATTTATCAATTTTATTCTAATATTTTTTTTAATAATTTAATTAAAATTTAATTTATATTTTATATATATGATAAAATAATAATTTTATCAAAAATAAATTATATTTTGTACTTATAAATTTAACGTCTCATATCTTGATGAATCCACCATCTAAAGATTCTAAACTCATGAAAATTTTAAAGATGTGAATTTTTTTGACATAAAGTATTATTTTTCATTTGTTTATATTATTTTAAGAGCACCCTTATAATAGTATAATAGTGTTTCCTATATATTAAAATTAATTAACAACAATTTATTCATTTTAACTTATCTCTAATATAATAATATTTCTTATATTAAAAATAGATAAAAACTGCTTTTAAAAAAAATGTGTTGCTCTTTACAACATATATATAGTTTTCTTAAGTAGATTATTAAATTAAGTCAACAAATATTAATTTATAAAAGTATCATATCTTTTTAAAATTTAAAAATATTTAACATAATTAGCTAATTTAATTTTGTAATTGATTTATTATTTATTTTATTTTGGATAAGTATTTTTTAAATTATTATTATTTTATTACACTTAATATAATTTAAGATATAATTTATTTTTAATAATATATTATATCAAAATTCAAGATTTGTTCACTTGGTAATATCCTTATTATTAAGAGTTGAATGTTAGGTTCGATTCTTTGCATAAGCATAAAATTTTTACATTTTAGAAATATATAAACAGATACTTGAATGTTAGGTTCGTCCCTAAAAGTCTCTTATTTTATAGTGAATATAAATTATAATGTATTTACATGTTGAAATTCGAGTTTATCAAATCAATTATTTTAAATATTAATATGATTAATTTATAGTATATCATATTTTTATAGTAAATTATTTTTAAATTTTATTTTATATTCTTTTGGTGCTAACAAATATTGATTTTAATAAATAAATATAATTAAAAATATCATATTATAATAAAAGATTATTTTTAAAAATAATAATAAAATATTTAATTTATTTTTAAAAATAAATATTTAAATTACGTAAAAATGATTATATCTAACATAATGATGTAAAATATACCTGTACCTGTACCTAAACCGAACCCGAACCCGAACCCGAATGAGCCCGAACCTTAATGAATCCAAACCCGAATGAGCTCGAATCTAAATAAATCCAAACTCAAATGAATCCGAATCCGAACCCGAATAAATCCGACTTGAATCAGTCCGAACCCGTCCAATTGTCATCTCTAGTTATATCCATTATTTATTTTGATAATGATGATGTGTAATATTCATATGACACATTATCTAATTAACTTAATTATTTTTTTAAAAAATGTTAATCAATGTCTAATGACATTGATTAAGGTGATATTTATAAAAGAAAAAATGTAATGAATGTATTATTTTTTTTTTGAATTTAGTAAAAATAAAATATTTAATATAATTTTTTTTTATAAATAGTAAATAAATAATTTTTAATTAATGTTTATAAGTATGATTAAGCATATCTTATTTTTAATTAATATCATTTTAATTCAGTTGAGTGTCACTCGTCCCATTAACGTTCAATCTGTCTCTGCGATTCATGTCATTCACGGTTATCAAGCATTCTGTTAATTCTGCAGTCTGACCCTCGAAATTGGTGAAAACTGAAAAGGTTATCGAGCCGGCTTGAAAAATTCGGCTCAAGAAAAAGATGTCGAAGTTGGGTACGTGACGAGAGATGGGGAAGAGGGGAAGTTCTACAGTAAGTTTCTTACGGTAAGGTTTTGGTAAGCTCCAAATTGGAAAACCTGAGTAGCAGGTTACCAGGTCACAATTTTTTACATATGCACTTGATAAATTACATATCAACTTGACGAATTACATATAAAACATGACAAATTACATATCAACTTGACAAATTGAAAAATTACATATGAACATGACAAATTACATATCAACTTGACGAATTACATATCAACATGACAAATTACATATAAACTTGACAAATTGAAAAATTACATATGGACTTGACAAATTACATATGAACTTGACAAATTTCATATGAAAAATTACATATGAACATGAGAAATTACATATGAACTTGACGAATTACATATGAACTTAACAAATTACATATGAACTTGAGAAAATCCCGAATTACATATGGACATGAGCAATTACATATCAACTTGACGAATTACATATGGACTTGACAAATTACATATGAACTTGAGAAATTCCCGAATTACATATGGACATGAGAAATTACATATCAACTTGACGAATTACATATGAACTTGACAAATTACATATGAACTTGAGAAATACCCGAATTACATATGGACATGAGCAATTACATATCAACTTGACGAATTACATATGGACTTGAGAAATTCCCGAATTACATATGGACATGAGAAATTACATATGAACTTGACGAATTACATATGGACTTGACAAATTACATATGAACTTGAGAAATTCTCGAATTACATATGGACATGAGAAATTACATATGAACTTGACGAATTACATATGGACTTGACAAATTACATATGAACTTGAGAAATTCCCGAATTACATATGGACATGAGAAATTACATATGAACTTGAAGAATTACATATGGACTTGACAAATTACATATGAACTTGAGAAATTCCCGAATTACATATGGACATGAGAAATTACATATGAACTTGACGAATTACATATGGACTTGACAAATTACATATGAACTTGAGAAATTCCCGAATTACATATGGACATGAAAAATTACATATGAACTTGAAGAATTACATATGGACTTGACAAATTACATATGAACTTGAGAAATTCCCGAATTACATATGAACATGCGAAATTACATATCAACTTGACGAATTACATATGGACTTGATAAATTACATATGAGCTTGAGAAATTCCCGAATTACATATGGACATGAGAAATTACATATGAACTTGACGAATTACATATGGACTTGACAAATTACATATGAACTTGAGAAATTCCCGAATTACATATGGACATGAGAAATTACATATAAACTTGACGAATTACATATGGACTTGACAAATTACATATGAACTTGAGAAATTCCCGAATTACATATGGACATGAGAAATTACATATGAACTTGACGAATTACATATGAACTTGACAAATTACATATGAACTTGAGAAATTCCCGAATTACATATGGACATGAGGAATTACATATGAACTTGACGAATTACATATGGACTTGACAAATTACATATGAACTTGAGAAATTTCCGAATTACATATGGACATGAGAAATTACATATGAACTTGACGAATTACATATGGACTTGACAAATTACATATGAACTTGAGAAATTCCCGAATTACATATGAACATGACAAATTACATATGAACTTGACGAATTATATATCAACTTGACAAATTACATATGAACTTGACAAACTCACGAATTACATATGAACATGATAAATTACATATGAACTTGACGAATTACATATCAACTTGACGAATTACATATCACGAATTACATAGGAAAAAACCCTCAAACTTTCAATCCATAAAATTAAACATTAAAGGATATTGTCATTTATTTATGTAATTGAAAAAAGGGAATCAAAAGTTGTCTCGATGCAAACTTTCAATCCATAAAATTAAACATTAGTGAAATTTTAATTTTAATCTTTATATGTAATTTCTCATATTTGTCATGTTTATATGTAATTTGTCATGTTTATATGTAATTTGTCATTTTGTCATGTTTATATGTAATTTGTCATGTTTATATGTAAATTACATATAAACATGACAAATTACATATAAACATAATAAATAAAAAATTACATATAAACATGACCGAAATTACATATAAACATGACAAATTACGTGAAACATGACCAAAAAATGAATCAAAAGTTCTCATGTATTTATGTATATTTTTTTTACATATAAACAAATTACATATAAACATGATAAATTATATAAATCATTAAAGGATATTTTCATGTAATCTATTAATGTAATGAAAAAAGGGAATCAAAAATTGATCATAATCTATGTAATTTTTTTTACTACTTAATATTACGTAAATTACACAAATATATTACAAGTAATTTAAATTAAATTTTCAAAAATATAATAATTTATAAAATATAATATGTTTACATTATTTTTATTAAAAATAATTAATTTTCTTTTTCTTATTTATTTTTTTTCTAAATAAATTATTTTTTATAAAAAATTAAATAATTTATAAATATAAAACGTTTATTTGTATTCATTAAATTAAAATTTTACATTTTTTATGTAGACTCCAATGCTGAAGTCATTTCGGACATCGATATAGAGTATGATCCTCCAAGTATATGAAAAAACTTAAAAAAAAAATAAGTACACCCTTGTCAAACACATATTCATATCCGACATTCATCCCGAATTCGGGTAACATAAAAAATATATAATAATTAGTAGATTTAATTTGAGCTAGCCAAAGCCGCTAATAAACGTGACAATTAAAATTTTCAATATCTTTGGACAATCGCTTCATCGTCCTCTAAATCATTTACTACTAGTTTGCTTGATCTTTTTTCTTTTTCCCTTAAGTTATTTGGTCGTAGCCTCATAAAAAAAATTACAAGACCACACAGCTTTATTAGATTTGGTAATATCCCCAATAATCGGTTTATATAGCTTATATTAACAAGTTTGAAGCAATTATGGCATTTGATTGTTAAATAACCAGAGGAAACTTAAGGAAATATAATCTACGAATTAATTGTATCAACATATTGCTTTCACGTTTCCAATTTTTTATTTTCAACATTAACCAATATGAAAATTAGGCAGTATTGATGATCACAATTAGATAAGTTTGATTATTTTTTCTTGTCTCCTATTCTGCCTTGGCTTGCAAATAGTATTATTGCTAATATTAGAAAGCAATATATTGATACAAGAACACGAGCCAATCTATCAAAGCTGAATGCTAATCGTCACCAAGAACTAGATATAATTACTGAAAACATGTCCGGCATTGTAGAAAGAAGACGAAATTCAGTCAAGTTTTACCTATGTGCAGGCACCAGCCTTGGCACTAAGGAATTTGCTGCTTAATTAATTATGAATATTGAACACAAAGAGTACATAAAAACTTCGTTTTATACAAAAATATTGGAGATAGAATGGAATAGCCAAGGGACTCTAAAACCCGAGACTCAGTAGCAGATAGAACTGGATCAAACACCTCTATATCTCTAACCCAACTGAACTTTCTTTTCATTAAAACTGCAAGGCTAAGCTGAAGTCAAGGAGTTTCATGAGACTCAATGCTGCCAATACCGTATATCACCATCTGCAGTTTCAACTCAGATCTCAAAACTCTGTAAAATTGACAAACCAAGACTCTCAAAGTCTAAAGAACTAAAAACTGATTAAGAAAAGAACAACATTTGAAAATATTTATGCTCGAAATAATTTTCATGCAACTTCTAAATAAAAAATTCTATACAAAAACTGATGACATGCAAAGGTCTTTGTTGCCAGTAAAAGAATAATGTCTGAAAAAAAACACAAACCTTTTTCCATGGAAATACTGGGTTTTCCACTTCTAGTAGAAAGCTCTGTTTCAAATATCAAAAATCAAAATCAAAATAAAAATGCTTAGCATATCTTGATTCTTCCAAAGTGTAGAACAACTGCAAAAATAAGAGCATCAAAAATAGAGATGGATAGGGATTCAACAAAAACTATATGGGATATGCAGAATGCCTCCCAAAATCATGTTATATGATGTTAGTTCATTGAATATAATTGAATTTTCCAGCTGCAGATTATGGTATAAAGGAGTTCCCACTGAGAAAAGAATGGCCAATTAACATACAGGCTAGAGTGCTATTGGCATACGCAATCCATCGTAGCTCAGTCGTACATCGAGACCCTCGGTTTCCATCAATTGTTTTAGGTATTCACTCACTTTTTCATGGTCCATCAGATGCATCATGCCTTCATAAATCACAAGTGTACAATTAGGCAAATAATAAGCATGCAGTTGTAAAATGATCACATTCAAAAACAACTAAGTTGTAAAAACTGAAACCCTATAAAATGGATGGAATTGCAGTGACAAAGACCTGAAACTAGAAACAGTGGTCAAGACTTTAAAGGAAGATGGGCTTTAATCATACCGGTAAAGAGTGTCCTCTTCGGCTTAATCTTCCTTACTTCCTCCAAAGCCTGAAGATAAAACAAGAAGAAAAAAGTCAATTTTAAAAATTTATTGTTGTCAGTTTCTTCCCAGAAGATGTACAAGCAAATACCCTTGGAAGTCCGAAATGCGTTGATGAAGAATGATCAGGCCTCAAAAGCATCCTGAGAGATCATTTTACATATGGGTTTAGTAACCACATACAAGACAAACCAAACCTAACACGTTGTCAAGTTCAGGAGTTGTATACCTTGATATCCTTCAAGAACTGGATCTTCAGACAGGAGAAGGGGAGTATCCAAATCAACAAATCTGTACAGCATATTTGCAAGTTCCAAATTAGAAAACATTGTGATGGTGCAAACCCAATCATACCCAATATTAATCAAATTTTCTAAATTACTTGGCAAAATCACATGATAGAAAGAAGAAAAAAAAATCTTTCTTACCTTTGAATAAGGAAATTGTTCTTGGAAAGACAAGCTTGGACTCATGGAATTAGGGACTTACACAATTTTATGGTCGTTCCATAGAATGGAATATGAATGGAACTCTTCGGTGGGATCGAACCAAAGCATGTGCCTCATTTCACGGCTTCCAACCCCGTTCTTGTACACGTTTGTTTGGATTAAATACGGCTGTCCAGTCCTATTCCCCAAGAACTCAAAATCCAGCTCATCTCGTTCTGGCCCTGCCCCATTCTCGGAGCACATCTGCAACAAACACTCTTAAAAACTTCATCAGCTTCATCAAAACCAAAAGAACATAAGATGGAAACACACAAGTACAATGGAAATATCTTTGTTAACAAATCTGTGAAATTGTCAAGAGTACTTACATAGTAAGCTGTCACAACACCAGCAGAGTCACCTCCGACCAACTTCAGTTTCATGCTAAACCACCCAAATCTGTATCTTTGCTTGGTTTGAAATCCACAGCCTACAAATTAACAGGAGGAAACAAATTAAAATCCCAATATGAAGCAAGTTTTATAACCAAGAACAACAATGGCAATCAATCCTGTAAGCCTCTTTCTTGCGAGGCTCTTTGCTTGACTGCGCCATCTCTTTGTTTTTCTGAGCTAATTTCTCCCCTAAACAAAAACCTTGCTTTGAAATTAGGAAAATCTTGGCAAAAAAAAAATGGAGGAAGATGAGTAAGCGACGGCAAGATTATAAGATAGGAGAGAAGAAACAGAGAAGAAAATAAAGGGAGAGAAGTGATTTTAGGTTTTATCTTACCAGGTTAACCGGTTATCTTTTTTTTTTTCAATGGCTCAGATGAATCAATATGAATCCAAGGGTTACAATTTATTGGAGCTTATCAGAAGCGTATACTAAAAAACTTTCCTTAGAATTTTTCGTGCCAATGAGGCTTTTGTAAAAATTGTAATCGACAATAAAAGAGGAATTGCCTCTTGATTTTTGGACAATTGATTTAAAGGATGCTGCATTGGCCCTTGGCCGGATAAGTAGAGAAGACATTTCTGAGGAGATTTTATCCAACATCTTTGGCAAGAACAAAAACCATCCAGATAGTTGAAGATGACATGCAGAAAGATGGATCCAGAAGAAATATACTATAGTAAAATAATGTGCTTTTATATGCCACAGAAATATCAAGTCCATCCTCTCAAGCAAATCAAGGGAAAATGCTTTAAAAAAGGGTTTCCTTTTTGGGAAAATAATTTATTTTTAACTAGAAATAATAGTAAAAAATTAATTTTGAACATGAAGCAGTGTTAAAAGTGGTCTTACTACAAGTTGAGACATTCACTCACCAAAACAAAGTTCAGATGACTCAATATAACCAAACCAGGCAGAACAAAGTTGAGACCATAGTCCATTAAAAGGAGTTGTTCATGAGTAGCTGAACTCGTACACAAGTCAATGAACTGAGAAATTCAGTCCAATATGCAGAAGACAAACTAGATTCTATAGAAGAAAGAACAAATGTTATGTTGCAGAATTCAAATCAGATTCATGATTCATTGATGCAATTGATATTTTAATTTACAATGTAGATCAAACAACTCACAGTTTAGAAGGTAGCTTTGGGAGATGATAAGATTACCGTAATCAAGAAAAAGGTAGATGAAGTTATGAAATCAATGGATTACATTTTCGATGTCTTGGTCAAAGCTAGCATGATTCGTTTTGTGCCGGCTAATTCAGATAATCATCCTGGCAAGTATGATTCAAGCAAGGTTTGTAAATATCACCAAGAGATAGTTAGCCATTCAGTTCAGAGTTGTGTTGAATTCCGACAAGAGTTGCAGAAACTGATGGATCTCTCCCGGATTGAGTTTTACAAAGAGTTTAGGGCAGATGAAATTAATGTGGTAATTGAAGAATCTCCATTGCTTGTTGTGAAACCAATCACGTTTTTTTATGAGAAAAGGACGAGTCAGTTTGAAGATGATAAGCCAGTTGGGATCAAGAAACATGTTGTTACAGTCAGTGTCCCGAGTCTATTTTTGTACCGAAACGATAAGGCAGTACCGTAGAGGTATGGGTGCGACGTCATAACCCGAGAAACGCTTGGTAGTTCAGTCGTAATAAATTCTGAAGATGCCAAAATAGCGAATTTAACTGGAGTAGAGGGAGTGACTTGGAGTGGGCGTTGTTATTCGCCTGAAATACTTGATAGGGATAGGAAAGGGAAAGCAAGGGAAGGGAAGAGGAAAGGAATGGAGAGCCAGAAAATAAGACGAACCCATTGGTGGTTCGAGATACGAAGTATAAGGAGCCTGTGACTGAGAGGGAAGCTTTTGAATTCTTGAAGATGATCAAACACAGTAAATATAGTGTGGTTGAACAATTGAATAAAATGCCAGCTCGAATTTCGTTGTTGTCACTGTTGTTGAATTCCGAGCCTCATAGGGAAGCTTTGCTGAAAGTTTTGAACAAGGCATATGTGCCTCACAATATTTTTGTGGAGAATATGGATCATATTGAAGGAAATCTGGTAGCTACCAATTTTATAACTTTTAATGATTATGAGATTCCTCCAAAAGGCAAGGGCAGTACTAAGGCCCTCCGTATCACGATCAAGTACAAAAGTCATGTTATGGCTAAAGTGCTTATTGATAATGGTTCTTACATTAATGTTATGCCGATGACTACATTATCCAAGCTGCCAATTGATGTGTCTCACATTCAACCTAGTCACATGATTGTTAGAGCCTTTGATGGGACCCGCCAAGCAGTTTTGGGAGATATTGAAATGCCTTTGCAGATTGGGCCTTACACTTTCAGTATAAAGTTTCAGGTTATGGAGATTTCGCCATCTTACAGTTGTCTGTTGGGAAGGCCATGGATTCACATGGCAGGATCAGTTCCATCATCATTACACCAAAAAATCAAGTTTGTTATGGAGGATTATCTGGTATGTGTTAATGGGGAAGAGGGTTTGCTGGTAACCAAGTCCCCAACCACACCTTATGTGGAGGTAGCTGATGAAGCGTCGGAATGCTCATTCAGATCGTTTGAATTCATCAATGCGACCTATGTGGGTGAAAAGTCTAAAGTGCCTGTTGCGCGTTGCTCTCGGATTGTCAACATGTTGTTCAAGCAGACTGTTGGAATGGGTTGGCATGTTGGATATGGATTGGGGAAGCATCTTCAAGGGATCAGGGAGATGCCAGAGATACAAGAAAATAAAGAAAGGTTTGGGTTAGGTTAGGTTATAGGCCAACCAGGAGGGATTGGGAGATGATCGAGTTTGAGAAGAAGAAGAAAAGATTGGCTCGTGTGAAGGGGTATGAGTGGGAACCGAGGAAGATGGTTTTTCCTTATGTTTATTCCACTTTTCGTTTGGGGGGATGTATTTATCCCGATGCACCTCCACCAAATTTAGAAGAAGTGTTTTCTGAGCTTTCTATCCAAATGGTAGAGAAAACAGGAGTGAGGTCTGATGTTGAAAAAGAGTTGTTGGTGTACCCATGCTTACCTGAAAAGGAGCTAGGTAATTGAAAAATGACGAAGCTATCGGTTGTCCTTGAATCTCATAAAACATAATGCAGTGAGTCAAGTCCCTAGTTGCTCATGCTCAAGGGCATTAGGGATGGTCTTTTATATATAGTCTAGTTTATTTCTTATTATTTTAATAAATTAGGAACAAGATGTATTTTCATTCCCTCTTTCATTCATTGTTGTCATTTTTTCTTTCTTTCGTTTTTGTCATTCTTTCTTCGTATACCAATATATATTCTAATTTCAGGATTCCAAGTATTGATTACAAAGACAATCTTAATAATAATTTGAGATTCAATTTTGAAAACATAGTTCATGTTGATGAATTTGATAATGAAGAGGAAACAGATGATTATAATTTGTCTCCAGATTTGTTGAGATTACTGGAACAGGAAAAGAAACTGATTGAACCACATCAAGAGATTACTGAGATGATCAATTTGAGAGATAAAAAAATAGAAAAGAAGTGAAAATTGGCGCGTCATTACCACCTGCTCAAAAAAAGAGATTAGAAGATTTGCTTAAATAATTTGTGGATGTGTTCGCATGGTCATACAAAACATATTAAAAAATATTTTATTTTTTTTGAAATTAAAAAATAAAAAATACATTAGTTAATTAATTCGAGGCAAGTTGGAATCCCAAAAATTAGTTATCTAATGTCTCATCGAAATTTCAATGAATATTTAAAGAGGAGAAATAAAGAGAGAGAGTCGGAGTGTTAGAGAATTACGGGGCATCCTTTCCTCCTACATTGCAGGATCTACAAATAGTGGGCACATCTCTACGCCAACATCATTGGAAAAATTTTCCTCAATAAAATAATAAGCCGCCCCCTCCAACTATGAAAGATTATCTTCCATCTGTCCTAATGACCCTAATTTTGATCCAAATTTAAAAGATTTAATCAATTTATTTGAATTCAAATTTGATTTGATTAAAAAATTAACAATTCGAGTTCGACCCAACTCGAATTCAAAATAATCCGAACCCGAATTGATCCAAATAATTCATTCGAAATGATCTGAAGTTAAATTAAATTAAATATAATTTTATTTTAAAACATTAATTTAATAAAAATAAAAACTATAACATAAATTATTAATTTATTTTAATTTTAGAATTTGTAATTATCATTTTTTAATATAATGAAGCATTCATCATGCAATCAATGATTGTGGAGAAAATTTTAAAAAAAAATTGATATTATTATATATATAGTGTTAGGGTATTAGAAATTAAAATTTTAATCAATCAATTATAAATCAATCTTAATATATTTATTTTAAATCAAACCATTGGATTGAATAAATAATAGGTTTGTTGCATTTTTATAAGTAAGTTTGTTATATTATTACATGATAACCTTTTTAAATTAATTGTTCAAGACTTCAAAATAATTGTTCAAAGACTAAAATAATATTTTAAATATATAGTAATCTCTTAAATAAATAATAAAATGTTATATCGATTATGATAATTTTATAATAAGATTTAAAGTAAATTATATATTTTGTCTTAACGTGCCAAATGCGAATTCAGCATGCTAGACAAAAATCAATGGAGTCGCCACTAATCATCTAACTAGGTGTGATTAGTCACCTATACGAATCTATCCTATTTAAAGTAATCCTGAACTTGACTAAGTTACCTATACCATTCATGACTCTCTTGAATTTCATCATCGGAAAAAAATCTTAATTTATCCTTCGATTTTAATTAGGCATTTATTATAGAAAATTATCTTGAAAAAGAGACATTGAAAATTAATTATTTCAAAAGAATAAATTTTGACCTTTATTGATATCGAAAATAATCTCTTAAAAAATCCTTCCATTCATTCTGGAGAATTTTTAAGAGCGTTCTCTCACCTATAAATTCCTTGAAAATCAACCAAACATGATCTCCTCGGATTTCATCATTGGAAAATATCTTAATTTATTAATTTAAAAATAATTAATCATCAATTAATAAAAACTTAATTAAAAATTACCTTACTAATAATAATCAAATTAATAGTTATTAAAATAATAGTTAAAAATTATTAATGATATATTTTAAATAATAATGGTTAAAAATATATATTATAGTAAAAATAAATAATAGTTAAAAAATAATAATAATAATATAATAGTTAATAAAAAAATAATAGTAAAAAATATATATAATAATATTTAAAAATAAGATAATAATAGTAATTAAAATAATAATATAATAGTAATATAAATAATAAATCGTAGTCAGTGAACTTTTTACTCAGATAATAGATGGCATGCTCTTTCTTTCCCGTTTCATCTCGTTGCCCCAAAACACATCCCATGGATTTCTCAGACACCGTCAAATACAGAATCAACGGCTTTCCTAGAATCGGAGGAACTAACACTGGCGGATTTGACAGGTATTCTTTAACTTTATCAAAAGCTTCCTGACATTCTCCAGTCCATTCACCAGTATCCTGTTTGCGAAGAAGCTTGAAGATAGGATCACATTTGAAGGTGAGCTGGGAAATAAAGCGTGATATGTAATTCAACCTTCCCAAGAAACCTCTCACTTCTTTTTGCGTACGAAGGGGAGACAGATTCTGAATCGCCTTTATTTTATCTAGATCCACTTCGATTCCTCTATCACTAACCACGAAACCCAACAACTTGCCGGGTTTGACACCGAACGTACACTTGGGAGGATTCAATCTCAGCCGAAACTTTCTCAATCTTTCAAACAACTTCTTGAGATTAACTAAATGATCTTCACCTTCACGAGATTTTGCTATCATGTCATCCATATATACCTCAATCTCTTTGTGCATCATGTCATGAAACAGAGTTACCATTGCCCTTTGGTAAGTAGCTCCGACATTTTTCAACCCAAAAGGTATGACTTTATAACAGAAGGTTCCCCACATTGTAACAAATGTGGTTTTCTCCATATCCTCCGAAGCCATCTTAATCTGGTTATACCCTGAAAAATCGTCCATGAATGAAAACGTGAAATGTCTAGCAGTGTTATCCACGAGGGTGTCAATATAAGGCAAAGGAAAGTTATCCTTTGGACTTGCCTTGTTCAAATCTCGGTAATCGACGCATATTCTCACCTTCCCATCTTTCTTAGGAACTAGGACTATGTTGGCTACCCACTCCGGGTACTTAGCTACCTCCAGAAAGCCAGCATCAAACTGCTTCTTTACTTCTTCTTTAATCTTTAACAGCATTTCTGGCTTTGTCCGCCTTAACTTTTGTTATATAGGCTTGCATTCTGGCCTCAAAGGCAATTTGTTCTCCACAATATCTGTATCTAAACTCGACATGTCTCTATTAATGAAGGTTTTAATGATATTTTTAAAAATTATTTTATTTGATAAATTATTAATTTTAGTATATTAAAATTCATCAAATTAATTATTAATTATTATTTTTAATATAAAATATTACTATAAATATTAACTTAACTAATTTTAAAAAGAAAAGTTCTAAAGATATTCCTTAAAAGAATTTTTTTCGATAAAATAATAAAAAAGCTCCTGAACTTTATCATTTTATTTAAATAAGTGTTTATACTTTTATTACACCTAAATAAGCCTTTAACCTTTAATTATACCCAACTAAGCCCTTAACTTTAACATGTACTCAAATAAGCCCATAACCTTTAATTTATACCTAAATAAATCCTTAACCTAAATTATAATTGCTCATGGGCCGAGCCGCGACCCGAATTGTTTTTTTACCTTATCTAGGCACGGTGATAAGTGTGTAATTGCATACACCTTTGATGGTGACTCAATTAAGAGTTGTAAACCCAAGTGCAGGTTATGTTCAAGTAATAAATTCTCGGGTGTCCGAGGTCGAACCACAGGGAAGCGTATTAATAAGTATAAGTTTATAAATATATAAGACAAAGAAAGTAAACAAGATATTAGGGAATCAACAACAAAATAAGATAAACAAGATATTAGAGAACAAAATAAACAAAATAACATAAAAACAATTAAACAAGATATAAAAAACAATAAGAAAGGATGTTGAGGTTAGAGAATCCACTCTTGGTGTTATGCTAAGATTAATCTTGTTTTATTACACAATTGAAATCCACACATAAGGGAGGTTCCAATCGGAAGGTTTAGCAATTCAGTCCAACGTCCATAGCATATGATATTATGTTCATTTGGTGTCCTCAAAACTCATAAAAAGAGTCCAAGCATTCCTTATGCCAAGGTATATGTCTACAACAAATCAAGGTTATGAAACCAAGCATTTACTGTGCCATTTTCATTGTCAATAATGAATCAAGATCTCTACTTTGCAAGTATGATTTTAAACCAAAAGAAAATATTATCTATACTAGTGTTTATAAATGATGATTCATTTTAGCTCATGTTTAAGAGACTAACCTTAGCATTTACCAAGAGCTTCACCTCATCACCTCAACAATATGATTAGCAACACATACTAAAAATGAAAAGAAATGTAAGAAGCATAAGTAAATAAAGAAAAAGAAAACTAGAGAAAGGAAAAAAGAAGAAAACTTAGAGAAATTTTTTACAATGGCTAATATCCTACCAATGTATCAATGTATCCCAATACTCATCCAAGGCCCTCTATTTATACACATTTTGGAGGGCTAAATGACAAGAGACAAGCTTTACAAATTTCAAAGGTAGGTATAATAGGTGGGTGCATTTTTCTAACAATTTTCGTCATATTGTATGACAATTCTGATCAGCCAGCTTGATGGTCGATTTTGTCAATGTTGGAGGCTCGATCTGATAAAATGGTCTTCTAGAAAAATATACCCCTATCAGTTACGGATCCATAGCCGTTGGAATCAGATCATTTGCGCACGTGGATCGGAAGATATGGTCAAAATACCAAAACGGTGCAGAACAGACGTCATTGCACATCAGCCAACTTGATGGTCGATTTCGCTAGGGAAAACGACTCCGTTTCAAGAAGTGTAAAACATGAAAAAGATAGATATGCCTCTTAGCTTTGCAGGGATACAAAGTTCAGCCTTATTGCTTCAGTGAAACTCGAGATATAGCTGATATGACAAAAGGTGTCGGAACTGGAACTGAACTGGATTTGCCCTTAATTCTAGTAATCTGAAATCACTCAAAGAAACTTGTGAAAAACACCAAATTACATAAAAATATAAAAGATCATAAACACAATTAGACTAAACAATAATAACTCGTATTTGACACAAAACAATAATAAAACATAACTAAAAACTATATAATTATACGAGTTATCACACCCCCATACTTAGATTGTTGCTAGTCCCTAGCAACGACTCAATAAAAAAAAATAATAATAAAATAAGAAAATCTAATCTAATCCATTTTCGTAGGAAATCACGGTGGCACTTAGCATGTGACACAAGCCTTTAAACCCCTAGGTGTCCCTAGTGGACGAGTTTAGTCTCGTGAGGGTTTACTAGGACGATACCCACAAACATTGAAGACATAAGAAAAACTAAAAATAATAATTATAACTAATCCTTCCAATATAAATTAGAGATAATCATTGGACAAGTCTTAAAAACTAATCAATAGCTTAAAGAAATTCACAAAAGATCTTGCTTGAATGTAAATAGTTTGAGTTAAGCCAATAATAACATAACATATTTCAATCAAAATAGTGTATATTCAAACTTAATCTCAACTTCTCACATGGGATACTCTCTTGATTTTCACTCTTTAAAGTAGTGGTAAAGTGTTTACACTCAATCAATCTCATGAAAACACTTCTACCATATGCTTGCTTGTCCACCTATTCTCCACTATTTAGATCATACAACTTCATAAATCAAGAGGTCTTTATTCAAGGTTGTAATGGGGCCAAAAGGTTATAATGTGGTTAAAGAACAAAAGGATAAAGATATCACAAAGGTTCCAAAGAGTTCATAGATTTTAGAGACATAATAAGATCATACAAATAAAACTTCTCAAAACTCTTATAAAGCACATAATAACATAGGCTAAATATTCATGTTGAGCCTTTGCATCATTCTAACCAACTTTGTAACATCTTTTTCTAGAAGTTCAAGAGAAGATTTTATTTTTTTATTTTTTTTTTTTTAATATGGGAATGTATTTGACAATGATCCCTTTCTTTTTCTCTTGACTTTTTCTTTTCTTTTCTTCCCCCACACTTATCTTTTGTTTCTAACCCAAATTTTCAAATAAAAATATCCCTTGTTTTTTTGCAATATGTCTCAAAATATAAAATTCATCTTTAGAACAAGGGTAAGGATATAAGCATATTTAGGCTAGGTGTAAGTTGTGGTTACCAATAAAACATCATATTTAATGTAGGCTCAAATTGGCTCACTAGTGGGGATGTTCTCGTAGAACATTAATAATGGATGGCTGTTTGGCTCTGGTTATAATCCTAATGCCTCTATCATATTCATGTTGTCACATGTATCAATATAGTCTCAAACGGTTTAAAGCAAGTTCTAGAGAATCATGTAATCATAAGAGCACTCAAGAAAGAAATTAGATTGATTTGTATAATGCATCAATCATTATAGGCTCAAAAACTCACAAAGATGATTATACAAGTCAGATTAAGTCTAAACATGCTTCTTTCTCAATCAACATATCATATTAACATTGGCTCATAAAAAGGTTGACATCAAGCTCAATTCTCATAAAAATCTTCTCACTAATAAATCTGTTTTAGACTTATGCAATTCATATCTCATCATTGTATTGAAAGTAAAAAAAAAAACACACTAAGTCTAAACATGCTTTTTTTTTTTTTGTTTTGTTTTTTTTTTTTTTTTTTTTTTTTTGGTTTTTTTTTTGTTTTTTTTTTGTTTTTTGAAGAAGAGATTAAATCAAACTGACAAGGTATGTCTCAAGTCTCCCTTACTCAGACCTTGTTCAGAATGAATACTTCTAAATGTCTTAAAACACAACAAATTTTTTTTTTTTTAGCAAAATATGTCCCTTACCCCCTACTAAAATATGACATTGTCCCCAATGTCAAATTTTAAAGGTAGAATTTAGGAGATATTACCTGCAGAGGTTGCTAACCACTTATTATAACTGAGACACAACAAGCAAAATGTTAGATAATGTCACAAAGACAAAGTGCAATCCACTCCTTGCTCGTCCATATCTCTTTTTCTTTTTCCGAGCGTTTGCGAAACAACCGTAGCAGATAAACACTCATAAGCTTGTAGCTTTTTGAGTAAATCTTCAATGGTTGTAGCAGAAATTATGGTTCTCCTTGCCTCTGAAAACATGAATCCATTATCCACAGCATTATCTAAATATGAAAGTAAATTACTAAAATAACCATTAATATTAAGCAAACCAATGGGTTTCTTATTTGTGACCAAAGATGACCAAGAAGCCACGCAAGCTATTTCTTCCAATGTACCCAGACCTCCTGGTAAAGCAATGAATGCATCGGCAGAATGGTACATGATTGTTATCCGTTCAGGGATACTCCAGACTTGTATTTCCTTACCCACGGTAGGTCCACAAAAATCTGTGAATAGTTTTGGCACGATTCCTAGAACTGGACTTCCTCCGGCGTGTGCTGCTGTAGCAACTGCTCCCATTAAACCCGTACTACCGCCTCCATAAATCAAGTGGATCTTTTGTTGGGCAAGTATTACTCCAACTCTTATGGCTTCATCAGCGAATATGTTATTTTTCCCTGGATAAGCACCTCCAAAGACACAAATTTTTTTAATGCGCTGGGACGAAGTGCTTTCCATTTTTTTTCTTTTTCGAGTGCCTGAAAGAGAATGAGTACATGGTGTAATATATAGAGGACTGAGTAGTGAATCAGACAAGAGTAATAATGTCGCCGAAAGTGTATTTGACCTGTCAGAAGAAAATGTTAACCTAACAAAAGATTTTTGCGTGATTTCAGGAAGAAAATCAAAAAGAGAAGAAAAATCAACCGTAAAAGACCAATGCAAAAAAAAAGAGAATAATTACACAAATCGAACAACACGTAAACTAAACCGAAATAAAATTATTGCAAATCAAACCAAAAGCTGAGAAGTCATTTATTGTAGTTGTGATTGTGGCTCACATCTTCCTCTGGTTTTACGTCCAGAAACGGCTTAAACGCCTTCTATGAGTCGAGGATATGCTTCCCATCCAGTTTTCTTACAAGCTGGCAAACAGGGTCTTTTAACATCAGATTCCCAAGATGTTGCCATTCCCTTTGGAATTGCGGCCATAAATCAAGAATTTCTCTTTGTACGTCTCCACTAGGATGCGTCTCAAGAGAAAGTTGGATATTACCCAAATTCTCCTTACTCAGTCCATCCTTAATGAATTCAATTTTATCATCTCGATTAGAGGACGGAATCCCAATAGAACGACATTTACCGTTACACGTCCATCGTGCACACTTGTGGCAATTTGAACTCATGCGCTTTGCTCGTCGCTTCTTTGCATAAGTGCTTCTACCTGTACCTGGTAAATGCAAAACAGGAAGATATTCATCTTCACGTACCTTGGCTTCAATTATCCAACGTATGTCTTCAGGAATCCCTTTGTTCATAAGCATTCTTAATCTTTCTAATCGAACTTGGTAAAGCTTCAGTAAAATATTCCGAGGAAAAGGAGGAAATCGTTTCTGCAATCTTTTGAGAATATCATCCATCCTGAAAAAAAATGAAATAAAATAAAATGAAAGAGAAATTTATATACAATATCAGTTTTGTGGGTAGCTGATGGAACCGACTTAAATAATCACGGAGTACCGTTATCCGCCATTTAACCGGGGTAAAAAAAAGATTATATTTACATCTAGTTATTTTCAAAACAAGGATCAGAAAGAAAAACAACCTCTTCTTGAGTAACATGATTTTCCAAAAAGAGTTTGAGTCTTTGTCCATTTACCTTGAATACGTTACCATTTTGAGGATTCTCAATGTCAACTGCTCCATAATGATACACATGCTTAATCACAAATGGGCCAGTCCATCTTGATCTCAACTTACCAGGAAATATGTGAAGTCTAGAATTATAAAGTAGAACTTTTTGCCCAACATCAAATGTTTTTCTTGAAATTAACTTATCATGAAAGGCTTTAGTTCTTTCTTTATGAATTTTAGAATTCTCATATGCATCATTTCTGAGTTCCTCAAGTTCATTTATGAATGGAAAAGTTTCATTCTCACCCAAAAAGGAATATTTTAGCTCGGATGGCAATGGTTTTAAATCCAGCTTGGGTGGTTCAATAGTTGATGGTACAGTGACATTTGTGAGTGATGGAAGTTCCTCAAACTTTTGTTTCCAACAATGCTTAACCTGAAAAGAATTTAACAAAGAATCAGTGTGTGAAATTTCTGAAGCATTATCAAACTCACATTCAATTAAATAAGCTTCTAAAGGATCATGGAATGTGGTAGTGGTGAGATGTTCATGAACAAGTTCTTCAATGAAATCCACTTCATGTACTTCTGAATCATCACCAGGTTGCTTGCAAGTGTTGAACACATTTAATTCTAAAGTCATATTTCCAAAAGAAATGTTCAACATACCATTCCTGCAATTTATCAGAGCATTAGAAGTTGCAAGAAATGGACGGCCTAATATAACAGGAATTTGAACATTTGGATTTGAAACAGGATGTGTGTCCAAAACAATAAAATCAACAGGGAAGTAAAAATTTTCAATTTGAACCAAAACATCTTCAACTATCCCTCGAGGAATTTTTACAGAACGATCAGCTAGTTGAAGTGTAACAGGTGTTTCCTTGAGTTCACCTAAACCTAACTGTTGATAAACAGAAAAAGGCAAAAGATTAACACTAGCACCAAGATCAAGCAATGCACGTTCTATTCTAGTGTTTCCAATGATGCATGAGATTGTTGGACATCCAGGATCTTTGAATTTTGGTGGAGTAAGGTGCTGAATGATTGAGCTCACACTTTCCGTCAAAAATGCTTTCTTTTGTACATTATGTTTCCTTTTAACTGTGCACATGTCCTTCAAAAATTTAGCATAAGATGGAACTTGTTTGATTGCATCCAATAAAGGAATGTTAATCTTAACTTGTTTGAAAAGTTCATAAATTTCTGCATTTTGATTCAAATTCTTTATTGTTTGCAACCTTTGAGGAAAAGGAGCAGGATGCATACCTTTTTCTTTGTCCAAATTTTCAAGAAGTTCAGACTTACCATCATCCTTACCGTTACTTTTCGGAGGGGAAGGAGGATCTTGGTCTTTTGATGGAATGTTTTTGTCAATTGCCTTTCCACTTCGAAGAGTTGTGATAGAACTGGCATTTTCCTGTTGAGTTTCATTGGAGCAAGAAACAAGACATTGAGTAGAAGGGTTAGGCTGAGGTTGAGCAGGAAACTTACCTTTTTCTTGAGTGCGTAATGAAGCTGTCAATGTGGACAAGGTGTTTTTGATCTCATTGATGTCCTGTGAAGTCCGGCTATTCACATTTGCTTGTGTTTGCATGAATGCTTGCAATGTCTCTTCCAAGGTTTGTACACGTGAAGGTTGATAGGAAAAAGTGTTGCCCGGCTTTTGAGATTGTGGTACCTGAACATGATTATTATTCCGCCAACTGAAGTTGGGATGATTTCTCCATTCAGGGTTATACGTTTCAGAGTAAGGAGAAGGAAAAGGTTTTTTAAATGTGTTTATGGAATTTACTTGATCATGCAACGCTTCTTTAAGAATGGGAATGTTTGGACATTCAGAAGTGGGGTGTCCCATGATTTCACAAATTCCACAACTTTCTTCATTTTTAACCGTTTTGACTTCTTTTACTTCTCTAAGTTCCATGGCTTCAATCTTTCTAGCCAAATTAGCTACTTTAGCTTTTATCTCATCTTCTTGACTAAAATGATATTTTCCTCTGTTAGAAACAACATTAGATCTATTGGAACTTTCAGAGGAATTATCTGTGTGCCAGGCTTGAGAGTTATCTGCCAAATGGTCTAAGTAGTCAAAGGCTTCTTCAGGTTCTTTTTCTAGAAACTCACCGTTACACATTGTTTCAACAAATTGTTTAGTTTCGGGAGTTAAACTTTCATAAAAGAAACTAATAAGACGCCATTTTTCAAAACCATGATGTGGACAAGAACTTAACAAATCTTTAAAACGATCCCAGCACTGAAAAAATGCTTCATTTTGATTTTGATTGAAATTTTGAATCTGTCTTTTCAAAGCAGTAGTTTTATGTGCTGGGAAAAATTTCTTTAGAAACTCAGTTTGTAATTCTTGCCATGTGCCAATTGACCTTGGTTTTAAATTATGAAGCCAAATTTTTGCTTTATCTTTTAAAGAAAAAGGAAATAATTTTAGCTTGACAATTTCATTTGTACATTGTTGGTCATTAAAGGTGACACATACATCTTCGAAGTCTTTTAGAAACGAGTAAGCACTTTCCGATTCCAACCCATAGAAATTTGGAAGCAAAGCTATCATACCTGGTTTAAAACGAAAGTTGTTTGCATTGAGAGGAAAAATAAAACAAGAGGGTGATGAGCTTCGAGTTGGTTGCAAGTAGTCACGCATGGTGCGTACTTGTCTGTTCTCATCTTCAGCATGAACACTTTCATTGTCAGCCATGGTAGGAGTTGTATTAGAAAGATTACCTGAAAAAGTTTCACAATAAAATCTAACTAAACGACGAGATCTAAAATCACGTCGCCAAACAAGCATAAAACAAAGTTAATATACAGATTAGGCGGTATAACCAGCCAATAAAAATAAAACAAAGTTAATATACAATATAAATATAAATATATAGAAAATTAGGCGGTATAACCAGCCAAAATAAATCAAAGTTAATATACAAATTAGGCGGTATAACCAGCCAATAAAAATAAATATACTTATAAACTTATATACTTAGTATTGCTTCGGCAACGGCGCCAAAAACTTGATGGTGACTCAATTAAGAGTTGTAAACCCAAGTGCAGGTTATGTTCAAGTAATAAATTCTCGGGTGTCCGAGGTCGAACCACAGGGAAGCGTATTAATAAGTATAAGTTTATAAATATATAAGACAAAGAAAGTAAACAAGATATTAGGGAATCAACAACAAAATAAGATAAACAAGATATTAGAGAACAAAATAAACAAAATAACATAAAAACAATTAAACAAGATATAAAAAACAATAAGAAAGGATGTTGAGGTTAGAGAATCCACTCTTGGTGTTATGCTAAGATTAATCTTGTTTTATTACACAATTGAAATCCACACATAAGGGAGGTTCCAATCGGAAGGTTTAGCAATTCAGTCCAACGTCCATAGCATATGATATTATGTTCATTTGGTGTCCTCAAAACTCATAAAAAGAGTCCAAGCATTCCTTATGCCAAGGTATATGTCTACAACAAATCAAGGTTATGAAACCAAGCATTTACTGTGCCATTTTCATTGTCAATAATGAATCAAGATCTCTACTTTGCAAGTATGATTTTAAACCAAAAGAAAATATTATCTATACTAGTGTTTATAAATGATGATTCATTTTAGCTCATGTTTAAGAGACTAACCTTAGCATTTACCAAGAGCTTCACCTCATCACCTCAACAATATGATTAGCAACACATACTAAAAATGAAAAGAAATGTAAGAAGCATAAGTAAATAAAGAAAAAGAAAACTAGAGAAAGGAAAAAAGAAGAAAACTTAGAGAAATTTTTTACAATGGCTAATATCCTACCAATGTATCAATGTATCCCAATACTCATCCAAGGCCCTCTATTTATACACATTTTGGAGGGCTAAATGACAAGAGACAAGCTTTACAAATTTCAAAGGTAGGTATAATAGGTGGGTGCATTTTTCTAACAATTTTCGTCATATTGTATGACAATTCTGATCAGCCAGCTTGATGGTCGATTTTGTCAATGTTGGAGGCTCGATCTGATAAAATGGTCTTCTAGAAAAATATACCCCTATCAGTTACGGATCCATAGCCGTTAGAATCAGATCATTTGCGCACGTGGATCGGAAGATATGGTCAAAATACCAAAACGGTGCAGAACAGACGTCATTGCACATCAGCCAACTTGATGGTCGATTTCGCTAGGGAAAACGACTCCGTTTCAAGAAGTGTAAAACATGAAAAAGATAGATATGCCTCTTAGCTTTGCAGGGATACAAAGTTCAGCCTTATTGCTTTAGTGAAACTCGAGATATAGCTGATATGACAAAAGGTGTCGGAACTGGAACTGAACTGGATTTGCCCTTAATTCTAGTAATCTGAAATCACTCAAAGAAACTTGTGAAAAACACCAAATTACATAAAAATATAAAAGATCATAAACACAATTAGACTAAACAATAATAACTCGTATTTGACACAAAACAATAATAAAACATAACTAAAAACTATATAATTATACGAGTTATCAACCTTCATGTATTATTTTCTTATATTTTGTGCTTTAATTCTTAAGTTTCTTGACAAATTATTATATTTCTATGAATTATAGGTATTTTGGATGAGATGAAGTCAAAACATGTCAATTATGATGATAAAAGCTTATAAAGTCACAATCATAAGATGGAAGAAGACTTGGGAGTCAAAAAGATCAAATTCTTAGTGCTAGATGATCAGGCAGATTTGACCTCCCGAGCTTGTTGCAAGGAAATCATTATGTTAAAGACATTATTTGAAGAAACTTTGACTTTTGAATCTGACTTGAATACCTTTCCAACGATGTTTTACACGCCTAAATCGGATATTGGATGGTCATCCAAATCAGCTGACGAAGTGTGAGATAGTGCATCAATCGCGAAGCTACCAACATTTTGGTTGGTTGGAGTGGTTAGTGGCTCCAACCCCTAGATGAGAACCAAGGTTCGAATCTTGGGAGTCTCCAATGTTGGGAGGGCTTTACCATTACACTCCCGATCCGACAGGGATTAGGCTTCCATCAACCATAAAATGAGGATGGGGGGACACCCTGGGTTTACACAAAAAAAAAAAAAGCGAATTCAGCAAGCAAAAACGCCCCAAGGTAGAAAGTTGGCACCACGGCGCTGGGTTGCAGGGCCGAGTTATTGATCTCAAATCCGCTAAAACCGCAAAAAAATCAAATTGTCCAAATTTGCCTTATTTTGACTCCTAACTTTCTTGAAGATGAAGAATGGGTTTTCAAGGTTTTAAGGCTCTATAAATATCATCTTTTGAGCCACCAACTATGTCATGCTTTTGATTATTTATCAATTTTCTTCTTCTTCTTCTTCTCTAATCTCTTAGTTTTTATTTTATTTTATTTTTCTTCTTTGTTTTCTTTGAATATTCATGTTTATGTTAATAATGCCTATGCAAGGCTAAACTTCTCTTTGGTTAAGGGTGATTTCAAAGCCCTAGACATGTTATGTAATTAATTTTATAAATTCTATCATATATTAGTTTTCTATCAAAGTTGTTTATGTTCTTCTACAAGAACTGTTCATGATATTGTCTTGAGATAGATCTTGATAATTATCTAATGCTAGTTTAGGAATCTTGATCCGTGTAATTGTCTTGATTTCTATTCAATAGTGACAATTTGTAATTCATGATTATGTTGGATTTTCAGGAATTATGAAGTGGAACATAACATAAGTTGAATGAATCCATGTTTATCTATTTGTTGCTTAGATGAACCTATCTTTCTCATCATAAAGCTGCTATCACTTTGAATCTAATGATGTTTATCTTAGGTTATCTGATAGTTAGAGATTAAGTAGCGGCGTTCGTCCTGCTTAACGACGAACTAAGGAAGGATTGGGGTAACACAGGATGTTGTTATCTACGGTTGTTAACTTTGATAGATAATTGATATTGATAGATCTGAATTTGATTCTTAATGATGTCTAGTGCTGGAGTATGAACCTTTAGCCATATTTCTCACATCTGATCACTTCTTATTTATTTGCTTTCTTACTTTTTATTGATTGCTTTATTTTTTAAATTGATTTCAAAAATTCTCTTTTTATTTTGTTTTCATTGAATTTAAGTTTAAACTAATAATTTTTAAACTAAACACCAATCCCTGTGGACTCGACCCTTGCTAATCATTATACTTTACAGCTGATCTTTTTAGTGTAAGGTTAAATAAGATATACTCTTTTGAGGACATCACCCGGCCCAGATCACTATTCAAAAAAGAATTAAAAAAATTAAAAAATCATTTTTATATTAATTTTTATAATTTAATTTAAATAAAAAATTAATTTTTAATGCATGAACAATGATCCGGGTCGGGGCGGGCGACCCGGATCACCAAAAATCATACCTAAGTCCAGCCTAGTACGGACTGAGTCTACTGGGCAGGGCGGGCTGCTCGGTTCATGAGCAGATCAACTTTTCATTTGAAATAAGGGTTTATTTAGGTGCAAATCAAAGAATAAGGGCTTATGTAGGTATAATAAAAGTATAAGGGTTTATTTAAGAAAAGTGTTATAGTTTAGGGATTTTTTAAAATATTTTAGACAATTTTTTTTTTTTAAAAATTTTGATAAAAAAATTAAAAAAAAAAGAAAAGAGAAAAAAGAAAGGTTAAAATGAAAAATATGTGTTGAGTGAAAAATACGATAAGGTGTATAAAAAAATAAAATTTGTCATCCATTATTTAAATAATTGAAAAATAAAAGATAAAAAATTCATTATTTTACTATTATACGTATACTTTATTGTTTATTGTGGAGGATAGAAAATAATTTTTTTTAAATGAATAATTTTGTAAATTTTAACTCACGTTAGAATGATTTATTTTATTTTATTTTTAACTAGAAATTTGTAATTTTTTAAAAAAATATTAAATAAAAATTAAAAAACATAACTATGCTTATTTTATTATTTGATATTAAAATTTAATTTGATTTAATTTGTAATTATTTTTACTGAGTTGATATCATTTGACTCGTGACATCAATTCAGGCAAAAATTTTATATATAATATAGATAACTATAATAAATTATCTCATAAATTGGAGTTCTAAACTTTACCAACAAAATTAAAGGAATTATCATATATCCTATTGATATTTCAAATAATTAATAAATAAATAAAAAATAATATATGCGTTAAATTAAAATTAAACCGACTTAAAGTACTTTTTATTAGGAAAATTGTACTTTGACTGTTGATACAACTAGAATTATTCCCTCGCTTCGCTGAAGGATTTTTTAAAAATTTTATAAATTTTTAATTAAATTAATAATTATAAATAAATTTAAGTTCAATTATATTAAATAAATATTATTTATTTAAATAATTTTATGATTTAATATTTTAAGTAAATAAATTTAGAGTTAAAATCGAATTATTATGATAAATTATGCAAAATATGGGATGGACATAAATACAACAAGGGAAAATAATTAAAACACGATACGAAAAATAATATAAACACGACACAAATACACAAACGTATCAAAATCTATATAAAACGAATTATTAACGCGCAGAAATTTATATAAATTTTTAATACTTTGAACACATAAAAAAAACACGAACATGTCACAAACACACAAATTTTTCTCTAAATTGAATCATTATGACAAATTATACAAAATATGCCACAAATTGAGATACGACATGAACACACAAATTTTTTTCTAAATTGAATCACAATGACAAACTATGCAAAATATAAGATAAATTTAAACACGATATGAACACAACATATGAAAAATAATTAAAACTCAACACAAAAAATAACATGAACACGACACGAATACACGAACGTGTCAAAATATACATAAAATAAATTATTAACGTGTAAAAATTTATATATATTTATAATATTTTAAACAAAAAAAATACAAATACAAACACACAATTTTTTCTTGTTTATTTTCTTCTCTTTCTCTTTCTCTTCTTCTTTTTTTTTTTTTCAAAAAAACAAAATCACGTGTCAGCTCCATAATAACTTCTGTAGTCCATTTTATATATATTTTAGATAAGGATATTTATATTATGCTATTATAAATTAAATCATAAATTAAATATTAATATAATAAAAATATTAATATATTTTTAATTTTTTATATTAATATATATTTTTGAAAAAAAAACTACCCATTCTCTTAAGAAATTGTCTACTTTTAAAAAAAAAAATTCCATATATAACTTTTTTCTTTTAATTTTTTTTTTTTTTCACATAAATATTTTTCTTTCACCTCCACCACATAGTGGATGTGCATATACAGTAAAACCTATAAAATAATATTATTAAGACTAAGAAAGAATCTTATTTTAAAGAGGTTATTTAATTATCGATAAATAAATAAATTATTCATTTATCGATAAATTAATATTTATTAATTTATAAAAAAATTATGTTTTTAATTTTTATACATGTATTTTTATTATTTTATTTTAGTAGATACATGAATGACTTATAAATGAAAAACATTAGATACAATGATGAAATCGCCTACAAATGAATAAATTATTTTAGGTCATGAATATATGTCTACTGATGATGATGAAAATCCAGATGACAATTATCCTTTACTAACTATTTCTCTAAAAGGGGCATTTTAAGTAATAGTCACTTAAATAACTACTCGCTACAACCACAAAAAAAAAAATGTATAGAATGTGGTGTGTGCATTGCAAAAAATTAAAGATGGGATTCCATTTGGTTTAGATAAAAAAAAAAAAAAAAGAACAACTTTAGATACATATTTTGAGAAAGAGTTTAAATGAGAAGGTAAAAATTGTTAAGTGAAAATTTTCATATAATATTATATGAATAATTTTTTTTTTTTTTTTTTAAAAATTAAGAATTATTAATGTATATATTTGTCGAGTCTTAAGGAATTATAAAAAATTATTATTTTATGTATTTAGCAAGATTATAATTTTAATACATTGACCCAACTCAAAACTATAAAATTTTATTAATTAAATAAAATTATTAATTTATCGAATATTTATTTGTCAAAATTATACTTTATATATTACAAAACATAGTTGGGGTCGGGGTTTAGGAGTGGGGTGAGGTAGAGCAGGTCTAGATTTAAATATCTGAATAATTCTACTATGGTTTTTCTTGTTAAACTAGGTCTGTTTTTTTTTTTTTAAGTAACACACCAATAGTTAAATACCGTAAAATTTCTATATAGTTTATTAGGACGAGATTTGATTGAATAGCCGAATATTGATTTTTTTTTATATATTTATAATTCATAATGTAAGAAATTACGGATGCAATTTTTTTCTTTTTTTTTTTTTTGAGCTGACGAAAAACGGATATCTTCTTTGATTATATTTTAAATTATTATTTTTATTGATTTTTTATTATAATTTTTTTATAATAAAAAGTCAATAAAAATAATAATTAAAAAATATAATCAAAGAAGAATAGTTTTATAGATACAAAAGAGTTTTATTATATTTAATTGTTGTCATTATGATAATTTTTTTTGGATAATAATTTGAATTTCAACAAAGATAAAGTTAGAGTACATGAGTAATTAAATTATCCTTTTTATTACATTTTAAATTGATTTTTATTTATTATAATTTTGAATTTTAATAATAAGATTAGTTTTATAGATTAGAAAAAAAAAAATTGTATTGAGTTGTTGTTATTATGATAAATTTTTTGGATAATAATTTTTTAGATAACTTTTAACTAGTTAAATTTTATCAAAGATAAAGTTAGAGTCGCTGAGTAATTAAATATCATGCTATATATATATATATTTATATTTATTTCAATATCATCTCTGTTAAGCATTCAACCTAAAATCAATTGGTGATAGGTGGAGAGGTCCAACTTGAATATAAGATCGAAGGCAATTCAGGATTTAACAGATGTGGGATTACACCACTTTAACAGGCCTCTATCACGTGTAGGCGGATAACGAGGAGCCTACCACGTGACAAACTCAGAAGGGGTATAAGGCAGAAACAACAAAACAAAATCTAGGCTCTGATATCATGTTAAGCATCCAACCTAAAACCAATTGGTAATAAAAAGAGAGGCTCAACTTGAATATAAGATCACAGGCAATCCAAAATTTAACAGATGTGGGATTACACCACTTTAACAATCTTAATACAAAAAAGTTTGGCAAGGGTTTTTATTGATTTAGACTTAGAAATTAATGAGATATAAGCTCATTTTTTTTAATATAGTAAGAGTTCTTCAAACAATTTATAAAGGTGGTAAAAATTTTAAAGAAGCCTTTTTCATTTATTTCAACATTAAATATTGCATGTATATATTTTAATTTTTTTTATCTTTAATAATCATAATTTATTGGTTTTGAAGTTTGAAAATATTCGAATTCAAAATATGATAAATCAATCTCTCTAATTCATTTGCATGTCCATAAATTAATAATATATCTTTATATTGGTATACTTAATTTTACTTTTTCATATTTTAATTTTGTTTGATAAAAAATTTCACTTTATAATTAAAATCTTCTTTTAATATAAGATTTCTCAATTTCATCCAAATTGAATTTTATAATATTAAATGATGTAAAGCTTTATTAATAAGCAATTATTAATTACAAAATATTTATATTTTACAATTTAAAAATAGATTAATAACATATAATTAGAAAAACTAATTAATTTTTGTTTACAAATTTATTTGTTTGACATGCCACTATTTTTTCTATGATTTTATAATGATAAACTCATGTATATAGAGTGAGAATTTAAAATTTTTCAATCTTAATTTCATAAAATTGTAGCAACTTACAAGTTATATGTTTCTAAAAATGAATCATTTTAAAATTATATTAAAAAAAAATCAGGGCACTGAATTGTTTCAAATTGAGAGTTAAAATCATATGATTGTTAATTGCAAGATATTTGATCTTATAATGCAAAGAGCTATACAATAACAAGTAAAAAACAAGGTTGGAAGGCAAAATTAAAGTCCCTATCATATTTGCTATATCTACAAAAGTTACTTTGATCTAATTCTTGAATGCACCTGTTTACATTATCAACTTAAATATAGCATACGAAAGTATTACAAAAACTCCTTTTATTTTATTATTCCTAAAACACATGCTAAACTATATATATATATATATATATATATATATATATATTTGTCAAATTCACAGTTGCTAAATTAATAATAAATATAATGATGATGATGATAAAAATAAATCAAAATCCTTAATTCATGTTCAAGCTTGATGTTTTCAATTTTTCAACTTGATCAACCCTTGTGAGGGACACATGTATGCACCAAAATTTGCACCTTAATTTGGACTTAAATTCTTTGAATTTATTCGATCTGAAACCATATTCAAACTTGAGACTAAGTAAGGAGTCATTTTTTTTGCAAATCAGGATTATCTGATTAAATCACATGACTTGTCGACCATTAGAAATGTTGAAAATACCATTGAAACAGATAAACAAACATGAAATTTGGACAAGTAGGATGAACAAGCCTTGATCGACACAGGCATGTATCGATCTGAATGCCATAAGGAGGGTATTCAGATACCCAATATGAGCGAATAATTTTTGTTTGGAAACAAAGGATCATTCGGTGTAATTTCTTTTTTTTTTTTTTTTCTTTTTTCATTCCCATTTATGTGTTCGTTACATGTAGAAAATGAAAAGTTAGGATTAGAAGATGAGAGGAATGATGGGGTAATGTCTAAGTTATCCCTCTTTTGTTTCCTTTTTTGAAAGTTTTTTTTATTTTAATTAAATCATTTCATTAAAAAAAAAAAAAAACCAATCAAGGTAAACATTAAAGCTCATTACTAATGAAAATTTTTCTTGCCTCAAGTTTAATTTAAAAAGTTAAAAAATGGTCCAATTTTATTTTAACTATTAAAGCTCAAAAAAGATGTGATTCATAACATCTAAAAATCTCAACATTGCAATCACAAAAATTATTAAAATATTAAACCCGAGCTAGAGTCAAGACAAATCATAATTAATTCTTTTAAAAATGTTTGGATAAAATTAAGTATCTACACTAAAATCATTAATAAAACTCACATAAAATTGATATCTATAATTTGTATAACTGGAGAAGGTCCCATACAGCATAATGAATTAAATCTAAAGGACTTTTTAAAATTGAAGTAAACAACTTAAAGGGTAATTTGTGAGATTTGCCTAACTGACAAGAAGAACAAAAAGATACTAAATTATTGCCTTTATTGGAAATTTATTTGAAGAAATGATAGTCTGAACAAAACTAGTAGAAGGATGACCGAGATGCCGATGCCAAATATTTGGAGAGGCACGTTCACCAATAAAAGCTTGAGGTTTGTAGGTTGAAGATGATAGATGACTTGGAGTAAAGGTTAGTTTAGCATTGTTGTTGTAAAAAATTTGGATTGAAAGAAGTGTGTTTAAAAAGTATGGTAAAAAATTATGGTTTAAAATTTTTTAAGTGTTTGACATTGTTTTGAAAAAGTATTGTGAGAAATTGAAATGTCAAAAAAAGATATGTTTAAAATAATAAAAGTATAGTGATGTGAGTATAATAAAATCATTTTATCCAAAAGCTATATTTTTTGGCTTTTTTGTTTGACTTTTCAAACCATGGTTTCAATAGTAAAAGCTTAATTTTTTTATTTGTTTAGTATTGCGTTTGCGGTGAAAATAAGCTTTTGATCTCAAAAGCTATTTCAAAAGCAATATTAAACAATACCTAAGTCGATATAGACCTTGATCAAGCACTCCCTTGGTAAGAACCTGACCCGAGAATTAATCCTTAACAACACAAAAAGAACAATGAAAGTCAAAATATATATATATTATTATCATAAGTAAATTCAGAAACATTGAGTAAAATTCTTGGTAATAGAAGGAATATGAAGAAGAGTTAAATATAACGGACGATAAGTAGAATTAAGTTTGGAAGAGCCAATGTTTTTAATAAGATTTTGTCCTTGGTACTCAGAGTGGACTGACATATTATTGAGATCAGAGGTAAGATGGATATTTGCACCAGAGTTAGGACACCAGTCATCATCATGTGGTGCAGTGGAGGTAGATGCTAGCATTGCAGATGAGTTCGATGTCGAAGTGGATTGATAAGCATGATCAAACCGATGATAACAATTCAGTTGTATGACCACTCCTATGACATACCTGGCATTAAGGATGATTGTTGGCAGAAGTAGGATTATTAGGAGTCAGGGTATTAGAAAAGGAACTTGATTGGTAATTTGTCCTGCCTCTGCCTCTAAAAGTCATAGGATTGGCATGGATACCATAAGGTGTGATCATTAATGCGCTAAAAACCATTGTTGAATGAGTTTGTTCTAGCAGTAATACTAGCAGCAGGTTGAATTGGTTCTGGGATGTTATGTTGCTCAAGCGACTGTGAAGGTCAGTGATATTGATGGCATTGGATCGTGTAGAGACTGAAACAACCAAGAGCTCATATTCTGGTCTTAATCCTTCAAGTATATGTAGTATCAAGTCTAGATTAGATGTTGGTTGGCTTGCAATGGCTAGATTGTCAATAGTGGATTTGATTTTTTTGAAGATAGTCGAAAACAGAGAGGTTATGTTTCTTGGTAGATTGAAGATCCAAACAAAATTCAATGATGCGATTACGAGATTGGTTTGCAACTGGTGTTCTAGTGAAGTCCATAGATAATATGATGTGGTGCAGTGAACAACTTGAGCCAACACTGGTTCAGTGAATGATGAAAAATTCATCCAAGAAGCAGTTGGTCTTAATCTTTTGCTAAGAAGCATAATTTGGGTTTTGAGTGCCCACAGAGAAATCGGTATTTGATGAGGTTTAAGGAGGACATGGAAGAGTTCCATCTATATAACCAAGTAAATTATGTCTGCGAATAACTATATGTAGTTGAGACCTCTCTAGTGGGTTATTTTTTATAGGGTGAGGTAACGTTACAAATCAATAAAACGAGAAGTCGTAAAGAGATAGTGGAGAAAAAGATTGGAGCAAATCCTAAAAAACAAGTGCGGTGGCAGGTGGTAATGATGGCTGTAAGTTACTGAGGATGATGAAAGTTATAGTGGCTTTAGAAATTGCAGACAAGAGTTGTAGAGGATTTTCAATAACCAAAAGTTTGTCAGACTATCAAAAAAATTCCAAATGAAGCCTTTGAACCTTTATTTTTAACCTCTCCAAGGAAGTTACTAAGAGGAGTTATAAAGAGAGTGAAAAGTTATTTTACTGATAGTGGTATAAGTCATGGGTGATAAAGAAATTATCCATGGTAGTGGGTGAAGTTGCAACTATAGGAAGTTACGTCATGAGGAGTGTTTTGGTCACAAGTAGTGAAGAAAGGTTACTGACAGCATGCTTAGGAGTGCACTGCTTGTTCAATGGGAAAAGAAAGCACTTATGTTACAGGGAAAGGTTAAAAAGAAAACTTCTTAACAATCTCCATATCTGAACCTCCAAACCATGCTGTCCAAGATATCATAAAAGTGGAGCAAATCCAAGAATCTTGCCAACCTTCCGGAGTTATCTCCATAGTCTCCATGTAGCTGTGGATCTTGCTAGTTGCATTGTAAATAATCTTTGTCACATGCTACACAAGCAGCTAGAGAGTGTTGGAGTGTTGGAGTGCTAAGAGAGTAGAGCATTGGAGGAATGGAGCATTAGAGTGCTATAGGAATGTTGTGCTGGAGAAGTGGAGCAGTGGAGCATTGGAGAATTGAAGTGTTGAAATGCTACTGCTAGGGAGTGTTGCGTTAGGGTATGCTGTGCCATGGAGCGCTGTTGCCAAGAAGCGCTGCACCAGGAAACACCGTTGTCAGGGAATGCTACTGCTAGGGAGTGCTATTGCCAGGGACCATTGCGACCAGGGAACGTGTGTCATGGAGCATTGTTGCCAGAGAACGTGCGCCAAGGAGCGTTGCTAGCAGGAGCATTGCTACCAGAGAGCAATGTCACTTGGGAACGCTGCTAGTAAGGGTACTTGCTTCTTGTCTAATCAAGTTATGCCCGCATAACATTTTAATAGTCAAAAACAGACATCTACATTTTGCCCTTGCATGAGAATTATTTCGGAGAAAGAGATTCTCATGCATTAAAATAAAATAATAAAATAAATTATAATATGAGAACATTATACTCACAATATTGATATGAAGTTTACAAACCTTTCATTGATGGAATGAATAGGAACAAATAAATTTCAATTTGAGATAAACATAGCATGAGATGCATTTGATAAAATAAATAAAATTAAGTTTTGGTACGAATTTAATTGCCCCCAAAACTATGCTTTTACTTTTTAGACAATTAAAACTCCTATATTGCAAACAAGTTTTTATGATTTTTTTTTTTTTTTTTTTACTTTTTGATTTTTAAAATCACAATATATCAATTGTATTAAAAAATTAATTTTACTATTAAATACATTAAAATTAACTTTTTTTTCTTAAACTCCGGAAAAGTCAAAGAATGACGTATATTTTAGGACTGAAGAAGTATTAGTTAAGATTTTGTAGCTTTAAGCCATGTGAAAATTTTAAAAGTCGGGTAAAGTTCATAGACCTTTGAGATTTTAGAGAAAAAACACTTACCCTTATAATTTAAAAAATATTCACTTATCTTCTAAGATTTGATTAAAACATACTAACTCCTGAGATTTATTTACTAATAAATTTTAAATGAAAAAACAATTATATCTTTGTTAATTATTAATCATGTATTTTTTATTTATTTTTTTACTCAAATTTTTTTCTAATTGCAAAATAATGAGAATTTAATTAGTTTTAAAATTATCTTTAATTACTATAAAATTAAATTCTAATTAAATTATATTCTAATTCAAGTACATGTTAAACATTTTAAACTTATTTTAATTCAATTATATATTAACTTTGAGATGAACTCATTAAATTATTTTTATTTAAAATAATTAAAAAAGCTTTTATGGTAAAGAAATTGATTAAAACAAAAAAAAATGAAAAAAGGAGAGAAATAAAGGAGAATAAAAAAGAAAAATATAATTATCATCCATGAAATTTTATTGAAAATAAACTTACCTCTATTAGTTTGAAAACCACATTTTATCTCACTAGAAAAATAACTAATGTTAGGATTTTATTAATCAAACTAATATTTCTTCAAATTTTACTTTAAATGTTAAAAATACCCTCATTTTATTTATTTTCCCTTATTTTCGCATTTTTTTCTTTTAATTAATTTTTTATCACTAAACTTTTTAAGACAATTTTAATTAATTTATTTTAAATAAAAATAATTTAATGAATTCATCTCAAAGTTAATATATATAATTGAATTAAAGATAAATTTAAAATATTTAACATGTACTCCGTTAAAAATTGATTAAAATAAAAAAGAAAAAGAATATATATAATTATAATCCATGAGATTTTATGAAAAATAAAGTTACATATATTAGCTTGAAAAGTATATTTTATCGCTCTAAAAAGATAACTAATGTTAGGATTTCTTTAATCAAACTAATATTTGTTTAAATTTTACTTTAAATATTAAGTACCCTAATTTTATTTATTTTCCTTATTGTAGTCCTTTTTTTCATTTTTTGGATTTAATAAATTTCTTTAACTATTTTTTTAAATAATTTTTTTAATTTATTAATTAAAAAAAATAATACATTCATATCAAAGTTAATATATTAAATTAAAAATGAGTTTAAAATTTAAATTAGAATATAATTTAATAATAATTAAAAATAATTTTAAAAATAATTAAATTTTCATTATTTTGTAGTTAAAAAAGTCTTGGATAAAAAAAATGAAAAAGACAAAAAAAAAATTGAAGAATAAATAATTAATAATTAATAAAGGATAAATTTATCTTTTTATTTAAAATTCACTTAATAAATAAATCTCAAGAAATTAGTATATTTTTCATCAAACTTTAAGAGATAAATGAACATTTTTCAAACTATAAAAAATAAATGTATTTTTTCTTAAATCTCACGAGCATATGGACTTTACCCTTAAAACTTTAAAAAATACCTTTGCAATGTTATGCTTGACTTTGGATTTTTTATTTTAATATAGTTAATTTTTTTTTTTTAAATTTTAAAATTATTGAATTTTTTTTTATTTATCAAAATACTCCTTTTTTATTACGGATAAAATAAAAAAATTGTACAAGGGAAGTTGCCATGGTAGATGGCGACTTCCTATGTACAATTGAAAAAAAATGAAAACACTGAAGGGAAGTCGCCATCTGCCATGGCAACTTCCTTTCATTATTTAAAAAAAAAAAAAAAATACAAGGGAAGTCGCCATGGGGATAGCAACTTCCCTTGTGTATAAAACAAAATTAATTTTAGTGTTTGAAAGTCGCCATCCCCTATGGCGACTTCCAAACTATTTTTTTTTTTTTATAATTTAAAAATTATATTATTTTCCTACGGTAAAAGTAAAAAAATAAAAAATTTGAAGCCAACGGCTTTCAAATTCACCCACCTCACCCCAAAAAAATCCTATAAATATCCCCTGTACTTCATTTTTTCTTCCAACTTAATTCATAAACTCAAATTTCTTCCTTTTATTTCATACAAAAAAAAATCTCAAATTTTCTCTTAGTGTTGATTCTTCATTCTTTTGTACAAAATCTTTTAGTGTTGATTTAAAAATGGCTTCATCATCATTATTGAGGTTGCAATAGAATCACATATCCCAAGTTATATTTCAAGAGGTAAGTAAATTTTTGAAATATTATTAGTATTGGATTATTAATTTTTTATAATTTTATAATTATTTAATTTAATTAATTATCAACAGGATACTCGTTGCGTCTTACGTTCCAGAAAAATATCTTTTGAAGACCCGCATCCATATATTATTGACCACTTAAAGAGAGTCAGATTTTATTATGCAACTCAAATTCGATGATTTCTGCTTTTGCCACACTTAATTAGTGCGTTGATTGAATGATGGAGACCCGAGACATACACTTTTCATTTTTCGTGTGGTGAATGCACGATCACTCTAAAAGATATTGCGCTTCAACTTGGACTACCAATGGATGGCATGGCAGTTACAAGCGCAAGCTTTCTAGATTGGAATGAAGAGTGTCAAAATTTATAGGGTGATGTGCCTCTAGAAGAGTATGTCAAGGGCTCAATGGTGAAACTAACTTGGTTTTAGTCATTTCAAAATCTCCCCGAACACGCAAGTGAAGAAGAGGTAAAATATGCTGCTAGAGCATATATTTTACGTTTGATTGGAGGAATGCTAATGCCCAATGTCGCTACCTAAAAAAATAACAAAGTCTCATCGCAAGACTTTATTATTCGTTAAGCGTGACATTGAAAAACAGAGGAAAAGTTGACTTGAAATAAAATGAAGATTTGAAAACAATCTCGAAAAAAGACATGGAGTCGCCACCAATCTTTTTTAGCTAGGTATGATCGGCCATCTATTAAAACCGATTTTATAAAACATTTTAAAATTAATTAAAACATTTTAAAACTAATTTCAAGTCCGCGTTATAAACCAAGAGAAAATTAAAGAATCAGGTTCGGGACTCGGTTACGCGCGGGGAAGGATTAGCACCCGCGCAACGCCTATATAAAATAATACCTTATTAATCATGTGTTATCTCAAGTCTCGGTAAAAAGTCGATTTTTAATTTAGTATTTCAAGTTAATTCTCAATTTAAAGAAAAATAATTTCATTTTTAATTGAAAATGATCCGGAATTTATTAATTCAAAATTTTCATATATTCCCCGACAAAATCGGCAAAATATAGAAATTTTTATTTATTTGGAAAAAACTTTCCGAATCATTCAAGTTTTTTGAAAGAAAGATATTCCTTTATTAATGATAATTGATGATATCCCCTCCAGCAAACCCGGTAGAGAACTCATGAATTATTTTAACTCAGGAATATCTTTATTTTTATTGAAAATCATTGTCTTTTTTCAAAACAATTTAAAAAATATGAATATGAATATGTGTGACACAGTAAAGATGATATAATAAAGTCTAGATACTATAATGCAACCTAAATGAGATGATATAATTTAGATGGCATAGCATATTCTAAATGAAATGAAATATCCTTAAGTAACATGACATATTCTAAATGAAATAAAATATCCTAAGTAACATGATATATTCTAAATAAAATGAAATGACCTAGATGACATGGCAAATTTTAAATAATTAAACCCAAATGACATGGAATATAATCTAAATGACATGAAATGACAAGAAACATAAAATAATGTTATCATGTAATATGCATGAAAATAGAAATAATAATGTATGAACATAGTATATGCTAAATAATGTGACAAAAATGAATAACTAAATGAAAAGCATAGAATAACATATAATATTCAAAAACATATAACAAATAACATAACACCATAAAATAAATCAAAATAATAACAATATCATGGAAATTATCAAAAATCACATATTATATAGTATGCATGAACATGAAAAATGCAATGCATGAGAATGTATTTTTTCCTTTAATTAAGAAAATCCTTATATCTAAAAGGACATCCGGCTACCTTAGAAAAATATATCAAATTAAATTTTCTAAAATAAAAATACTTTGTGATTGTTTGAAAATAATTTTGAAGATCTTGGATTAAAAATAAAACCCTAGCTAAACCCTTTTAAAACGACTCTAATTTCCTAAGTTTAAATCTCGGACTTGACCACCTTTAACCCGAGGTTTATAAAATCATTTTTAAAGTTTAAAAATGCTTAGAAACTATCCTAAGACAGTAGCTAAAGCTTTTAACCAACCCCCTCTAAATGCCTTAGCCAAATTCAACAATTGTTTTTCTTTTAAATTCAAATCTGCCTCTACTGTCCAGTTTTAACACACGATTTTTTAACCTATTTTTAAATTCAAAAACATCTAAAAAAAATACTGGAGACTCAAAACATGTAAAACTACACGATAAAAAATTGGCTTAATTTTTTGATTACAGATGATTGACCAAAAAAATCGGGAAAGTACGAGTACTGGGTGAAAACTGTTTTCCCAAAACACATTTTTTTTTGCCTTTGATAAAATCATTTAAAAATCAAAGTAAAAATGGTGGAGACTCTCCTAAAGACCTACAAACAGTAGCTAAAATATTTAAAAACCTTAGAAAAAAATTGGCTAAGTAAAATAATCACAAAGGTAGAATAATCAATTTGACAACTCTTTAATTTTTCACAAGTTTGCTCAAGTGAGCATGACTTTGAGCCATTGATTGGCCTAAGTCATAGATCATGTGGCATGACATGAAATGCATGAACATACAACAAATATGATGTATGAAATGTATGATTTAAAACCTAAATGACATAAAAATGCATGGCAATTCAAAATAACCTAAATGCCTAGCATGAGTTTGCACGACAATAAATGCTATCCTAACTTAATATGCATGAAATGCTTGATAATGCAAATGTGATTCAGACCTAATATGTTATGAATATGCATGACAATACTAATATGACCTAAGACCTAAATAGCATAGCAATGCATGACAATACAAAAATGGCCTAGACCTAAAATGTGATGAGAATGCATGAGAATATCATGAACATAAAATGACCAATAATCCTAATACTAATGCATGAACAAACAACAACTAATACACAATCTCAAGGCATAATAATGCAAAGCATGGTACCTAAACAAAATGCAAATGCACATACAAGGCAAGGAATGCATGAAGAGGCCGAATGGCCACTAGATAACCTAAGGCAATCCTATCTAGCAAATAACACAAACACATGGCAAACCAAATCAAAATACATAATGTCCTGGCATGAAATGCTAACCTATCAAATAAACATGATGAAAATGCAAACACAAAGCAAAAGGGGTCATGTTGGCCGAATGGTCCTCAAAAATCACGGCATAATCCTAGCTAGCAAATAACACAAACACATAGCATTTTAAAACAAAATACACAAAACCAAACATGGAAATGTAAACAAATCAACAAGCAAGATGAAAATACACATAGAAGGCAAACAAAATGGGAGTAGCCGAATGGTCATATGGTAAAATATAAGATGCAAACATGGCAACATGCAAGGTATGATATATAAAAAAAATGCAAAATGTAATCAAGAAGAACATAAGGGCTAAAACCTACAAGGAAATATCATTTCATGAAAAGAAATATATATATATATAAGCAAATATAGCATAAAAATAATGTAAAGAACATGATCAAAATAAACATAGACATGCATAGAAAATAACAAGAAAAACTAGTAAACAAAACAAGGAAAGTTAAGCTCCATGGTTGGTACAAAATGGGCATAGCCTCTCCCCTAACCATAATCACTTGGTCTTGCCAAGACCATGAAGCCTTTCCATTTCAAAAAATCAGAAAATAAACCATGCTAATCAACAAAATAGAGGTGAGCTTCATGGTTGGTAAAAATGGGCATAGCCTCTCCCCTAACCGTGGTCACTTGATATGTATCAAGATCATGTAGCCATTTCAATCTCTTTTGCTTCATTTTTTTTGTAAAAAATCAGAACATTAAATACTTAAATAAACCTTCCAAAATCATATTTCCCACAACAACATGCAAAGAAGAAAAAAAAAAGAAAAATCAAGGCAAGCATTCATGTCAAATTCGGCCAAGCCAAAAACCTTGTAAAATTTCAACCATTTTTGATGAAGAAGAAAAGATGAAAACTTAAGTAAACATTTTAAAACTTTGATTTCTATGAGAAATGTAGTAAGAAAACAAAATGGAAAATCAAGAAATCAAAAAGAAGAAGAAAACCATGCTAGAGCTTGGTAGAAATGACTACCTTCAAGCTCTTTTTAGAAAACCTTTCTTTCATTTCTTTCAAAAACCTCTTCTTTGTTAAATTAGCTACTACCCTTCTCCATCAAATGACCTAGCCTATATGGAAAAAACAAACATTCCCCCTTTCTTTTCCTCTTGGCCAGTTGGCATCCTCACCCTTGGATGATTTTTGCACTTTTTCTCCTCCAATTTTGACCCTTAGATTAGGATTCTTTCATGACAACATAAAAATGTCATCTTGCCAATTGATAGCAGCCCTTAAGATGTGTACTCAGCCTTTCTAATAACCTCAGCCCTTAGATGAAATAAGGATACAATCCCATGCTCTCCCTTGCTTGGCCGAATGAACCTCTACCCTTAGATGAGTTGTGCTCATCTTTATTCTTCCATTTTTGGCCATTGGATGAGGATTCTTTCATGACAACATAAAAATGTCATCTTGGCATTTAATCCCAACCCTTAAAATGTGTACTCAGCCTTTGTACAAGGCACCTAAGCCATTGGATGAAGGGAGGACCATTTGCAAGATACTAGTGGAAGCATTTTGAGCTTGATAGTGACTAAGGAATTAAATTGATCAAGCTTCCTTCTTCTCCTCTATGGTGGCTGACCAAGGGAAGAATTATCTCAGCAAATCTTTCATCTTTCATATTTCTCTTAATTACAAATTGGCCCTTTTCGGTTTCTTCGATAAAATAACCTTTTTGACCCCCGAACCTAAATAAATAGCAAACGGACTCCAAATTCAAATTTTATTTTTTAAATACTTCCAGAATAATAAAAAAAATTGAATTCTAAAAGTTTTCAAAATTTTCCAAGCTCATTTGCTATTTTTTGGATTTTTTCTTCCAAAATTGCCCTTTTGTGCGCCCGAACTTTCACCATTTTTAAACAAGCTCCGAATCTAGATTTTTCTTCACCAATCTCTTCCAAATAATTTAAAAGTGTGATCTAGAAGTTTTCATAATTTTTGAAGCTCATTTGCTATTTTTTCGGGATTTATCTACTTTAATTTCTACATATTGGATCAGGGATTTGGCCATTTTGTAAACGTACTAATCCAGATTTTATTTCTTCAATCTCTTCCAAATAATTTAAGAATGAGATCTGCAAATTTTCAAAAATTTTGGAGCTCATTTGCTATTTTTTCGGGATTTATCCTTTTGAATTTCTACATAGTGGGCCCAGGATTTGGCCATTTTGCAAACGAACTCCGAATCCAGATTTTCTTTTGCCAATCTCTTCGAAATGATTTAAGAATGAGATTTGCAGAATTTCAAAATTTTTGGAGCTCATTTGGTATTATTTTCGAATTTTCCAGTTTTGCCCTTTTGCCTCCGAAGTCCGATTTTGCTCAAAACAAGTCCAATTTTCAGATTTTCTTTTTCTGGGCCTTTATCATATATTTAATTGGAGTTGGTCCAAAAATGCCCAATTTTCATGATCAAATTCCCTTCCATTTTGATTTTTCCTCTTTTCAGTATCAGGAATTTCCTTGTTTTTTCGTTTTCCCTTCAATCGGCTATTTTCTCGGAATTACTTCAAACTGAGCCTTGGGCTATCCTTGTTTAACCATTCCTCATCAATTAGGGGCTTTATTTGTACCGAATCGGGCCATTTCTGCAATTTCCCCAATTTCACCAAAATCCGCCAAAAACCCTAATTCTCGATTTTCTTCCGAATTGACTTTTCTTTCAGTTTTTCTTCCAAGTAGCTTCTCCATTACCCGTAGTCAGTGCTTATCTTTCATTTGGAACCTTCAATTGCGACCAATTTGATCGTTTAAGTACATTTCCCCAAATTTCCTGAACTAGGGTTTCCTTTCTACTGAATCTCCGTAACCCAACTTCCAAACTCCATATCTTTCAATGTAGACCTCGGATTATCAAAATTATTTCACCGTTTTTCAATTGAACTTGAAATCTTGATTTTGAAAATAGGTTAACTTTTTCAGTAGTTGACTTTTTGGGGTTGACTTTTCTAAGGTTGACTTTTCTAAGTTTGACTTTTTCTGTCTGCTTTCTTAGACTAAGTCTCGGAGTATCACCTACAGGATGAGAAAAGCCTTTTTGCATTCTGAAATGTCAGTTTAGGAAGAAAACATACCTGTTTTAGTGGTCCGAACAAAATTAGGTGTCTACAGCTGCCCCTCTTTGACTATTGTTGAGAATCAGGAATCAGGCAAAGATAAACAAACACTAATTTTGTCCGGTTAGTGAAATCACATGTGAAGAAAAGGGAAAGGGGTTTACATTCATCACTCATCATTTTTATTTTGGTGAAAAAAACTATAAATTGAAGATTTTGTCCTTAAATTGAGTTCCCTTACTAATCAATGCTCGACCCGTCTTAAGGAAACAGATTCGATTTTAAAACAAACTCATTTAAGAAAAAGCAAAACGAGTTTTAAAACAAAAGGAAATACCTCGACGATGGTCTCGGGGCTCGACTCATTTGATAAACAGAATGAATTCGATTTAAAACGAAAGGAAATACCTCGACGATGGTCTCGAGGCTCGACTCATTTGATAAACATAATGAATTCGAAATAAAAAAAGAAATACCTCGACGATTGTCTCGGGGCTCGACTCATTTAATAAAACAGAATAAATTCGATTTAAAACAAAATGAAGTACCTCGATGATGGTCTCGGGGCTCGACTCATTTGATAAACGGAATGAATTCAATTTAAAACGAAAGAAAATACCTCGACGATGGTCTCGAGGCTCGACTCATTTGATAAACAGAATGAATTCGATTTAAAACGAAAGGAAATACCTTGATGGTCTCGGGGCTCGACTCATTTGATAAACAGAATGAATTCGATTTAAAACAAAAGGAAATACCTCGACGATGGGCTCGAGGCTCGACTCATTTGATAAAATAGAATGAATTCGATTTAAAACATAAGGAAACGAGTTCGATTTGGGGAAGCCAAAGTTTTCCTGATTCCTGCAATGTTAGCTAAATGCAATGATGAAAATGACATGCTTTGCAAATACTTGTATATTTCCTAAGGATGAATGCAATCAAATGATTGTGTCATGATTTCTAATCCATGGTTTCCTTGAAGTTCACAGATTATCTGACTTCATGACAGAGTCTTCAAATGTTCACTAATGCCCCACTTAAAGAACCTTTCACTCAAGATAACTTGTCAAACAATCCCAGTTTTTTACTTCGCTGAAATTCACAAATTTTCTAACTTCATGACGGAATCTCCAACACATTCACTGTTTTCCTTTTGTTGGTGAATTTTCCAAGCCTTTTTTAAGATTTAAATCTACTCCTTAGTAATACTCTGAAATCCTTTTATTTAAAGATTTTTATGTTTACTAATCATCATTCAATTTAATAACAAACAAGATGCATCTCAAAAATGTATGAAAGAAAATATGAAATAAGAAAAATGTCATGAAAAGGATAACAAGAATTTACTGCAACAAATGTTTTAAAATGGTAAAAGTGAATATCAAGGATATAAGAAACAAAATGTAAAATTATAGGTTGTAGATGCCCCGGATACGGAATATCTTGGAACCCGTTATTTATCAAATCATCTGAAGTCAGACTGAGTTGTTCTCCTTTCCTCTGATTTTTAGATACTTTCCCCCTTCACACGGAGCATTGATCCAAACCTTAATCAGTACTTGAGTCGCCTTTTGTGAGTTTTCGACTCAAGTGTCACCCATTCGGTATTAAGTCGCCCTTTGCGAGTTTTCGACTTAACCCTCTCCTTTTTCATTTCTCTTTTTTCTTGTATTCTACCATGCATCTGAGAATTCTAAATGCTTCCAAGGTAAAAATGTCAATTCAAAAGATGGGATGAATTCTGAGAACAACCTTTCAAATTAAATATCCATGCTTGATCAAAATGGACTTTTAAAGCACGTAATCTAGGCCAAGGTTCTGGTTTAGAAAGAAAGGATAAATAGGCCCAAAGTGTGTTTAAGGGTGATTGGATCAAGGATCACTTTCTGAGGAGAATTCATTCTTGAAACATTTGTCCCTTTTTTTGGATTTTTCCTTTTTTTTTTTTCTTTTTTTGATCTCTTTTCTTTGTTGGCTTTCATTTGCCATTCTTTGATTTCACATTCTCCGATGGCTTTCTTTTTGCCATGATTTTTGATTATTTTTCCTCTTATTTGCCATCTAGTGTAGAGGTGATCCTTGATCAGGGTTCAAAGAAAGAAATAATTCCTAAGGCTTAAAGGGGTGACTAGGGATAATTTCTTCTTAGTGAAGGAATATGAAAGATGACCATTTATCAAACCAAGCATGAATATTCTCTTTGAAAAGCAATCCTCAGGGGAAGTAGATATAGAATTTCCATTTTTACACTTGGAATCATTCGAATTTCCATGTACATAGCATCACATTTTTTTTGCAAGCATAATACTTCTTCAATTCATCAGCATTCCCGGATTCTCAAATCATCCCCGTCCATCCGAGTTAGAATCGATGCTCCTCCAGGAAAAAAACTCTTTTTACCATATAGGGTCCTTCCCAATTTGGAGCCCATTTTCCTCGCGGATCTTTCATTATAGGGAGAATTTTCCTTAATACCAACTCCTCTTCTCGAAACTGTCTAGGATGAACCTTCTTGTTGTGGGCTCGAATTATCCTTTTTTGATACAACTGCCCATGACAAATTGCCTTCAATCTTTTCTCCTCAATGAGATTCAGCTGTTCATAACGAGCTCTAACCCATTCCGCCTCTTCTAGGCCAACCTCCATCAAAACCTGAAGTGAAAGAATCTCAACTTCAATAGGTAACACTGTTTCCATACCGTATACCAAAGAAAATGGCATTGCCCCTATAGATGTGCGAACCGAAGTACGATATGCGTGAAGAGCAAAAGGCAAGATCTCATGCCAATCCTTGTACACATCAGTCATCTTCTCAACAATCTTCTTGATGTTTTTATTGGCTGCTTCCACTGCCCTATTCATCTTCGGACGATAAGGTGCCGAATTATGGTGTGTGATCTTGAACTGAGTACACACTTCTCTCATTATCTTATTACTTAGATTAAGAGCATTATTTGAAATAATTCTTGCTGGTAATCCATATCGACATATGATTTCCTTCTTAAAAAATCTGCATACCACTGACTTTGTTACATTCGTATAGGAAGTAGCTTCCACCCATTTTTTGAAATAATCTATGGCCACCAGGATGAAACGATGTCCATTTGAAGCTTTCGGGGTAATAGGCCCAATCATATCCATTCCCCACATTGAAAATGGCCATGGTGCGGTCATGACATGCAATGGCGATGGTGGTACACGAATCTTATCTGCATAGATCTGGCATTTAAGACACTTTCGGGAGTAACTGATACAATCTCCTTCCATCATAAGCCAATAACATCCTGCCCTCATAATCTGCTTAGCAAGCATGTGACCATTAGCATGTATGCCACATATCTCTTCATGGACTTCCTCTAAGATTCTTCGAGCTTTGGCAGATCCGACACATCTCAATAGGACTTGGTATTTCTCTTTCTTGTAGAGAATCTCGCCATCTAGAACAAAACCCATTGCTAACCTTCTTAGAGTCCTCTTGTTGTTTTATGTTGCTCGTTCTGGATACTGTTGACTCTTGATATACTACAAGATGTCGTTATACCAAGGGAGACTATCTGCTTCTTCTTCGATACTCAGACAGTAGGCAGGAGACTCATATATACTCATCTTTATCGGCACAACTTCAGCCCCTTCATTCACTTTGAACATTGATGACAAAGTAGCCAGAGCATCCGCCATTCGGTTTTCTTCTCGAGGGAAGTAATTGAAAGTCACTTCTTCAAACTCCTCCAATAAACTCAGTATGAGTTCTCGGAATCGGATTAGTTTTGTATCTCTAGTTTCCCATTCTCCTTGTAACTGGTATATCACTAGGGTTTAATCTCCGAAAACTTCCAATATTTTGATTTTTCTGCCCACTGCAGCACGAAGGCCCATAGTACACGTCTCATACTCAGCAGTATTGTTTGTACAATCAAAATCTAATATGGCAGTGAAAGGATAATAATCATCTTTTGGGGATATGAGCACTGCATCGATTCCGTGCCCCATGGCATTAGATGCGCCATCAAAGTACATTTTCCATACTTTCTTCAAGGGAACCTCATCCGCTTGCGAAACATACATCAAATCTTCATCTGGAAAGTCAAAGTTCAACGGCTCATAATCTTCCACTGCCCGACTTGCTAAGAATTCAGCCACTGCACTGCCCTTGATAGCTTTCTGACTTACATATATAATGTCGTACTCTGACAACAAAACCTGCCATCTCGTCGTCCTCCTTGACAAAGAAGGTGCTTCCAACATGTACTTGATTGGATCTAGCTTGGCAATCAGCCACGTTGTGTGGTACAACATGTACTGTCTGAGCCTCCGAGCAGTCCAAGCTAAGGCACCGCATAACTTTTCTACCGATGAATATTTCAACTCATAATCTGTAAACTTCTTGCTGAGGTAGTAGATCGCTTGTTCTTTCTTCCCAGTCTCATCATGTTGCCCCAAGACATAACCCATGGATCTCTCAAGTACTGATAAATACAATATTACTGGTGTAGACACCTAATTTTGTCCGGACCACTAAACAGGTATGTTTTCCTCCCATATTGATGTTTCCGAGTATAAAAAGACTGTTTTCATCCTGCAGGTGGTACTCCAAGACTTAGTTTAAGAGGGAGAGCACAAAAAGTCAAACTTAAAAAAAAAGTCAACCCCAAAAAAGTCAAACTCGAAAAAGTCAACCCTAGAAAGTCAACTACTGAAAAAGTCAACCCACTTTCAAAATCAAGATTTTAAGTTCAATTGAAAAATGGAGAAAGAATTTTGATAATCCGAGGTCTACATTGAAAGATATGGAGTTCGGAAGTTGGGATTTGGAGATTCAGTAGAAAAGAAACCCTAATCCAAGAAATTTGGGGAAAAGTGCTTAAACGATCAAACTGGTCGAAATTGAAGGTTCCAAATGAAAGATAAGCACTGACTACGGGTAATGGAGAAGTCACTTGCAAGAAAAACCGAAAGAAAAGTCAATCCGAGAGAAAACCAAGAATTAGGGTTTCTAGTGGATTTCGGTGAAATCAGGAAGAATCACAGAAATGGCCCGACTTGGTAAGACCAAAGCCCCCAATGGATGAAGAATGGTTAAAAAGGATGTCCCAAGGCTCAGATTGAAGAAAATCTAAAAATCGGATTTGTTTTGAGCAAAACCGGGTTTCGGAGGTAAAAGGGCAAAATTGGAAAAATTTGGGAAAATAGCAAATGGACTCCTAAAATTATGGAAAATTTGTCAATCTCATTCTTAAATCATTTGAAGGAGACTGGCGAAAGAAAATCTTGATTCCGAGTTCGTTTGCAAAATGGCCAAATCCCGGGCTTCTTATGCAGTAATTCAAAAAGATAAATCCCGGAAAAATAGCAAATGGACTCCAAAAATTCTGAAATTTGGCAAATCTCATTTTTAAATTATTTGGAAGAGATTGGCGAAAGAAAATCTTGATTCCGAGTTCGTTTGCAAAATGGCCAAATCCCGAGCCTCCTATGCAGTAATTCAAGCCGATAAATCCCGAAAAATTACCAAATGAGCTCCAAAAATTATGAAAACTTCCAGATCACACTTTTTAATTATTTTGAAGAGATTGGTGAAGAAAAATCTTGATTTGGAGCTCGTTTAAAAAATGGTAAAAAGTAGGGGCATAAAAGGACATTTTGGGAAGAAAAAATCCAAATAAATAGCAAACGGACTCGGATAATTTTGAAAACTTCCAAAACTCAATATTTTATTATTTTGGAAGTATTAAAAAAAGAAAAATTGAATTTGGAGCCCGTTTGATATTTATTTTGCATCCGGGGGGCAAAATGGTCGTTTCACCCAAGCAACCGAAAAGGGCTTCTTTGGGCCTTTCAAAAATCAGAGCTGGGCTGGAAAAGAGAAGTGCTGGCCTGCCCAAGCCCAAAGGAAGGAGGAAGCTTAGGATTTTTTCAATCAAGTGATTAAAAATCAAGAGTTAAGTTAGAGATTTTCATTTTTAATCCGTTCAAAAGCTACTCTGAGGGTTTGTAGCTTAATCCGTTCAAAAGCTACTCTGAGGGTTTATAGCTTAATCCGTTCAAAAGCTACTCTGAGGGTTTGTAGCTTAATCCGTTCAAAAGCTACTCTGAGGGTTTAAAGCTTAATCCGTTCAAAAGCTACTTGGTGAGTTTTCATTTTAAAATAATGTTTCTTGTTCTTCCTTCATTTCCTTTCTTAAGTATATTTTTCTTACATTTTGTTTTTACAATAAACTCACCATGGCCAAATGGCCTACATTATTTATTTTAAGTTGTTATTTTTTGATTCATTTTACCATATTGTTTATGCTATTTTCTTTATTTTTGATGTTTTAAATATCATGTTATTTCATGTTCTTAAGTTATATTTAATTTGGTTGCTTTGTTTGTTGCCATTTATGTCTTAGATATCATGTTTTTACATTTTTAATTTTCTGTTTTCATGTTGTTTAAATTTGAGCATGTTTTAGAGTTAGCATATTAAGTGTTTGTGAAAATGCTTGTGTGATTCTTTGCATGATTCTTGTTTTATATCTTAGTAAGCATGTTTTAGATTTGGTATATTAGGTGTTTGTGAAAATGCTTGTGTGATTTTTGTGTTATGACTTAGTTTTTCATGCTAGCATACCAAGTGTTTGTGAAAATGCCATTCTTGTTGAAGCTTGGAGCCATTTGGCTACTCCATATGTTTTGCATTGTGTGTTGTATTTTTATCATGCTAGTTGTTAGGTTTTTGCATTTGCATGATATTTGGTTGGATTTTTGAATTAAGCATGCCTTGTGTTTGTGAAAATGCCATGCATGTCTTAGGTCTAGGTTACATTAAATGTCATGCAAGTTCATGTTAGGTCTAGGCCATATTATTTGTGTCATGCATTTTCCTTACATTTAGGTTTAGATCCATGCATTTCATGCATTATGTTTGCTGCATTGTTTCATGCATTTCATGTTCATGCCACTTGAATAATGACTTGAGCCAATTAATGGTTCAAGATCATGCTCTCTTGAGCACACTTGTGGAAAATTAAGTTTGTCAAATTGATTATTCTACCTTTGTGATTTTTTTTACTTAGCCAATTTTTATCTAACTTTCAAAAAGTCCTAGCTACTGCTTTCAAGTCATTTTATGAGTTTCAAATATTTTTATTTTGATTTTTAAATGATTTTATCAAGGACAAAAAAAAATGTGTTGGCAAAGTAGTTTTTTTCAGTTTTTTTCAAAAAACTCGTACATCTCTGATTTTTCTGGGAATTCATCTTTGATCAGAAAATTAAGAAAATTTTTCCTCGTGTAGTTTTACATGTCCTGAGTCTCCAATATTTGTTTTAGAATTTTTGGAATTTTTAAAAATAGGATAAAAAATCGTGGATTAAAACGGGACAGTGAAGTCAGAATTGATTTTAAAGAAAAACAAAGCAGTTTTTTCTCCTCCAAAAACTCGTACATCTCTGGTTTTTCTGGGAATTCATCTTTGATCAAAAAATTAAGTCGATTTTTTCTCGTGTAGTTTTACATGTCCTGAGTCTCCAGTAAATTTTTCAGAATTTTTGGAATTTTTAAAAATAGCGTAAAAAATCGTAGATTAAAACTGGACAATGGAATCAGAATTGAATTTAAAGAAAAACCAATTTTCTGTTTTGGTTAATCTACTTAGAGTGGGCTGATTAGGAGGGTTAGCTACTGACTTAGGGTGATTTCTAAGCCTTTTAAACTCTAAAAATGGTTTTTCAAGTCCCGGGCTAAGGGTAGTCAAGTCCGGATTTTTTAAACTTAGGAAATTAGAGCCATTTAAAAATTTTTAGCCCAGTTTTTATTATTAATTCAAGCTTTTCAAAATTGTTTTCAAACAATCACAAAGTATTTTGGTTTTAGAATATTTAATTTGACATATTTTCCTAAGGTAGCCGGATATCTTTTTAGATATACGGATTTCCTTAATTAAAGGAAAAAATACATTTCATGCATTGCATTTTTATTTTCATGCATATTATATGATAGCATTATTTTATTCCATGTCATTTAAATTATATGCCATATCATTCATGTTTGCCATGCCATTTAGGTTGCATTATATTATTTAGATTTTGCTATGTCATTTTATTTATGTCATGCATATACATATTCATATCTTTTAAAATGTTTTCAAAAGGATAATGATTTTTCAATAAAAAAGAAAGATATTCCCGAGTTAAAATAATTCATGAGTTCTCTACCGGGTTTGCTGGAGGGAATATCATCAATTATCATTAATAAAGGAATATCTTTCTTTCAAAAAAAAAAAGAGAATGATTCGGAAAGTTTTTCAAAACTAATAAAAATTTCTATATTTTGCCATGTTTGTTGGGGAATATAGGAAAATTTTGAATTTATAAATTCCGAATCATTTTCAAATAAAAATTGAATTATTTTTTTTAAATTGGGGATTAACTTGAAATACTAAATTTAAAACCAATCTTTACCGAGACTTGAGATAATACATGATTAATAAGGTACCGATTTATACGGGCGTTGTGGGGGTGCTAATCCTTCCCCGCACGTAACCGACTCCCGAACCCGCTTCTTTGATTTCTCTGGTTTTAAAGCGCAGACTTGAAATTGGTTTTTAAAATGTTTTAATTAATTTTTAAAATATTTATAAATCCGGTTTTAATAGGTGGCCGATCACACCTAGCTAAAAAAGATTGGTGGCGACTCCTTGCCTTTTTTAAGGTCATTTTCAAAACCTTAATTTTTCTAGAGGAATTAAGTCGACTTTTCCTCGATTTTTTTTTTAAATGTCACGTCTAACGAATAATAAAGTCTTGCGATGAGACTCGTCGTTATTTTTTAGGTTGCGACAGCTTGGCGACTCCACTGGGGACTATTAGAGAGTCAGGCCTAGAATTAGTCGTGTGTTATCAAAGTCTCGGTTTTGGTTCGTTTAATTGGTATTTAATTTTAATTCCCATATTTTTTTTAATAAGGAGAATTTTGAAAATAATAAAATGCTTTTAAATCTGTTCATTCTCATGTGCATGCATTTTATTGTTGTTCTCTAGTTATTTAAGGTTGTGTATTATAATTGCTTGTCGGTTAATGCGTTACACTATTCTTGAATGTTTTAATTGCTAGGGCATTTAGAATAAGGTTTGTAGAATAGGTAGTGAAAGGTTTATTATTCCTCCACACACACTACACGTGCATTTGCATAACATGAATCCTATACCCGGGTTCCGTCCTTTTAAGTGGGAGTAAAGTAACTACGCCTTCGTGATGATCCTCCGTATGGGCTAGTGAAACACTTTCGGAGTATAAAGTACCTAATGCCTTCGTGATAATCCTCCGTACGGGCATAGGAAAATATACTCTAACGAATTGAACCCGCTTTTATCGGGGTGCCTTACTAGCCTTCACCGGCGACAGTGAGGAACAATTCGGGGCCTTGGAACCGATTCACCCTCATATAGTGAACCTAGGCGAAGCCATCCCGAATTTCCGTTAGATATACCGAAAATAGGAACACATGGAGGGACATTTCTAAACTTTTTGTCACATGTTTTACACTCCGAATAAGTGTGGTAGATCGGGCAACGATGTACGTACATCGCCCGTAATAAATGTGATACTCCGCCTCGAAGGCATCGTGATGCCTAAATAAGCAGATATTGCTGGGGCAGATGTTCATTAGCTGTTTTTTTAAAAAAAAAAAAAATCCTTTTTCAAGCATTTTTGCATGTGGCACATTTCATGCATGTGTAAATAGAGCATGTACATTTTTGGTTGTATTATTGATCTCATTCTTTGCAATAAACAGTTGGTAATTGAATTTGATGATTTCATAAAACCGGTAGTGTCACATGAACATTTGCATATTGTACCATAGTAAGATCTACCCTGAAATTCTTTTGAAAATGATGTGATTGGTTTATCAAAAAAAAAAAAAATTTGGAGGCAAATCCTGCATAATGAGATTTTTGAATAGTCCCACCAATTTCGTGTAATCATTGATTTCTTTGTATATACCTTTGTGTTAATTCATTTATTTTTGCATGTATCATTTTGACATCATGTTATAGTCATAGCATGCATGGTCATTCATTGTAAGATACGTTTATGACATGCATGGTCATTATTTGTATATACTTATGTATCAATTTATTCTTTCTCTATATGCATCATGGTAGCATCAAGTTGCATTCATGCATTCATAGTCAGCATGATTTTTCTGTATCTATTCATATATCAATTTATTCTTTCTTTACATGCATCATGTTAGCATCAGGGTGCATTCATGGCATACATAGTCATCATGATATGCTCATGCATTAATTTGTCATATTGGCATCAAGTTGCGTTCATGACATACACGGCCAGCATGACTTTCTTTGTATATACTCTGTGTCAATCATTTATTCTTCACATGCATCATAATTGACATTGTGTGGCATTCATAGTGTATATGATCATTCATTGAGAAATGCATTTGGAACATACATGGTCATTCATTGCATATATCCATGCATTGGTTTTTCTTATTCTTTAAATGCATCATGTTGGCATCATGTTGCATTTATAACATACATGGTCAACATGTTTCCACTGTATATGACCATACATAACTTTGTTTATCCTTCACATGCATCAAATTGCACTCATGACATTCATAGCTCATTCATCATGAAACACATTAATAAGATGAAATAGAAATTGGCTTAGCTTTGAAGAGTTTTCTTCGTCAGCTAAAAGCTATGACCCCAACAGCAAGTGCGAGTATCATATTGGGGCAATTGGGCATTCGACTAAAAATGCAGAAAACTGAAGGAAAGAATTGAGGGTCTTGTCCACAATGGCATTTGGATTCCATAGCTTATCGAACATTGGAAATCTGTTTTACCATAGATTGATTTCCTCTTGAAGAATTTTGAGGATAAGATTTGTTATCTTTGAAAGCATGTCAATAGGAGCATTCTGATGCATATTTTTCTATACACTTTGATGATGAAAGCTCTTGTCTCATGATGACATCTACATGAAATAAATAAATTTTGAATTTTAATATTTTGTGTTCATTTTATTTTAGCAATAAATTTGAAATTGTAAAAAAAAAAAAAAAAAACAAATGAAACTTTGAGAAAATTTGTGGTACACAATAAATAAGTGGTTTTCACATGAAATAATGAACAATCTTGAGAATATTGATGATCATTGTTAGAAATGACCCAATACCTTCAGCCTTCTCTTTTAGGCTTTCCTAAGCCTAAATCCTTTGAACCGAGATCACTTGAAAGACCTAATGCTTCAAGGAATATGAATGATTTGACTTCATAAAACCATTGTCATCACAGAATAAGCAAAGACTTAGATCTTAGTCTAGGCTATGAACAAAGGAACGAACTTTTTGAAAATTTTCAAATTCCTTGAAAATCAAACAAATGAGACATTCTTTCAAGAATCCAGATTTTGATAATTTGGTGTGTGTCAGGATTGTGCTAAAACCATTCATGACCTTTCCCAATGACCACAAAACACTAATTGCCCAGACATCACTTCATGATTGACACCTTGGGGCACAATGATTAAACTAGATTATCCGTTGTCCCAGAGAAAACCTGCTTTTGGGTCATGTTTTCCTTGTCTCTTCAAAGAACTCAGATTGGAAACTCAGCCTTTTCAAAACAGACCTAGACTTGCCATGTTCCTCGTTGATACAAATTCGCATGGTTAATCAAATTGGGGCATCATATGTGGAAATGATGGATACATAGTGAAGAAGGATGGGCTAATGCATGAATTATTGGGGGCATGCAACGAAAAAAAAACAAAAAAAAAAATTTGTGATATCATGCATATGAGAATTCGGATGATTCCAAAGTGCAAAATGAAATTCTGAATATCTATTTCCCCTAGGGATTGCTTTTCAATGTGAATATTTGTGCTTGACATGAGAAATGGCCATCTTTCATATCCCTTTCACACAAAAAGAAATTATCCATAGTCACCCCTTTTGAGCCAAAAGAATTCTTTCTTCTTTGAACCCTGATAAAGGATTACCCTCTACATTGGGGGGCAAATGCGAGGGAAGATCTTTTCAAAGATCATTGAGAAATGAGTGATAGCTCAAGGACAGACACAAAGCAAATGGAGCCCCGAATAAATACGGGCTCACTCTGTCAAAGAAAAAAGAAGAGGAAAAGATGACGAAATGAAAGCCAAGAAAAACAAACAAAAAACATAATAAAAATGTATGTGAAAGACATGGCAAATTGAAAGCCAAAAGCAAGGAAGAAAAAGAGCAAAATCAAAAAAAAAGAAATGTCCAAGAAGAGACACATGCTTCAAAGAAAATCCTCTTCAAGAAAGGATCCTTGATCTGATTACCCTCAAACACATATTTTGGGCCTATTTATCCTTTCTTTCTGAACCCTGAGCCATGACCTACATTACGTGCTTTAAAAGTCCATTTTGATCAAGCATGAATGTTTAATTTGAAGGGTTTTCCTCAGATTTTATCCCATCTCATCAAATTCTCATTTCACTAAGGAAGAATTTAGAATTCTCAAGTGCATGGTAAAAAAAAAAAAAAAGAGAACAATTGAAAAGAATGGGACTCTAGGGCGAAAACCCAAAAAACGGGCGGTCTAGAGTAGAATAGGAATTTTTGATGCCATCTATGATAGTGCCGATACCCCAAAAGAAAAGATCTTATTAAAGGAGTGGTCATCGAGGAACATCTAGGAATTCCTGAATCCCCCAAATTGTCAGTTCTCATTCAGAGGATTGTCTTCAAAAACTGAAACTTTTGTTCCCAAGATTAAACTTTCTGGTTTAAACATCTCAGCCAATCTTGACGCTTGTCAAAATGCTTTGATACGGAAACAAAAAAGAATGTTGAATTTGCTGGGTTCTCAATGAATTCATGATTTATAAAACATGTTCCATTTGTGAGCCTAGAAGAGATATACATTTTTGTCATGAAGTTTTCCTAGAAAAGCCAGAATCTTGTTATACCAAGCCTTGCCAATCCCAGTTGAAAAAACCCAGATTGATACTTAGAGAAATTTCTAACAATGATCATCAGTCTTAAAAATATTTGTACATCACACATTGTGGGGATAATATTTTTCGTTCAGAAGTTTTCAAAATGAGAAAACAAATAAAGATATTTTTGAAATACCCATTCTGATGTTGACATGAGACAAGGATTTTTCTAACTCAAAGGTGTAGAACTGCCAGAATAGGTCCTGACTTCCAGATATGAGAAGAAGAAATCGAACCCAGTGCAGATCTCTGTTGATGAAAGTTTGAAAACTGTTGGGGCAAAGAGAATAGCCAAAATGAATTGAAGATATACTCTGATTTGAAGAGGAAAAATGAATTTGAAAGGCTAAGCCAAAGTCTAGAAAAACAACCGGGGGCATTTGCATCACTCATGAGCACTCATCTCTTTATCGAGCTTTTGCATCTGCACAGTGTCAGCAAGCATTTGCATCATTCATGGGTATTTGCATTGGCACTATTCCATAAGCATCTGCATTTTACCTTTACATTTACAATTCTTCATGGGATTCGTATTTGTGTCATCTCAAACAATTGCATCATTTCTAGAATCATTGCATTTTCGTTAATGTGTGGTAATTGTAGTTACACCATTCATAAACCAGTTACATGAACACAATTAGTAGAGGCATCTGCATCATGAAACATGGGCATCAATCCAAGTCATTTACATTTGCATTAAAGACATTTGCACCAGTTTAAGTCATTTCGTATCTTATTCAACATATGCATTTGCATCAAAAAGCATTCGCATCTTCTCAAAATCTTTAGGTTAATTTTCAACGATTCTTCAGCACCATTTTTAAGACCTCCGGGCATAATTCATAGGTAAGACCTCCGGGCAACATCTTTAAGACCTCCGGGCATAACTTTTTTTTTCAGGGGTAAGACCTCCGGGCACCATTCTTAAGACCTCCGGGCATCATTTTTAAAGTCGCATACAGCGCATTTCTTCCAAATTATGGGTAAGACCTCCGGGCACCATTCTTAAGACCTCCGGGCATCATTTTTAAAGTCGCATACAGCGCATTTCTTCCAAATTATGGGTAAGACCTCCGGGCACCATTCTTAAGACCTCCGGGCATCATTTTTAAAGTCGCATACAGCGCATTTCTTCCAAATTATGGGTAAGACCTCCGGGCACCATTCTTAAGACCTCCGGGCATCATTTTTAAAGTCGCATACAGCGCATTTCTTCCAAATTATGGGTAAGACCTCCGGGCACCATTCTTAAGACCTCCGGGCATCATTTATAAAGTCGCATACAGCGCATTTCTTCCAAATCACGGGTAAGGCCTCCGGGCACCATTCTTAAGACCTCCGGGCATCATTTTTAAAGTTGCATACAGCGCATTTCTTCCAAATTATGGGTAAGACCTCCGGGCACCATTCTTAAGACCTCCGGGCATCATTTTTAAAGTCGCATACAGCGCATTTTTTCCAAATTATGGGTAAGGCCTCCGGGCACCATTCTTAAGACCTCCGGGCATCATTTTTAAAGTCGCATACAGCGCATTTTTTCCAAATTATGGGTAAGGCCTCCGGGCACCATTCTTAAGACCTCCGGGCATCATTTTTAAAGTCGCATACAGCGCATTTCTTCCAAATCACGGGTAAGGCCTCCGGGCACCATTCTTAAGACCTCCGGGCATCATTTTTAAAGTCGCATACAGCGCATTTCTTCCAAATTATGGGTAAGGCCTTCGGGCACCATTCTTAAGACCTCCGGGCATAATTTTTAAAGTCGCATACAACGCATTTTTTTCAAATCACGGGTAAGGCCTCCGGGCACCATTCTTAAGACCTCCGGGCATCATTTTTAAAGTCGCATACAGCGTATTTTTTTCAAATCACAGGTAAGGCCTCCGGGCATCATTTTTAAAGTCGCATACAGCGCATTTCTTCCAAATTATGGGTAAAACCTCCGGGCATCATTTTTAAAGTCGCATACAGCGCATTTCTTCCAAATTATGGGTAAGACCTCCGGGCACCATTCTTAAGACCTCCGGGCATCATTTTTAAAGTCGCATACAGCACATTTCTTCCAAATCACGGGTAAGGCCTCCGGGCACCATTCTTAAGACCTCCGGGCATCATTTTTAAAGTCGCATACAGCGAATTTCTTCCAAATTATGGGTAAGGCCTCCGGGCACCATTCTTAAGACCTCCGGGCATCATTTTTAAAGTCGCATACAGCGCATTTCTTCCAAATTATGGGTAAGGCCTCCGGGCACCATTCTTAAGACCTCTGGGCATCATTTTTAAAGTCGCATACAGCGCATTTCTTCCAAATCACGGGTAAGGCCTCCGGGCACCATTCTTAAGACCTCCGGGCATCATTTTTAAAGTCGCATACAGCGCATTTTTTTCAAATCACAGGTAAGGCCTCCGGGCACTATTCTTAAGACCTCCGGGCATCATTTTTAAAGTCGCATACAGCGCATAATTTTTCAAATCACAGGTAAGACCTCCGGGCAACATCTTTAAGACCTCCGGGCATAACTTTTTTTCAGGGGTAATGCCTATGGGCACCATTTGTAAGACCTCCGGGCTTAATTTTTTTCAAATCACAGGTAAGACCTCCGGGCAACATCTTTAAGACCTCCAGGCATAACTTTTTTTAGGGGTAAGACCTCCGGGCACCAATTTTTAAGACCTCCGGGCACCATTTTAAGACCTTCGGGCACCAATTTGAAAGCCCTTCGAGCATAAATTTTTCTTTTGAAAATCGAATTCGTTTCCTTAAGACGAATCGAGCCTTGTTTAGGCAGGGAATTCAATTTAAAGACAAAACCTTCAATTTATTGTTTAAAAATAATAATAAAAAAATGAAAAAAGAGAAAATAGAAAAAAGGAAAAAAGAAAAAAAGAAAAAAAGAAGAAAAAAGAAGAAAAAAATGAAAAATAGAAAATGAAAAAATGAAAATGAAAAAGAAACCCCTTTCCCTTTCCTTCACATGTGATGTCACTGACCGTACAAAATTATTGTCGATTTATCTTTGCCTGATTCCTGATTCTCAGCAATAGCCAAAGAGGGGCAGCTGTAGACACCTAATTTTGTCCAGACCACTAAACAGGTATGTTTTCCTCCCATATTGATGTTTCCGAGTATAAAAAGACTGTTTTCATCCTGCAGGTGGTACTCCGAGACTTAGTTTAAGAGGGCGAGCACAAAAAGTCAAACTTAAAAAAAAGTCAACCCCGAAAAAGTCAAACCCGAAAAAGTCAACCCTAGAAAGTCAACTACTGAAAAAGTCAACCCACTTTCAAAATCAAGATTTTAAGTTCAATTGAAAAATGGAGAAAGAATTTTGATAATCCGAGGTCTACATTGAAAGATATGGAGTTCGGAAGTTGGGATTTGGAGATTCAGTAGAAAAGAAACCCTAATCCAAGAAATTTGGGGAAAAGTGCTTAAACGATCAAACTGGTCAAAATTGAAGGTTCCAAATGAAAGATAAGCACTGACTACGGGTAATGGAGAAGTCACTTGCAAGAAAAACCGAAAGAAAAGTCAATCCGAGAGAAAACCAAGAATTAGGGTTTCTAGTGGATTTCGGTGAAATCAGGAAGAATCACAGAAATGGCCCGACTTGGTAAGACCAAAGCCCCCAATGGATGAAGAATGGTTAAAAAGGATGTCCCAAGGCTCAGATTGAAGAAAATCTAAAAATCGGATTTGTTTTGAGCAAAACCGGGTTTCGGAGGTAAAAGGGCAAAATTGGAAAAATTTGGGAAAATAGCAAATGGACTCCTAAAATTATGGAAAATTTGTCAATCTCATTCTTAAATCATTTGAAGGAGACTGGCGAAAGAAAATCTTGATTCCGAGTTCGTTTGCAAAATGGCCAAATCCCGGGCTTCTTATGCAGTAATTCAAAAAGATAAATCCCGGAAAAATAGCAAATGGACTCCAAAAATTCTGAAATTTGGCAAATCTCATTTTTAAATTATTTGGAAGAGATTGGCGAAAGAAAATCTTGATTCCGAGTTCGTTTGCAAAATGGCCAAATCCCGAGCCTCCTATGCAGTAATTCAAGCCGATAAATCTCGAAAAAATACCAAATGAGCTCCAAAAATTATGAAAACTTCCAGATCACACTTTTTAATTATTTTTAAGAGATTGGTGAAGAAAAATCTTGATTTGGAGCTCGTTTAAAAAATGGTAAAAAGTAGGGGCATAAAAGGACATTTTGGGAAGAAAAAATCCAAATAAATAGCAAACGGACTCGGATAATTTTGAAAACTTCTAGAACTCAATATTTTATTATTTTGGAAGTATTAAAAAAATAAAAATTGAATTTGGAGCCCGTTTGATATTTATTTTGCATCCGGGGGGCAAAATGGTCGTTTCACCCAAGCAACCGAAAAGGGCTTCTTTGGGCCTTTCAAAAATCAGAGCTGGGTTGGAAAAGAGAAGTGCTGGCCTGCCCAAGCCCAAAGGAAGGAGGAAGCTTAGGATTTTTTAATCAAGTGATTAAAAATCAAGAGTTAAGTTAGAGATTTTCATTTTTGAGCCTAAGTCCCAATCCCACATCCCTTTGTAATGTCAAGCCAAGGAGGTGCTCACCTTATAAATAAGGGGTCTTGGCCTTTGGTTGAAATCACCCACTACCCCTTGTGAGATAGTCTATACACTTGTATTAGGATTATCCGGGTGGTGAGTCATAGTGTTTTTGTTGAGAGGGTTTGTAGCTTAATCCGTTCAAAAGCTACTCTGAGGGTTTGTAGCTTAATCCGTTCAAAAGCTACTCTGAGGGTTTGTAGCTTAATCCGTTCAAAAGCTACTCTGAGGGTTTGTAGCTTAATCCGTTCAAAAGCTACTCTGAGGGTTTATAGCTTAATCCGTTCAAAAGCTACTTGGTGAGTTTTCATTTTAAAATAATGTTTCTTGTTCTTCCTTCATTTCCTTTCTTAAGTATATTTTTCTTACATTTTGTTTTTACAATAAACTCACCATGGCCAAATGGCCTACATTATTTATTTTAAGTTGTTATTTTTTGATTCATTTTACCATATTGTTTATGCTATTTTCTTTATTTTTCATGTTTTAAATATTATGTTATTTCATGTTCTTAAGTTATATTTAATTTGGTTGCTTTGTTTGTTGCCATTTATGTCTTAGATATCATGTTTTTACATTTTTTATTTTCTGTTTTCATGTTGTTTAAATTTGAGCATGTTTTAGAGTTAGCATATTAAGTGTTTGTGAAAATGCTTGTGTGATTCTTTGCATGATTCTTGTTTTATATCTTAGTAAACATGTTTTAGATTTGGTATATTAGGTGTTTGTGAAAATGCTTGTGTGATTTTTGTGTTATGACTTAGTTTTTCATGCTGGCATACCAAGTGTTTGTGAAAATGCCATGCTTGTTGAAGCTTGGAGCCATTTGGCTACTCCATATGTTTTGCATTGTGTGTTGTATTTTTATCATGCTTGTTGTTAGGTTTTTTGCATTTGCATGATATTTGGTTGGATTTTTGAATTAAGCATGCCTTGTGTTTGTGAAAATGCCATGCATGTCTTAGGTCTAGGTTACATTAAATGTCATGCAAGTTCATGTTAGGTCTAGGCCATATTATTTGTGTCATGCATTTTCCTTACATTTAGGTTTAGATCCATGCATTTCATGCATTATGTTTGCTGCATTGTTTCATGCATTTCATGTTCATGCCACTTGAATAATGACTTGAGCCAATTAATGGTTCAAGATCATGCTCTCTTGAGCACACTTGTGGAAAATTAAGTTTGTCAAATTGATTATTCTACCTTTGTGATTTTTTTTACTTAGCCAATTTTTATCTAACTTTCAAAAAGTCCTAGCTACTGCTTTCAAGTCATTTTATGAGTTTCAAATATTTTTATTTTGATTTTTAAATGATTTTATCAAGGACAAAAAAAAATGTGTTGGCAAAGCAGTTTTTTTCAAAAAACTCGTACATCTCTGATTTTTCTGGGAATTCATCTTTGATCAGAAAATTAAGAAAATTTTTCTTCGTGTAGTTTTACATGTCCTGAGTCTCCAATATTTGTTTTAGAATTTTTGGAATTTTTAAAAATAGGATAAAAAATCGTGGATTAAAACGGGACAGTGAAGTCAGAATTGATTTTAAAGAAAAACAAAGCAGTTTTTTCTCCTCCAAAAACTCGTACATCTCTGGTTTTTCTGGGAATTCATCTTTGATCAAAAAATTAAGCCGATTTTTTCTCGTGTAGTTTTACATGTCCTGAGTCTCCAGTAATTTTTTCAGAATTTTTGGAATTTTTAAAAATAGGGTAAAAAATTGTGGATTAAAACTGGACAATGGAGTCAGAATTGAATTTAAAGAAAAACCAATTTTCTGTTTTGGTTAATCTACTTAGAGTGGGTCTTGATTAGGAGGGTTAGCTACTGACTTAGGGTGATTTCTAAGCCTTTTAAACTCTAAAAATGGTTTTTCAAGTCCCGGGCTAAGGGTAGTCAAGTCCGGATTTTTTAAACTTAGGAAATTAGAGCCATTTAAAAATTTTTAGCCCAGTTTTTATTATTAATTCAAGCTTTTCAAAATTGTTTTCAAACAATCACAAAGTATTTTGGTTTTAGAATATTTAATTTGACATATTTTCCTAAGGTAGCCGGGTATCTTTTTAGATATACGGATTTCCTTAATTAAAGGAAAAAATACATTTCATGCATTGCATTTTTATTTTCATGCATATTATATGATAGCATTATTTTATTCCATGTCATTTAAATTATATGCCATATCATTCATGTTTGCCATGCCATTTAGGTTGCATTATATTATTTAGATTTTGCTATGTCATTTTATTTATGTCATGCATATACATATTCATATCTTTTAAAATGTTTTCAAAAGGATAATGATTTTTCAATAAAAAATAAAGATATTCCCATGTTAAAATAATTCATGAGTTCTCTACCGGGTTTGCTGGAGGGAATATCATCAATTATCATTAATAAAGGAATATCTTTCTTTCAAAAAAAAAAAGAGAATGATTCGGAAAGTTTTTCAAAACTAATAAAAATTTCTATATTTTGCCATGTTTGTTGGGGAATATAGGAAAATTTTGAATTTATAAATTCCGAATCATTTTCAAATAAAAATTGAATTATTTTTCTTTAAATTGGGGATTAACTTGAAATACTAAATTTAAAACCAATCTTTATCGAGACTTGAGATAATACATGATTAATAAGGTACCGATTTATACGGGCGTTGTGGGGGTGCTAATCCTTCCCCGCACGTAACCGACTCCCAAACCCGCTTCTTTGATTTCTCTGGTTTTAAAACGCAGACTTGAAATTTGTTTTTAAAATGTTTTAATTAATTTTTAAAATATTTATAAAACCGGTTTTAATAGGTGGCCGATCACACCTAGCTAAAAAAGATTGGTGGCGACTCCATGTCTTTTTTAAGGTCATTTTCAAAACCTTAATTTTTCTAGAGGAATTAAGTCGACTTTTCCTCGATTTTTTTTTTAAATGTCACGCCTAACGAATAATAAAGTCTTGCGATGAGACTCGTCGTTATTTTTTAGGTTGCGACAACTGGTTTATCCAAAACAGGTGACATTAATACTGGTGGGTTTGATAGATAATGTTTAACCTTTTCAAAAGTGGTCTGACACCCTTCATCCTATTCTCCTGGATCACATTTTCGAAGTAGCTTAAATATTGGATCACATTTATTGGTTAACTGAGAAATAAACCGAGCAATGTAATTCAATCTCCCTAGAAAACCTCTTACTTCTTTTTGAGTATGTGGAGGTGGCAAATTCTGGATGACCTTCACTTTATCCGGATCAATCTCAATTCCCCTTTTGTTAACAACAAAACCCAACAATTTCCCTAAAGTGACTCCAAAAGTACATTTTTCCGAGTTTAGCTTGAGTTGAAACTTTCTTAGTCTTTCAAAGAGTTTCCTAAGATTCGCAATATTTTCCTCTTCTCCTTGTGACTTTGCAATCATATCATCAACATAGACCTCAATTCCCTTATGCATCATATCATGAAACAAGGTCACAATGGCTCTCTGATATGTTTCCCCAGCATTCTTCAATCCAAACGACATTACCTTATAGTAGAATGTTCCCCACATTGTAACAAATGTGGTTTTCTCCATATCTTTCGGTGCTATCTTAATCTGATTATATCTCGAGAATCCTTCCATGAAAGAAAACAAGGAACTCTTCGCCGTATTATCCACCAAAGTATCAGTGTGGGGCAAAGGGAAATTATCTTTGGGATTGGCCTTATTCAGATCTCGGTAATCAACACACATCCGCACCTTGCCATCCTTCTTTGGTGCTGGAACAATATTTGCCACCCATTCCGGATATTTTGCCACCTCTAAGAACCCAGCATCAAACTGCTTCTTCACTTCCTTTTTTACCTTTAACAGCATGTTCAACCTCATTCTTCTCAATTTTTACTGAATTGGCTTGCACTTTGGCCTTAAAGGGAGCTTATGAATCAGAATATCTGGATCCAGACCTGGCATGTCTTGGTACGACCACGCAAATACATCTACATATTCCCGGATCAAGGCTATCAATTCACCTTTTACTGAAGATGACAATGAGGTCCCAATTTTAACCTCCTTTATCTCTTCACCATTTTCCAGATTTATCATTTCCAATAGCTCCTTATGAGGAAGTATTTGTTTCTCCTCTTGTCCTATTTTCCTTAATAAGTCCGGAGGTAGACCATAATCCTCAATATCTTCGTCAGCCGAAAATCACCTGTGCAAATGGGTATTTCAAAATCAATTTCAGAATCACTGATAGGAAGGTCTTCATATTCCTCATCAGTACACCTGTAAATAGGTAGGGAAGAAACAATATAGGAAAATATATAGGTAATGGAAGAAAAATAAATAGCATAAATGAAAGAATATGGACACATCAATATGAAGAAAATGCATCGTGTTTGTTATTTATTGAATGAAAATGTTTAAACAAAAGCCCATTACAGAAAAATTCTTGATATCTCTGGGCAAAGATAATTAAGATTGTTTTTAAAGTATTATTCTGGAATAGACCTAAAGACTATGGGCAGCTCGGTTGCATTCCAATTGGTCAGTCTATATCCTGGTGGACAAGGTCGCACCACCCAGTCTACATTCTTACTTTCCATTTCTTCCTCCCCAGTCATGTAGATAACCATATCCTGTATCTGCTCACACTTATCCATATTGAACTTTTCAAAAGCTTGCTCGATCATTATAAGTACATAATCTGAATCCTTTCCTTCGAATAGAAAATCGGTTGAGCGAATGCTGTGAAGGATTGGTGGGAAAGTCATAGGCTCTCACTCAATATCCATACCTACGAGACGAGCCATTCTCCTTTGTCGGTTCTTTTCAACTTGTTTCCTCTTCTCATGGGCCTTCGAAAGATATCGTAGGACAAAATCGATCCTTCTTTCCCACTACTTCTATTGCTCGGGCTATTCCTTGAAGATATTTTTTGAGACCTTTCCCAACCCTGCAGCCTTTTCCCACGGTAGTTCTTACTCCCAACCTTGTATTCTTGGACAACTTCGGTTTTGGAATTCTTCATCTTTCAGCGATGAATATTGCATTTACGAACTCCAAGTACCAGAAGGAACATTCCGCAGCATCTTCGTTTGACTTAACATAAGGAAAACTAGTAGATGCAGAGGCTATGATGACCTCTTCTCCCAATATAGTGACCAAACGTCCCTTCATCATGAATTTCAACTTTTGGTGGGGAGATGAGGGTACAGCCCCTACTGAATGTATCCAAGGCCTTCCCAACAAGCAGTTGTAGGACGAGATAATATCCATGACTTGGAAGTTCACCTTATAGGTACAAGGACCTATCTCCATCGGGACCTCGATAGTTCTCATTACCTCCCGTCTAGTTCCATCAAAAGCTCTAACCACCGTGCAACTGGGCAACATATAAGAAATATCCACTGGCAATTTAAACAGGGTTGCCAAGGGCATCACATTTAATGAAGAACCGTTATCCAAAAAAACCCTCGGTAATATGTGACCCTTGCAAGTGGTCATTATGTGAAGAGCCTTTGTTGACCCAATACCATTAGGTGGTACTTCATCATAACTAAAATAGATATGATCGTCTGCTGCAATGTTTCCCACCAATCTATCTAACAATTGGCCATGGGAGGATGTCAAGGCCATCAAGTGTTCCAAGACCAACAGTATGATCATTACTCAAACACTTGCCATGAGGGATGGTGGGATCATACTAATTATGGCTACTCAGAAAATTACCAAAAAGTAGATCCTTATGCCAATTACACTCATCCATCTATATTTAATCAATCATGGTCTCAAGAACCAGATCTTTTTCAGCCACCACATATGACTCAAAACTCAGGTACTTCTTTAGAAGATCTTGTCTATTCTCTTGTTACTAATACTTTGCAATTTCAACAGGAAACAAGGGCAAGCATCCAGAGTTTGGAAAAGCAAATGAGCCAATTGGCTAGTAGTATGGTGGGATGGGTAGCACAAAGATCTGAAGAACTCCCTGCCCAAACGATGATTAACCCAAAGGAGAATGCTACTATTGTGACCTTGAGGAATGAGGAACAAGATGAGGATGAGACAAAATTAGAGATGGATTATATTATTGAGGATAATGAAGCCACATATCCAAATAAGAGTATTTCGGCACTTGAGGTAACGTTTAAGGTTCCACTTTTTACTAATGTTTCTTCTCCACCTTTTCCTAGTAGATTTGCAAAGTTCAATGAGGAAGAACATGAACAACACATGCCGGAAACCTTAAACAACTTGTTTGTGGATTCCATTCAACAAGTATCAAAATATGCTCCATTCCTCGATGAGATATGCACCACAAAGGATGATGGAATAATACTTGTAATGGAGAATGCATCCACTGTTGTGCAAAGAAAGCTTCCTCTCAAATGCATAAATTTGGGAAATTTCATGTATGAGCCTGACAAGCCTAAAATGCCAAGAAGGGGTGTTGGTTAGATTCAAAACACTAACTCAAGTGTTAATTGGGAAGGCAGCCCAATTAAAGAAGAAATTGTCAACCTGCCATACTCAGATTTGCTTTCTTTTCCTTTTCCTTTTATTATTTTTATTGTTTTTATTTATTTGTTAATTATTTGTTTAGTATTTTTGGATTATTTAGGTTGCATGAATTTGTTTTGTTTTGAGTCTTAGTTATTTTTATTCTTATGTTATTAGTTCTTTTCTCTTACACATGATTCTTTCATTTGGACTAATAGCATTACATTGAGGACAATGTAAGAATTAAGTGTGGGGGGAAGGATTTAGGATTTCTTTTATTTTTGTCTATTATTTTTTTAAGTCTTTAATATTATTATTATTATTATTTTTAGTGTGTTTTAGTTTTTTTTTTTAATACAATGATGAGATATGAATTGCATAGGTCTAAACTGGTTACTAGTGAGAAGATTTTCATGAGAATTAAGCTTGATACTAATTTTTATGAGCCCATGTTGATATGATATGTTGATTGAGAAAGAAGCATGTTTAGACTTAAAATTGACTTGTATAATCATCCTTGTCAGTTTTGAGCCTATATGATTGATGCATTATACATATCAATCTAATTTATTTCTTGAGTGCTCTTATGATTACATGATTCTCTAGAACTTGCTTTAAACCGTTTGAGACTATATTGATACATGTGATAACATGAATATGACTGATAACTCGTATAATTATATAGTTTTTAGTTATGTTTTATTATTGTTTTGTGTCAAATACGAGTTATTATTGTTTAGTCTAATTGTGTTTATGATCTTTTATATTTTTATGTAATTTGGTGTTTTTCACAAGTTTCTTTGAGTGATTTCAGATTACTAGAATTAAGGGCAAATCTAGTTCAGTTCCAGTTCCAACACCTTTTACCATATCAGCTATATCTCGAGTTTCACTAAAGCAATAAGGCTGAAATTTTAACCGTGCAAAGTTAAGAGGCATATCTATCTTTTTCATGTTTTACACTTCTTGAAACGGAGTCGTTTTCCCTAGAGAAATCGACCATCAAGTTGGCTGATGTGCAATGACGTCTGTTCTGACCTGTTATCGTATTTTGCCCATATCGTCTTATCCACATCAGAAAATGAGCTGATTCCAACGGCTATAGATCAGTAACTGATAGGGGAACATTTGTCTAGAAGACCATGTGATCAGATCAGGCCTCCAATATTGACAAAATCGACCATCAAGTTGGCTGATCAAAATTGTCATACAATATGACGAAAATTGTTAGAAAAATGCACCCACCTATTATACCTACCTTTGAAATTTGTAAAGCTTGTCTCTTGTCATTTAGCCCTCCAAAATGTGTATAAATAGAGGGCCTTGGATGATTGTAGAGGATCATATTGTACATTGGTAGGATATTAGCCATTGTAATAAAATTCTCTAAGTTTTCTTCTTCTTTCTTTTCTCTAGTTTTCTTTTTCTTTATTTTCTTCTTCTTCTTTCTTTCTTTTATTTCCTTCTTAGATTCTCTTTAATTTTATTTTTATGTTTACAATGCCTATGCTAGGCTAAACTTCTATTTGGTTAAGGGTGATTTCAAAGCCCTAGACATGTTTTGTGATTGATTTTTAGATTCTATCTATCATTAATTCTCTATCAAAGTTGCTTATGTTCTTTTACAAGAATTGTTCATGATGTTGTCTTGATTTATTTAGGTGTACAACTAGATAGATCTTGATAATTATCTATTGCTAGTTTAGGAGTCTTGATCCGTGTAATTGTCTTGATTTCCTATTCATAAGTGGCAATTTGTGATTAATGATTATGGTCAAGTTTTCAATAATTGCAAAGTGGAACATAACCTAAGTTGAACAATCCGAGCTTATGTGTTTGTTGCTTAGATCAACCTATCTTTCTCATCATAAAGCTGCCATTAAATTGAATTTAGAGAGCTTATTCTAGGTTGTTTAATGGTTAGAGATTAAATAGAGAGCTTGTTCTATTTAACGACAAACTAAGGAAAGATTGGGATAACAGAGCTTGTTGTTATCTACGGTTGTTAACTTTGATAGTTGGTTGATATTGATAGATCTGAAATTGATTCTTAATGATGTCTAGTGGTGGAGAATGAAACCTTAACCATATTTTTCATATTTGATTCTTCTTACTTACTTGTTTTCTTACTTTTCTAGTTTGCTTATTTTTAAAAGTATATTTATTTTTATTGGCTGGTTATACCGCCTAATTTGTATATTAACTTTGTTTTATTTTTATTGGCTGGTTATACCGCCTAATTTAGTATATATATTTTTATTGGCTGGTTATACCGCCTAATTTAGTATATATATTTTTATTGGCTGGTTATACCGTCATGCATTCTTATTATTTACTTTAGTTTAAATCTGGCTTCAAAAACCCCTTTTCTTTTATTGTTCTTGAATTTAAGTTTTAAACTATTAACTTATAAACTAAAACCCAATCCCTGAGGACTCGACCCTTGCTAACTACTATACTTACAATTTATCTTTTTAGTGCAAGGTTAAATAAGATACACTCTTTTGGGTGCATCAAATTTTTGGCGCCGTTGCCGGGGATTGTTTTCTTTAGTTTATTTGTTACTTGGTTTATTCTTATTTTCAGTTCTAATGAGTTTTATTTTCTTGTACATACGGGTTTTTCTGATCAAATTTTGAAAAAAAAAAAAAAAAAAAACGATGGAATTGAGCAATCTAACACTTGAAGAGTTGGTGGCATACATGAACATGGAGAATCAACAAGCCAATCTCACCTCCCCAGTTCAACAATTGGCCATGGGAGGATGTCAAGGCCATCAAGGGTTTCAAGACCAACAGTATGATCATTACTCAAAAACTTACCATGAGGGATGGTGGGATCATACTAATTATGGCTACTCGAAAAATTACCAAGAAATAGATCCTTATGCCAATTACACTCATCCATCTAGCTTCAATCAATCATGGTCTCAAGAACCAGATCTTCTTCAACCACCACATATGACTCAAAACTCAGGTACTTCTTTAGAAGATCTTGTCGATTCTCTTGTTACTAATACTTTGCAATTTCAACAGGAAACAAGGGCAAGCATCAAGAGTTTGGAAAAGCAAATGAGCCAATTGGCTAGTAGTATGGTGGTATGGGTAGCACAAAGATCTGAAGAACTCTCTGCCCAAACAATGATTAACCCAAAGGAGAATACTACTATTGTGACCTTGAGGAATGATGAACAAGATGAGGATGAGACAGAATTAGAGATGGATTCTATTCTTGAGGATAATGAAGCCACAAATACAAATAAGAGTATTTCGGCACCTGAGGTAACGTTTACAGTTCCACTTTTTACTAATGTTTCTTCTCCACCTTTTCCTAGTAGATTTGCAAAGTTCAAGGAGGATGAACATGAACAAGACACGCTGGAAACCTTAAACAGTTTGTTTGTGGATGTCATTCAACAAGTACCAAAAGATGCACCATTCCTCGATGAGATATGCACCACCAAGGATGATGGAATAATACTTGTAATGGAGAATGCATCCACTGTTGTGCAAAGAAAGCTTCCTCTTAAACGCATAAATTTGGGAAATTTCATGTATGAGCCTGACAAGCCTAAAAAGCCAAGAAAGGGTGTTGGTTAGATTCAAAACACTAACTCAAGTGTTAATTGGGAAGGCAGCCCAATTAAAGATGAAATTGCCAACCTTCTATATTCAGATTTGCTTTCTCTTTCTTTTCCTTTTTCCTTTATTATTTTTATTGTTTTTATTTTATTTCTTATGTTTCTTTGTTAATTGTGTTTACTGCTTTTAAGTTCATTTAGGCTGCATAAGTTTCTTTTGTTTAATAGTTCTTTTCTCTTACATATAATTCTTGCATTGGGGGATAATAGCATTACATTAATGACAATGTAAGAATTATGTGTGGGGGGAAGAATTTAGGATTTTATTTAGAGTGTTTTGTTTTTGAGTTTTTTTATGTTGTTTTTCTTTCTGATCCTGGTTTTGAAAATAACTAGATGTAAATATAATTTTTAATTTTTTAATCCCGGTTAAACGGCGGATAACGGTACTCCGTGATTATTTAAGTCGGTTCCATCAGCTACCCACAAAACTGATATTGTATATAAATTTCTCTTCCAATTTCTCTTTCAATTTTTTTCAATTTTTTTTTTCAGGATTGATGATATTCTCACAAGATTGCAGAAACGATTTCCTCCTTTTCCTCGAAATATTTTACTGAAGCTTTACCAAGTTCGATTTGAAAGATTAAGAATGCTTATGCACAAAGGGATTCCTGAAGACATACGTTGGATAATTGAGACCAAGGTACGTGAAGATGAATATCTGCCTGTTTTGCATTTACCAGGTACAGGTAGAAGCACTTTTGCAAAGAAGCGACGAGCAAAGCGCATGAGTTCAAATTGCCACAAATGTGCACGATGGACGTGTAACGGTAAATGTCGTTCTATTGGGATTTCGTCCTCTAATCGAGATGATAAAATTGAATCCATTAAGGATGGACTGAGTAAGGAGAATTTGGGTAATATCCAACTTTCTCTTGAGACGCATCCTAGTGGAGACGTACAAAGAGAAATTCTTGATTTATGGCCGCAATTCCAAAGGGAATGGCAACATCTTGGGAATCTGATGTTAAAAGACCCTGTTTGCCAGCTTGTAAGAAAACTGGATGGGAAGCATATCCTCGACTCATAGAAGGCGTTTAAGCCATTTCTGGACGTAAAACCAGAGGAAGATGTGAGCCACAATCACAACTACAATAAATAACTTCTCAGCTTTTGGTTTGATTTGCAATAACTTCATTTCGGTTTAATTTACGTGTTGTTCGATTTGTGTAATTATTCTCGTTTTTTTTTCTTTGCCTTTTACGGTTGATTTTTCTTCTCTTTTTGATTTTCTTCCTGAAATCACGCAAAAATCTTTTGTTAGGTTAACATTTTCTTCTGACAGGTCAAATACACTTTCGGCGACATTATTACTCTTGTCTGATTCACTACTCAGTCCTCTATATATTACACCATGTACTCATTCTCTTTCAGGCACTCGAAAAAAAGAAAAAAAAAAAAGAAAAAAAAATGGAAAGTACTTCGTCCCAACGCATTAAAAAAATTTGTGTTTTTGGAGGTGCTTATCCAGGGAAAAATAACATATTCGCTGATGAAGCCATAAGAGTTGGAGTAATACTTGCCCAACAAAAGATCCAGTTGATTTATGGAGGCGGTAGTACGGGTTTAATGGGAGCAGTCGCTACAGCAGCACACGCCGGAGGAAGTCCAGTTCTAGGAATCGTGCCAAAACTATTCATAGATTTTTGTGGACCTACCTTGGGTAAGGAAATACAAGTCTGGAGTATCCCTGAACGGATAACAATCATGTACCATTCTGCCGATGCATTCATTGCTTTACCAGGAGGTCTGGGTACATTGGAAGAAATAGCTTGCGTGGCTTCTTGGTCATCTTTGGTCACAAATAAGAAACCCATTGGTTTGCTTAATATTAATGGTTATTTTAGTAATTTGCTTTCATATTTAGATAATGCTGTGGATAATGGATTCATGTTTTCAGAGGCAAGGAGAACCATAATTTCTGCTACAACCATTGAAGATTTACTCAAAAAGCTCCAAGCTTATGAGTATTTATCTGCTACGGTTGTTTCGCAAACGCTCGGAAAAAGAAAAAGAGATATGGACGAGCAAGGAGTGGATTGCACTTTGTCTTTGTGACATTATCTAACATTTTGTTTGTTGTGTCTCAGTTATAATAAGTGGTTAGCAACCTCTACAGGTAATATCTCCTAAATTTTACCTTCTTAAAAAAAAAAAAAAGTTTGTTGTGTTTTAAGCAATTTAGAAGTATTCATTCTGAACAAGGTCTGAGTAAGGGAGACTTGAGACATACCTTGTCAGTTTGATTTCTTCTTTTCAGAAAAAAAAAAAGAGTTTGTTGTGTTTTAAGCAATTTAGAAGTATTCATTCTGAACAAGGTCTGAGTAAGGGAGACTTGAGACATACCTTATCAGTTTGATTTTAATCTTTTTACGTTTACTTGTTAATTTTTGTTTAGTATTTTAGGATTATTTAGGTTGCATGAGTTTGTTTTGTTTTGAGTCTAGTTATTCCTATTCTTATGTTATTAGTTCTTTTCTCTTACACATGATTCTTTCATTTGGGTTAATAGACTTACATTGAGGACAATGTAAGAATTAAGTGTGGGGGGAATGATTTAGGATTTCTTTTATTTTTGTCTACTATTTTTTTTTATGAGTCTTTATTATTATTATTATTTTTTAGTGTGTTTTAGTTCCTTTTTAATACAATGATGAGATATGAATTGCATAAGTCTAAAACATATTTATTAGTGAGAAGATTTTCATGAGAATTGAGCTTGATGTCAACCTTTTTATGAGCCAATGTTAATATGATATGCTGATTGAGAAAGAAGCATGTTTAGACTTAATCTGACTTGTATAATCATTCTTGTGAGTTTTTGAGCCTATAATGATTGATGCATTATACAAATCAATCTAATTTCTTTCTTGAGTGCTCTTATGATTACATGATTCTCTAGAACTTGCTTTAAACCATTTGAGACTATATTGATGCATGTAACAACATGAATATGATAGAGGCATTAGGACTTTTTAACTAGGGCCAAACAGCCATCCCTTATTGATGTTCCAAGAGAACATCCCTCTAGTGAACCAATTTGAGCCTACATTGAATAAGCTATTTATTTGGTAACCACATCTTACACCTAGCCTAAACACATTTATATCTTTACCCTTGTTCTAAAGATGGACTAGAATGTTTGAGACATATTGCAAAAACAAGGGATATTTTTTGAAAATTTGGGTTAGAACAAAAGATAAGTGTGGGGGAGGAGAAAGGCAAAAGTCAAGAGAAAAATAGAGGGAATATTGCCAAATACATTCCCATGTGAAATTTTTTTTTTTTTTGAATAATCTCTTGAACTTCTAGTTAAAGAAAAGAAAAAGATGTTCGAAAGTTGGTTAGAATGAAGTAAAGGCTCAACATGAAATATTCAGCCTATGTGATTATGTACTTCTAAAGAATATTGAGAAAGTTTTATCTGCAAAATCTTATTTTGTCTCTAAATTCTATGAAGTCTTTGGAATGTTTGTGATATCTTTTCCTTTTTATTCTTTAACCACATTATTACCTCTTGGCCCCATTACAACCTTCATTAAAGACCTCTTGATTTATGAAGTTGCATGATCTTTTAGTGGAGAATAGGTAGACAAGCAAGCATATGGTAGAACTATTTTCATGAGATTGATTGAGTGTAAACACTTTACCACTACTTTAAAGAGTGAAAATCATGAGAGTATCCCATATGAGAAGTTGAGATTAAGTTTGAATGTGCACTATTTTGATTGAAATATGTTATGTTAATATTGGCTTAACTCAAACAATTTACATTCAAGCATGATTTTTTGTGAAATTCTTTAAGCTATTGATTAGTTTATAAGACTTGTTCAAAAATTGTCTCTAATTTATATTGAAAGGAATAGGAGTAAATATTTTTAGTATATGTAGTTTATTTATATTTTAGTTTTTCAATGTTTGTGGGTATTGTTCTAGTAAACCCTCACGAGACTAAACTCGTCCACTAGGGACACCTAGGGGTTTAAAGGCTTGTGTCACATGCTAAGTGCCACCGTGATTTCCTACGAAAATGGATTAGATTAGATTTTCTTATTTTATTTTTATTGAGTCGTTGCTAGGGACTAGCAACAATCTAAGTGTGGGGGTGTGATAACTCGTATAATTATATAGTTTTTAGTTATGTTTTATTATTGTTTTGTGTCAAATACGAGTTATTATTGTTTAGTCTAATTGTGTTTATGATCTTTTATATTTTTATGTAATTTGGTGTTTTTCACAAGTTTCTTTGAGTGATTTCAGATTACTAGAATTAAGGGCAAATCCAGTTCAGTTCCAGTTCCGACACCTTTTGCCATATCAGCTATATCTGGAGTTTCACTGAAGCAATAAGGCTGAAAATTTAACCGTGCAAAGTTAAGAGGCATATCTATCTTTTTCATGTTTTACACTTCTTGAAATGGAGTCTTGTTCCCTAGCGAAATCAACCATCAAGTTGGCTGATGTGCAATGACGTCTGTCCTGAGCAGTTTTCGCATTTTGACCATATCGTCCGATACACATCAGAAAATGAGCTGATTTCAACGGCTATGGATCACTAACTCATAGGGGAACATTTGTCTAGAAGACCATGTGATCAGATAAAGCCTCCAATATTGAAGAAATCGACCATCAAGTTGGCTGATGTGCAATGACGTCTGTGCTGACCTGTTTTCGTATTTTGCCCATATCTTCTCCTCCACATCAGCAAATGAGCTGATTCCAACGGCTATGAATCAGTAACTCATAGGGGAACATTTTTCTAGAAGACCATGTGATCAGATCAGGCCTCCAAGATTGACAAAATCGACCATCAAGTTGGCTGATCAAAATGGTCATACAATATGACGAAAATTGTTAGAAAAATGCACCCACCTATTATACCTACCTCTGAAATTTGTAAAGCTTGTCTCTTGTCATTTAGCCCTCCAAAATGTGTATAAATAGAGGGCCTTGGATGATTGTAGAGGATCATATTGTACATAGGTAGGATATTAGCCATTTTAATAAAATTCTCTAAGTTTTCTTCTTCTTTCTTTTCTCTAGTTTTCTTTTTCTTTAGAGAGAGCAAGAGGTTGGATAATTAATATTCTTCCTCTTCTTCTTTCTTTCTTTTATTTTCTTCTTAGATTTTCTTTAATTTTATGTTTATGTTTATAATGCCTATGCTAGGCTAAACTTCTATTTGGTTAAGGGTGATTTCAAAGCCCTAGACATGTTTTGTGATTGATTTTCAGATTCTATCTATCATTAATTTTCGATCAAAGTTGCTTATGTTCTTCTACAAGAATTGTTCATGATGTTGTCTAGATTTATTTAGGTGTACAACTAGATAGATCTTGATAATTATCTATTGCTAGTTTAGGAGTCTTGATCCGTGTAATTGTCTTGATTTCCTATTCATAAGTGGCAATTTGTGATTAATGATTATGGTCAAGTTTTCAATAATTGCAAAGTGGAACATAACCTAAGTTGAACAATCCGAGCTTATGTGTTTGTTGCTTAGATCAACCTATCTTTCTCATCATAAAGCTGCCATTAAATTGAATTTAGAGAGCTTATTCTAGGTTGTTTAATGGTTAGAGATTAAATAGAGAGCTTGTTCTATTTAACGACAAACTAAGGAAAGATTGGGGTAACAGAGCTTGTTGTTATCTACGGTTGTTAACTTTGATAGTTGGTTGATATTGATAGATCTGAAATTGATTCTTAATGATGTCTAGTGGTGGAGAATGAAACCTTAACCATATTTTTCATATTTGATTCTTCTTACTTATTTGTTTTCTTACTTTTAGTTTGCTTATTTTTTATATTTATTTTTATTGGCTGGTTATACCGCCTAATTTGTATATTAACTTTGTTTTATTTTTATTGGCTGGTTATACCGCCTAATTTAGTATATATATTTTTATTGGCTGGTTATACCGCCTAATTTAGTATATATATTTTTATTGGCTGGTTATACCGCCTTGCATCTTATTCTTATTATTTACTTTAGTTTAAATCTGGCTTCAAAAACCCCTTTTCTTTTATTGTTCTTGAATTTAAGTTTTAAACTATTAACTTATAAACTAAAACCCAATCCCTGAGGACTCGACCCTTGCTAACTACTATACTTACAATTTATCTTTTTAGTGCAAGGTTAAATAAGATACACTCGTTTGGGTGCATCAGTGCATCAAATTTTTGGCGCCGTTGCCGGGGATTGCTTTCTTTAGTTTATTAGTTTATTGGTTTATTCTTATTTTCTGTTCTAATTAGTTTTATTTTCTTGTACATACAAGTTTTTCTTATCAAATTTTCAAAATAAATAAATAAAATAAAAAAAACGATGGAATTGAGCAATCTAACACTTGAAGAGTTGGTGGCATACATGAACATGGAGAATCAACAAGCCAATCTCACTTCCTCAGTTCAACAATTGGCCATGGGAGGATGTCAAGGCCATCAATGGTTCCAAGACCAACCGCATGATCATTACTCCAACACTTACCATGAGGGATGGTGGGATCATACTAATTATGGCTACTCAAAAAATTACCAAGAAGTAGATCCTTATGCCAATTACACTCATCCATCTAGCTTCAACCAATCATGGTCTCAAGAACCAGATCTTTTTCAACCACCACATATGACTCAAAACTCAGGTACTTCTTTAGAAGATCTTGTACATTCTCTTGTTACTGATACTTTGCAATTTCAACAGGAAACAAGGGCAAGCATCCAGAGTTTGGAAAGGCAAATGAGCCTATTGGCTAGTAGTATGGTGGAATTAGTAGCAGAAAGATCTCTAGCACTCCCTTCCCAAACGGTGATTAACCCAAAGGAGAATGCTACTATTGTGACCTTGAGAAATGAGGAACAAGATGAGGATGAGACAAAACCAAAGATGGATTCACTTCTTGAGGATAATGATGCCACCATTCAAATTGAGAGTATTTCGGCACCTGAGGTAACGTTTAAGATTCCAATTTTTACTAATGTTTCTTCTCCACCTTTCCCTAGTAGATTCGCAAAGTTCAAGGAGGAAGAACATGAACAAAACATGCTGGAAACTTTAAACAGTTTGTTTGTGGATGCCATTCAACAAGTACCAACATATGCTCCATTCCTCGATGAGATATGCACCACAAAGGATGATGGAATAATACTTGTAATGGAGAATGCATCCAGTTTTGTGCAAAGAAAGCTTCTTATCAAACGCTCAAATTTGGGAAGTTTCATGTATGAGCCTAACAAGCCTAAAAAGCCAAGAAGGGGAATTGGTTAGGCTGAAAATAATCAATCAAGTGCTAATTGGGGGAGGCAGCCTAATTAGTGAAAGCATTGCCAAACTGCCATCCTCAGATTTGCTCTCTTTTTCTTTATCTTTTTCTTATGTTTCTTTGTTAATTGTGTTTAGTGATTTTAAGTTCATTTAGGCTGCATAAGTTTATTTTGTTTATTAGTTCTTTTCACTTACACATGATTCTTTCATTTGGGTTAATAGCATTACATTAATGACAATGTAAGAATTATGTGTGGGGGGAAGAATTTAGGATTTTATTTAGAGTGTTTTGTTTTTGAGTCTTTTTATGTTGTTTTTCTTTCTGATCCTTGTTTTGAAAATAAATAGATGTAAATATAATTTTTATTTTTTTTTTATTTTTTTTAACCCCGGTTAAATGGCGGATAACGGTACTCCGTGATTATTTAAATCGGTTCCGTCAGCTACCCACAAAACTGATATTGTGTATAAATTTCTCTTCCAATTTCTCTTTCAATTTTTTTCAGGATGGATGATATTCTCACAAGATTGCAGAAACGATTTCCTCCTTTTCCTCAAAATATTTTACTGAAGCTTTACCAAGTTCGATTTGAAAGATTAAGAATGCTTATGCACAAAGGGATTCCTGAAGACATACGTTGGATAATTGAAGCCAAGGTACGTGAAGATGAATATCTGCCTGTTTTACATTTACCAGGTACAGGTAGAAGCACTTTTGCAAAGAAGCGACGAGCAAAGCGCATGAGTTCAAATTGCCACAAATGTGCACGATGGACGTGTAACGGTAAATGTCGTTCTATTGGGATTCCGTCCTCTAATCGAGATGATAAAATTGAATTCATTAAGGATGGACTGAGTAAGGAGAATTTGGGTAAAATCCAACTTTCTCTTGAGACGCATCCTAGTGGAGACGTACAAAGAGAAATTCTTGATTTATGGCCGCAATTCCAAAGGGAATGGCAACATCTTGGGAATCTGATGTTAAAAGACCCTGTTTGCCAGCTTGTAAGAAAACTGGATGGGAAGCATATCCTCGACTCATAGAAGGCGTTTAAGCCGTTTCTGGACGTAAAACCAGAGGAAGATGCCAAATACACTTTCGGCGACACTATTACTCTTGACTTTTACGGTTGATTTTTCTTCTCTTTTTGATTTTCTTCCTGAAATCACGCAAAAATCTTTTGTTAGGTTAACATTTTCTTCTGACAGGTCAGATACACTTTCGGTGACATTATTACTCTTGTCTGATTCACTACTCAGTCCTCTATATATTACACCATGTACTCATTCTCTTTCAGGCACTCGAAAAAAAAAATGGAAAGTACTTCATCCCAGCGCATTAAAAAAATTTGTGTCTTTGGAGGTGCTTATCCAGGGAAAAATAACATATTCGCTGATGAAGCCATAAGAGTTTGAGTAATACTTGCCCAACAAAAGATCCAGTTGATTTATGGAGGTGGTAGTACGGGTTTAATGGGAGCAGTCGCTACAGCAGCACACGCCGGAGGAAGTCCAGTTCTAGGAATCGTGCCAAAACTATTCACAGATTTTTGTGGACCTACCGTGGGTAAGGAAATACAAGTCTGGAGTATCCCTAAACGGATGACAATCATGTACCATTGTGCCGATGCATTCATTGCTTTACCAGGAGGTCTGGGTACATTGGAAGAAATAGCTTGCGTGGCCTCTTGGTCATCTTTGGTCACAAATCAAAAACCCATTGGTTTGCTTAATATTGATGGTTATTTTAGTAATTTGCTTTCATATTTAGATAATGCTGTGGAAAATGGATTCATGTTTTCAGAGGCAAGGAGAACCATAATTTCTGCTACAACCATTGAAGATTTACTCAAAAAGCTCCAAGCTTATGAGTGTTTATCTGCTACGGTTGTTTCGCAAACGCTCGGAAAAAGAAAAAGTGATATGGACGAGCAAGGAGTGGATTGCACTTTGTCTTTGTGACATTATCTAACATTTTGTTTGTTGTGTCTCAGTTATAATAAGTGGTTAGCAACCTCTGCAGGTAATATCTCCTAAACTCTACCTTTAAAATTTGACATTGGGAACAATGTCACATTCTAGTAGGGGGTAAGGGACATATTTTGCTAATTTTAAAAAAAAAAGTTTGTTGTGTTTTAAGGAATTTAGAAGTATTCATTCTGAACAAGGTCTGAGTAAGGGAGACTTGAGACATATCTTGTCAGTTTGATTTTAATCTTTTTATGTTTACTTGTTAATTTTTGTTTAGTATTTTAGGATTATTTAGGTTGCATGAGTTTGTTTTGTTTTGAGTCTTAGTTGTTCCTATTCTTATGTTATTAGTTCTTTTCTCTTACACATGATTCTTTCATTTGGGTTAATAGACTTACATTGAGGACAATGTAAGAATTAAGTGTGGGGGGAATGATTTAGGATTTCTTTTATTTTTGTCTACTATTTTTTTTATGAGTCTTTATTGTTATTATTATTATTTTTTTGTGTGTTTTAGTTCCTTTTTAATACAATGATGAGATATGAATTGCATAAGTCTAAAACAGATTTATTAGTGAGAAGATTTTCATGAGAATTGAGCTTGATGTCAACCTTTTTATGAGCCAATGTTAATATGATATGTTGATTGAGAAAGAAGCATGTTTAGACTTAATCTGACTTGTATAATCATCCTTGTGAGTTTTTGAGCCTATAATGATTGATGCATTATACAAATCAATCTAATTTCTTTCTTGAGTGCTCTTATGATTACATGATTCTCTAGAACTTGCTTTAAACCGTTTGAGACTATATTGATACATGTGACAACATGAATATGATAGAGGCATTAGGATTATAACCAGAGCCAAACAGCCATCCATTATTAATGTTCCAAGAGAACACACCCTTAGTGAACCAATTTGAGCCTACATTGAATAAGCTATCTCTTTGGTAACCATAACTTGTCCCTAACCTAAATATACTTATATCTTTACCTTTGTTCCAAAGATGAATTAGCATGTTTTGAGACAAGTTGCAAAGACAAGGAAGATTTATTGAAAATTTGGGTTAGAAACAAGAAATAAGTGTGGGGGGAAAAGAAAGAAAAAAGTCAAGAGAAAAAGAAAGGGATCATTGTCAAATACATTTCCATATTAAAAAAAAAAAATCTTCTCTTGAACTTCTAGTTAAAGTAAAGAAAAAGATGTTACAAAGTTGGTTAGAATGATGCAAAGGCTCAACATGAATATTTAGCCTATGTTATTATGTGCTTTATAAGAGTTTTGAGAAGTTTTATTTGTATGATCTTATTATGTCTCTAAACTCTATGAACTCTTTGGAACCTTTGTGATATCTTTATCCTTTTGTTCTTCAACCACATTACAAACCCCTTGGCCCCATTACAACCTTGATTAAAGACCTCTTGATTCAAGAAGTTGTATGATCCAAATAGTGGAGAATAGGTGGACAAGCAAGAATATGGTAGAACTGTTTTCATGAGATTGATTGAGTGTAAACACTTTACCACTACTTTAAAAAGTGAAAATCAAGAGAGTATCCCATGTGAGAAGTTGAGATTAAGTTTGAATATGCACTATTTTGATTGAAATATGTTATGTTAATATTGGCTTAACTCAAACAATTTACATTCAAGCAAGATTTTTTGTGAATTTCTTTAAGCTATTGATTAGTTTTTAAGACTTGTCCAATGATTATCTCTAATTTATATTGGAAGGATTAGTTATAATTATTATTTTTAGTTTTTCTTATGTCTTCAATGTTTGTGGGTATCGTCCTAGTAAACCCTCACGAGACTAAACTCGTCCACTAGGGACACCTAGGGGTTTAAAGGCTTGTGTCACATGCTAAGTGCCACCGTGATTTCCTACGAAAGTGGATTAGATTAGATTTTCTTATTTTATTTTTATTGAGTCGTTGCTAGGGACTAGCAACAATCTAAGTGTGGGGGTGTGATAACTCGTATAATTATATAGTTTTTAGTTATGTTTTATTATTGTTTTGTGTCAAATACGAGTTATTATTGTTTAGTCTAATTGTGTTTATGATCTTTTATATTTTTATGTAATTTGGTGTTTTTCACAAGTTTCTTTGAGTGATTTCAGATTACTAGAATTAAGGGCAAATCCAGTTCAGTTCCAGTTCCGACACCTTTTGCCATATCAGCTATATCTCGAGTTTCACTAAAGCAATAAGGCTGAAAATTTAACCGTGCAAAGTTAAGAGGCATATCTATCTTTTTCATGTTTTACACTTCTTGAAACGGAGTCGTTTTCCCTAGAGAAATCGACCATCAAGTTGGCTGATGTGCAATGACGTCTGTGCTGACCTGTTTTCGTATTTTGCCCATATCTTCTTATCCACATCAGAAAATGAGCTGATTCCAACGGCTATAGATCAGTAACTGATAGGGGAACATTTGTCTAGAAGACCATGTGATCAGATCAGGCCTCCAATATTGACAAAATCGACCATCAAGTTGGCTGATCAAAATTGTCATACAATATGACGAAAATTGTTAGAAAAATGCACCCACCTATTATACCTACCTTTGAAATTTGTAAAGCTTGTCTCTTGTCATTTAGCCCTCCAAAATGTGTATAAATAGAGGGCCTTGGATGATTGTAGAGGATCATATTGTACATTGGTAGGATATTAGCCATTGTAATAAAATTCTCTAAGTTTTCTTCTTCTTTCTTTTCTCTAGTTTTCTTTTTCTTTTTCTTTATTTTCTTCTTCTTCTTTCTTTCTTTTATTTCCTTCTTAGATTCTCTTTAATTTTATTTTTATGTTTACAATGCCTATGCTAGGCTAAACTTCTATTTGGTTAAGGGTGATTTCAAAGCCCTAGACATGTTTTGTGATTGATTTTTAGATTCTATCTATCATTAATTCTCTATCAAAGTTGCTTATGTTCTTCTACAAGAATTGTTCATGATGTTGTCTTGATTTATTTAGGTGTACAACTAGATAGATCTTGATAATTATCTATTGCTAGTTTAGGAGTCTTGATCCGTGTAATTGTCTTGATTTCCTATTCATAAGTGGCAATTTGTGATTAATGATTATGGTCAAGTTTTCAATAATTGCAAAGTGGAACATAACCTAAGTTGAACAATCCGAGCTTATGTGTTTGTTGCTTAGATCAACCTATCTTTCTCATCATAAAGCTGCCATTAAATTGAATTTAGAGAGCTTATTCTAGGTTGTTTAATGGTTAGAGATTAAATAGAGAGCTTGTTCTATTTAACGACAAACTAAGGAAAGATTGGGATAACAGAGCTTGTTGTTATCTACGGTTGTTAACTTTGATAGTTGGTTGATATTGATAGATCTGAAATTGATTCTTAATGATGTCTAGTGGTGGAGAATGAAACCTTAACCATATTTTTCATATTTGATTCTTCTTACTTACTTGTTTTCTTACTTTTCTAGTTTGCTTATTTTTAAAAGTATATTTATTTTTATTGGCTGGTTATACCGCCTAATTTGTATATTAACTTTGTTTTATTTTTATTGGCTGGTTATACCGCCTAATTTAGTATATATATTTTTATTGGCTGGTTATACCGCCTAATTTAGTATATATATTTTTATTGGCTGGTTATACCGCCTTGCATCTTATTCTTATTATTTACTTTAGTTTAAATCTGGCTTCAAAAACCCCTTTTCTTTTATTGTTTTCTTTGAACGTAAGTTATAAACTAATAACTCATAGATTAAAACCCAATCCCTGAGGACTCGACCCTTGCTAATCATTACACTTACAATTGATCTTTTTAGTGCAAGGTTAAATAAGATACACTCTTTTGGGTGCATCAATGACAAAGGCATTAGGATTATAACCAGAGCCAAACAGCCATCCATTATTAATGTTCTAAGAGATCATCCCCACTAGTGAGCCAATTTTAGCCTACATTAAATATGCTATTTTATTGGTAACCATATCCTACACCTGGCATAAATACATTTATATCTTTTCCCTTGTTTTAAAGATGACTAGAATGCTTGAGACATATTGCAAAAACAAGGGATACATTTTGAAAATTTGGGTTAGAACAAAAGATAAGTGTGGGGGAGGAGAGAGGCAAAAGTCAAGAGAAAAAGAAAAGGGAACATTGTAAGAATACCTTCCCATGAAAAAAAAATTGAATCATCTCTTGAACTTTTGGTTAAAGAAAAGAAAAAGAATGTTACAAGGTTGGTTAGAATGAAGTAAAGGCTCAACATGAAATATTCAGCCTATGTGATTATGTACTTCTAAAGAATATTGATAAAGTTTTATTTGCAAAATCTTATTTTGTCTCTAAATTCTATGAAGTTTTTGGAACGTTTGTGATATCTTTTCCTTTTTATTCTTTAACCACATTATTACCCTTTGGCCCCATTACAACCTTGATTAAAGACCTCTTGATTTATGAAGTTGCATGATCTAAATAGTGGAGAATAGGTGGACAAGCAAGCATATGGTAGAACTGTTTTCATGAGATTGATTGAGTGTAAACACTTTACCACTACTTTAAAGAGTGAAAATCATGAGAGTATCCCATGTGAGAAGTTGAGATTAAGTTTGAATATGCACTATTTTGATTGAAATATGTTATGTTAATATTTGCTTAACTCAAACAATTTACATTCAAGCATGATTTTTTGTGAAATTCTTTGAGCTATTGATTAGTTTATAGACTTGTTCAAAGATTGTCTCTAATTTATATTGAAAAGGTTAGGAGTAAATATTTTTAGTATATGTAGTTTATTTATATTTTAGTTTTTCAATGTTTGTGGGTATCGTCCTAGTAAACCCTCACGAGACTAAACTCATCCACTAGGGACACCTAGGGGTTTAAAGGCTTGTGTCACATGCTAAGTGTCACCGTGATTTCCTACGAAATTGGATTAAATTAGATTTTCTTATTTTATTTTTATTTTGTTTTGCTCGAGCACTAGCAAAAATCTAAGTGTGGGGGTATTTGATAAGCTCATAAAATATACATTTTATGCCTTTCTACCTTTAGTTTTTGTTATGTTTTCAATATTTATCTTGTTTACTTATAATATATTTTTGAATTTTAGGTACAATAAGGAGAATGAAGTCAAAAGATGTCAATAATGATGGTAAAGAGCTTACAAAATCGTAATCACAAGATGGAAGAAGACTTGGGAGTCAAAAATATCAATTTCTGGTTGAAAAGCAATCAGGCAGATTTGACCTCCAGAGCTTGTTATAAGGAAAACATGATGATAGGCTCTTTATTTGAAGAAACTTCCTTCTTGACTTTTGAAGTTGACTTGATTATCTTTCCAACGATATATTATGGGCCCAAATCGGATAAGAAATGGTCATTCAAAATGTCGCTAGAAGATCTACCTAAAGAACCCTGCGGCTAGAAAAACCCTAACCGCAAATCTTAAAAAAAAGGTAAAAACGTGATTTTTTTGCCTTCAGGCTTACTTGTGCGGCAATGACTTATTCTCAGGGTTTTAAAGCTCTATAAATACCATCTTTTGAGCCACAAACTAGACATCTTTTGAGGAGACTCAAGGATCATTATTCTTCTTCTTCTTCTTCTCCATTCTTTTATTTTTCTTTTTAGTTTTATGTATATATTATCTATGCCTATTGTATGCTAAACTTTTATTTGGTTAAGGGTGATTTCAAAGCCTTAGACATGTTTTGTAATTGATTTTCAGAATCTATCTATCATTGTTTTCTATCAAAGTTGCTTATATTCTTCCATTAAAATTGTTCATGATGATGTTTTGATTTGTTTAGGTGGCCAACTAGATAAATCTTGATAATTGTCTAATGCTAGTTTAGGAGTCTTGATCCGTGTAATTGTCTTGATTTCCTATTCATAAGTGGCAATTTGTGATTAATGATTATGGTCAAGTTTTCGATAATTGCAAAGTGGAACATAACCTAAGTTGAACAATCCGAGCATATGTGTTTGTTGCTTAGATCAACCTATCTTTCTGATCATAAAGCTGCCATTAAATTGAATTTAGAGAGCTTATTCTAGGTTGTTTGATGGTTAGAGATTAAATAGAGAGCTTGTTCTATTTAACGACGAACTAAGGAAAGATTGGGGTAACAGAGCTTGTTGTTATCTACGGTTGTTAACTTTGATAGCTAATTAATGTTGATAGTTATGAAATTGATTCTTAATGATGTCTAGTGGTGGAGAATGAAACCTTAACTATATTTTTCATATTTGATTCTTCTTAATTACTTGTTTTCTTACTTTTCTTGTTTGCTAATTTTTAAATCTGATTTCAAAATCCCCTTTACTTTTGTTTTCTTGTTTTTAAGTATTAAACTATTAACTTATAAAATAAACCCAATCCCTGAGGACTCGACCCTTGCTAATCACTATACTCTACAATTGATTCTTTTTTTTAGTGCAAGGTTAAATAAGATATACTCTTTTGGGTGCATCAAGAAGATGAATCAAACCAGATTTTAATTCAAAAGCTACCTCAAGATTAGCATATTCAATGCATAATGGTTGTTGACCCAAATCCGAAGCGGCTAGCTCCTTGAGAGTTCAATTGTCAGCTACTGCCATCTCTCCTTGCTCCACTTGGATGTTTTGGATCAACTCCTCGATTGGTTGTTGGTGAGAAGTAATAAATTCCCGAATTCTCCTAAGTCTTAAGTCTTCTTCGGGAGCTTGGAACATTCACTAATAAACAAAAAAAAATAAAGAAAGTAAATAATTAGAACAAAAAAATAAGAATAAACCAATAAACTAATAAACTAAAGAAAGCAATCCCCGGCAACGGGGCCAAAAATTTGATGTACCCAAAAGAGTGTATCTTATTTAACCTTGCACTTAAAAAGCAACTTTGATAGAAAACAATGATAGATAGATTCTGAAAATTAATTACATAACATGTCTAGGGCTTTGAAATCACCCTTAACCGAATAAAAGTTTAGCCTAGCATAGGCGTTGTAAACATAAACATAAAATTAAAGAGAATCTAAGAAGAAAATAAAAGAAAGAAAGAAGAAGAAGAAGAATATTAATTATCCAGCCTCTTGCTCTCTCAAAAACAAAGAAACAAAGAAGAAATCAGAACTTTGATGCTTGGAGAAGTGTAAATTTCGTATGCCCCCTTGATCTCTATTTACAGGCAATAGCTAGGGCATCAAACAAGTGGTTGACTTTTATGTTTTAAGGAAAGATATAAGCCTTGGCAGCCAAGTTTGAATAAAGTAGGAAAGTTTTAGTCAAAGCACTCTTTAATGTGGAGAGATTACAAACTTGCAGCCAAAGTGAATAGGCCTTTTGAACCCACTAACAAATTGAAATAGCTAACCCAGAAAAGCCAAAGTGAATAGGCCCTTTGAACCCACTAACAAATTGAAATACCTAACCCATAAAAGCCAAAGTGAATAGGCCCTTTGAACCCACTAACAAATTGAAATACCTAACCCAGAAAAGCAAAGATTCAGGCAAAGAAAACTTAAACCCTTAAAAGCCTGTTTCAAAGAACCTAGATTAAGCTTGTAAGCTAGACCCTAAGAACTCTCGTTTCAAGAACCTAAGTTTGATAGGTTGAACGCCACAAAGAAAAAATTCTTTGATAAGTTCCTAAGTTCTGTCAAGAACTAAAAAGAGAAAACTCTCACTGAATAAAATCAGACTTAATTGATCAAAAGATAATTGAAGTAGGTGGCTAAGTGATGCACCCAAAAGAGTGTATCTTATTTAACCTTGCACTAAAAAGATCAATTGTAAGTATAGTAGTTAGCAAGGGTCGAGTCCTCAGGGATTGGGTTTTAGTTTATAAGTTAATAGTTTATAACTTACGTTCAAAGAAAACAATAAAAGAAAAGGGGTTTTTGAAGCCAGATTTAAACTAAAGTAAATAATAAGAATAAGATGCAAGGCGGTATAACCAGCCAATAAAGATATATATACTAAATTAGGCGGTATAACCAGCCAATAAAAATATATATACTAAATTAGGCGGTATAACCAGCCAATAAAAATAAAACAAAGTTAATATACAAATTAGGCGGTATAACCAGCCAATAAAAATAAATATAAAAAATAAGCAAACTAAAAGTAAGAAAACAAGTAAGTAAGAAGAATCAAATATGAAAAATATGGTTAAGGTTTCATTCTCCACCACTAGACATCATTAAGAATCAATTTCAGATCTATCAATATCAACCAACTATCAAAGTTAACAACCGTAGATAACAACAAGCTCTGTTACCCCAATCTTTCCTTAGTTTGTCGTTAAATAGAACAAGCTCTCTATTTAATCTCTAACCATTAAACAACCTAGAATAAGCTCTCTAAATTCAATTTAATGGCAGCTTTATGATGAGAAAGATAGGTTGATCTAAGCAACAAACACATAAGCTCGGATTGTTCAACTTAGGTTATGTTCCACTTTGTAATTATTGAAAACTTGACCATAATCATTAATCACAAATTGCCACTTATGAATAGGAAATCAAGACAATTACACGGATCAAGACTCCTAAACTAGCAATAGATAATTATCAAGATCTATCTAGTTGTACACCTAAACAAATCAAGACAACATCATGAACAATTCTTGTAGAAGAACATAAGCAACTTTGATAAAAAATTAATGATAGATAGAATCTGAAAATCAATCATAAAACATGTGTAGGGCTTTGAAATCACCCTTAACCAAATAGAAGTTTAGCCTAGCATAGGCATTATAAACATAAACATAAAATTAAAGAAAATCTAAGAAGAAAATAAAAGAAAGAAAGAAGAAGAGGAAGAATATTAATTATCCAACCTCTTGCTCTCTCTAAAGAAAAAGAAAACTAGAGAAAAGAAAGAAAACTAGAGAAAAGAAAGAAGAAGAAAACTTAGAGAATTTTATTAAAATGGCTAATATCCTACCTATGTACAATATGATCATCTACAATCATCCAAGGCCCTCTATTTATACACATTTTGGAAGGCTAAATGACAAGAGACAAGCTTTACAAATTTCAAAGGTAGGTATAATAGGTGGGTGAATTTTTCTAACAATTTTCGTCATATTGTATGACAATTTTGATCAGCCAACTTGATGGTCGATTTCGTCAATGTTGGAGGCCTGATCTGATCACATGGTCTTCTAGAAAAAGGTTCCCCTATCAGTTACGGATCCATAGCCGTTGGAATCAGCTCATTTGCTGATGTGGATAAGCAGATATGGGCAAAATACGAAAACATGTCAGCACAGACGTCATTGCACATCAGCCAACTTGATGGTCGATTTCGTCAATATTAGAGGCCTGATCTGATCATATGGTCTTCTACACAAAGGTTCCTGTATCAGTTACGGATCCATATCCATTGGAATCAGCTCATTTTCTGATGTGGATAAGCAGATATGGGCAAAATACGAAAACAGGTCAGCACAGACGTCATTGCACATCAGCCAACTTGATGGTCGATTTCGCTAGGGAAAACGACTCCGTTTCAAGAAGTATAAAACATGAAAAAGATAGATAAGCCTCTTAGCTTTGCACGGCTACAAATTTCGGCCTTATTGCTTCAGTGAAACTCCAGATATAGCTGATATGGAAAACTGTGTCGGAACTGGAACTGAACTGGATTTGCCCTTAATTCTAGTAATCTGAAATCACTCAAAGAAACTTGTGAAAAACACCAAATTACATAAAAATATAAAAGATCATAAACACAATTAGACTAAACAATAATAACTCGTATTTGACACAAAACAATAATAAAACATAACTAAAAACTATATAATTATACGAGTTATCACACCCCCACACTTAGATTGTTGCTAGTCCCTAGCAACGACTCAATAAATATAAAATAAGAAAATCTAATCTAATCCACTTTCGTAGGAAATCACGGTGGCACTTAGCATGTGACACAAGCCTTTAAACCCCTAGGTGTCCCTAGTGGACGAGTTTAGTCTCGTGAGGGTTTACTAGAACGATACCCACAAACATTGAAAAATTAAAATATAAATAAACTTCATATAAATAAACTACATATACTAAAAATATTTACTCCTAATCCTTTCAATACAAATTAGAGACAATATTTGAACAAGTCTTATAAACTAATCAATAGCTTAAAAAATTTCACAAAAAATCATGCTTGAATGTAAATTGTTTGAGTTAAGCCAATATTAGCATAACATATCTCAATCAAAATAGTGCATGTTCAAATTTAATCTCAACTTCTCACATGGGATACTCTCTTGATTTTCACTCTTTAAAGTAGTGGTAAAGTGTTTACACTCAATCAATCTCATGAAAACACTTCTACCATATGCTTGCTTGTCCACCTATTCTCCACTAAAAGATCATGCAACTTCAGGGACTCGGTTACGTGTGGGGAAGGATTAGCACCCCCGCAACACCCGTATAAAACGGTACCTTATTAATCATGTGTTATCTCAAGTCTCGGTAAAAAGTCGGTTTTTTAATTTAGTATTTCAAGTTAATTCCCAATTTAAAGAAAAATAATTACATTTTTAATTGAAAATGATCCGAAATTTATTAATTCAAAATTTTCCTATATTCCTCGACAAAATCGGCAAAATATAGAAATTTTTATTTATTTGGAAAAAACTTTACGAATCATTCTCGTTTTTTGAAAGAAAGATATTCATTTATTAATGATAATTGATGATATCCCCTCCAGCAAACCTTGTAGAGAACTCATAAATTATTTTAACTCGGAAATATCTTTTTTTTTTTATTGAAAATCATTATCTTTTTCAAAACATTTTAAAAAATATGAACATGAATATGTGTGACATAGTAAAGATGATATAATAAAGTCTAGATACTATAATGCAACCTAAATTAGATTATATAATTTAGATGGCATAGCATATTCTAAATGAAATGAAATATCCTAAGTAACATGACATATTCTAAATGAAATAAAAAATCCTAAGTAACATGATATATTCTAAATGAAATGAAATGACCTAGATGACATGGCAAATTTTAAATAATTAAACCTAAATGACATGGAATATAATCTAAATGACATGAAATGACATGAAACATAAAATAGAAATAATAATGCATGAACATAGTATATGCTAAATAATGTGACAAAAATGAATAACTAAATGAAAAGCATAGAATAACATATAATATTCAAAAACATACAACAAACAACATAACACCATAAAATAAATCAAAATAATAAAATATCATGGAAATTATCAAAAATCACATATTATATAGTATGCATGAACATGGAAAATGTAATGCATGAGAATGTATTTTTTTCCTTTAATTAAAGAAATCCGTATATCTAAAAAGATATCCGGCTACCTTAGGAAAATATATCAAATTAAATTTTCTAAAATCAATATACTTTGTGATTGTTTGAAAACAATTTTGAAGATCTTGGATTAAAAATAAAACCCTAGCCAAACCCTTTTAAAATGGCTCTAATTTCCTAATTTTAAAATCCCGGACTTGACCACCTTTAACCCGAGGTTTATAAAATCATTTTTAAAGTTTAAAAAGGCTTAGAAACTATCCTAAGAAAGTAGCTAAAGCTTTTAACCAACCCCCTCTAAATGCCTTAGCCAAATTCAACAATTGTTTTTCTTTTGAATCCAAATATGCCTCTACTGTCCAGTTTTAACACACGATTGTTTAAACTATTTTTAAAAATTCAAAAAAAATATAAAATAAATACTGGAGACTCAAAACATGTAAAACTACACGATAAAAAATTGGCTTAATTTTCTGATTATAGATGACTGCCCAAAAAAGGGAAAGTACGAGTACTGGGTGAAAACTGTTTTGCCAAAACACTTTTTTTTTTTTTGCCTTTGTTAAAATCATTTAAAAATCAAAGTAAAAATGTTGGAGACTCTCCTAAAGACCTACAAATATTAGCTAAAACATTTAAAAACCTTAGACAAAAATTGGCTAAGTAAAAATAATCACAAAGGTAGAATAATCAATTTGACAACTCTTTAATTTTCAACAAGTATGCTCAAATGAGCATGACTTTGAGCCATTGATTGGCCTAAGTCATAAATCATGTGGCATGACATGAAATGCATGAACATACAGCAAATATGATGCATGAAATGTATGATTTAAAATTGATTATATTTTCCATATTAATAGGGAGATTTTAGGATTTTTTAATCTTACTAAATGACATGAAAAATGCATGGCAATTCAAAATGACCTAAATGCCTAGCATGAGTTTGCATGGCAATAAATGCTATCCTAACTTAATATGCATGAAATGCTTGATAATTAAAATGTGATTTAGACCTAATATGTTATGAATATGCATGACAATACTAATATGACCTAAGACCTACATAGCATAGCAATGCATGGCAATACAAAAATGGCCTAGACCTAAAATGTGATGAGAATGCATGAGAATGTCATGAACATATAATGACCAATAATCCTAATACTAATGCATGAACAAACAGCAACTAATAAACAATCTCAAGGCATAGTAATGCAAAGCATGGTACCTAAACAAAATGCAAATGCACACACAAGTCAAGGAATGCATGAAGAGGCCGAATGGCCACTAGATAACCTAAGGCAATCCTATCTAGCAAATAACACAAACACATGGCAAACCAAATCAAAATACATAATGTCATGGCATGAAATACTAACCTATCAACTAAACATAATGAAAATGCAAACACAAAGCAAAAGGGGTCATGTTGGCCGAATGGTCCTCAAAAATCATGGCATAATCCTAGCTAGCAAATAACACAAACACATAGCATTTTAAAACAAAATACACAAAATCAAACATGGAAATGCAAACAAATCAACAAGCAAGATGAAAATACACATACAAGGCAAACAAAATGGGAGTAGTCGAATGGTCATATGGTAAAATATAAGATGCAAACATGGCAACATGCAAGGTATGATATATAAAAAAAATGCAAAATGTAATCAAGAAGAACATAAGGGCTAAAACCTACAAGGAAATATCATTTCATGAAAAGAAAATATATATATATATATATAAAGCAAATATAGCATAAAAATAATGTAAAGAACATGATCAAAATAAACATAGACATGCATTGAAAATAACAAGAAAAACTAGTAAACAAAACAAGGAAAGTTAAGCTCCATGGTTGGTACAAAATAGGCATAGCCTCTCCCCTAACCATAATCACTTGGTCTTGCCAAGATCATTAAGCCTTTACAATTCAAAAAATCAGATAATAAACCATGCTAATCAATAAAATAGAGGTGAGCTTCATGGTTGGTAAAAATGGGCATAGCCTCTCCCCTAACAATGGTCACTTAATATGTATCAAGATCATGTAGCCATTTCAACCTCTTTTGCTTCATTTTTTGTAAAAAATCAGAACTTTAAATACTTAAATAAACCTTCCAAATTCATATTTCCCACAACAACATGCAAAGAAGAAAAAAAGAAAAATCATGGCAAGCATTCATGTCAAAGTCGGCCAAGCCAAAAACCTTGTAAAAAAAATTGTTTTCAACCATTTTTTATGAAGAAGAAAAGATGAAAACTTAAGTAAACATTTTAAAACTTTGATTTCTATGAGAAATGTAGTAGGAAAACAAAATGGAAAATCAAGAAATCAACATGAAAAACAAGAAGAAAACCATGCTAGAGCTCGGTAGAAATGACTACCTACAAGCTCTTTTTAGAAAAACTTTTTTTCCTTTCTTTCAAAAACCTCATTTTTGCTAAATTAGCTACTGCCCTTCTCCATCAAATGACCTAGCCTATATGGAAAAAACAAACATTCCCCCTTTCTTTTCCTCTTGGCCAGTTGGCATCCTAACCCTTGGATGATTTTTGCACTTTTTCTCCTCCAATTTTGGCCCTTAGATTAGGATTCTTTCATGACAACTATCGCAACTTAAAAAATAACAAGTCTCATCGCAAGATTTTATTATTCGTTAAGCGTGACATTAAAAAAATCCGAGGAAAAGTCGACTTAATTCCTCTAGAAAAATGAAGGTTTTGAAAATAACCTTGAAAAAGACATGGAGTCACCACAAATCTTTTTTTTGCTAGGTGTGATCGGCCACCTATTAAAACCGGTTTTATAAAACATTTTAAAATTAATTAAAACATTTTTTAAAACCAATTTCAAGTCTGCATTTTAAACTAGAGAAATCAAAAAAGTGGGTTCGGGACTCGGTTACGTGTGGGGAAGGATTAGCACCCTCACAACGCCCGTATAAAATGGTACCTTATTAATTGTATGTTATCTCAAGTCTCGGTAAAAAGTCAATTTTTAATTTGGTATTTCAAGTTAATTTCTAATTTAAAGAAAAATAATTCTATTTTTAATTGAAAATGATCCAGAATTTATTAATTCAAAATTTTCCTATATTCCCCAACAAACATGGCAAAATATAGAAATTTTATTAGCTTGGAAAACTTTCCGGATCATTCTTATTTTAAAGAAGATATTTCATTATTAATGATAATTGATGATATCCTCCCCAGCAAACCCGACAGAGAACTCATGAATTATTTTAACTCGGGAATATCTTTATTTTATTGAAAATCATTACCTTTTTCAAAATATTTAAAGAAAAATATGAATATGTGTGACATAAATAAAATGACATAGCAAAGTCTAAATAATATAATGCAACCTAAATGGTATGATGTAATTTAAATGTCTTAGCATATTCTAAATGAAATGAAATATCCTAAGTCATATGATATGGTCTATATGAAATGCAATATCCTAAGTCATATGATATATTCTAAATGAAATAAAATATCCTAAATGACATAAATATTCTAAATGAAATGAAATGACCTAGGTAACATAATATATTCTATATGAAATGAAATATCCTAAGTCACATGATATATTCTAAATGGAATAAAATGATTTAAATCACATGGAAAATATAAATGATATGGCATATAATCTAAAGGACATGAAACATAAAATAATGCTATCATATAATATGCATGAAAATAATAATGCATGAACACAATATATGCTAAATAATGTGACAAAAATAAATAACTAAATAAAAAGCATAGGATATCATGAAATATTCAAAACCATATAATAAACAACATAACATCAAAATATAAATAATAAATAATAACAACACCATGGAAATTATCATAGAAAAAATCACATATTATATAGTATGCATGAATATGGAAAATGCAATGCATGAAAGTGTATTTTTTCCTTTAATTAAGGAAATCCATATATCTAAAAAGATATCCGGCTATCTTAGGAAAATATATCAAATTAAATATTCTAAAACCAAAATACTTTGTGATTGTTTGAAAACAATTTTGAAAAGCTTAGATTAAAAATAAAAACTTAACTAAACCCTTTTTAAATGGCTCTAATTTCCTAAGTTTAAAATCCCGGACTTGACCACCCTTAACCCGACATTTAAAAAATCATTTTCAGAGTTTAAAAAGGCTTAGAAACTACCCTAAGACAGTAGCTAAACTTCCTAATCAGCCCCCTTTAAGTAATTTAACCAAAACATAAAAATAATTTTCCTTCAAATTCAGTTCTGCCTCTACTGTCCAATTTTAAAGCACTATTTTTTACCCTATTTTTAAAAATTCAAAAAAATCTAAAAAACATATTGGAGACTCAGGACATGTAAAAATACACGGGAAAAAATCGATTTAATTTTCTGATTAAATATGACAACCCAAAAAAATTGAGAAAGTACGAGTACTAGGTGAAAAAACTATTTTGCAAAACAATTTTTTTGCCTTTGATAAAATCATTTAAAAATCAAAGTAAAAATGTTAGAGACTCTCCTAAGGACTCAAAAATATTAGCTAACACTTTTGAAAAGTTAGGCAAAAATTGGCTAAGTAAAAAAAATCACAAAGGTAGAATAATCAATTTGACAACTTTTAATTCTCCACAATTATGCTCAAAATGAGCATGACTTTGAACCATTGATTGATCTAAGTCATAAATCATGTGGCAATGACATGAAATGCATGAAAATACAGAAAATATGATGCATGAAATGCATGATTTAAAACCTAAATGACATGAAAAATGCATGGTATCAATAAAATGACCTAGACCTAAATGAACTTGCATGGCATTTGATGCAACCTAGGTCTAAAATGCATGAATATGCATGGCAAAGCAAACCAATCCTAAACCTAAAGAATGCATGGCAATAAAACAAACATATTGCATGCTTAAACAAAATACACAACCAAATATCATGAAAATGCAAACCTATCAACAAGCATAACAAAAATGCACACATAAAGCTTAAAAGAGAGGGGTGGCCGAATGGTCTCATGCTTCAAAATGAACATGGCATTTTCACAAACACGTGATATACTAACATGCGTAACTAAAGAATAATACTCAAATCATGCAAATATAAAGTAAAGGCATGAAAACCAATAGGCATTTTCATAAACACATGGATTAACAAAATGTAAAACATAAACAAACTTAAACATTTTGAAAACAGAAAATCAAAAATGCAAGACAAGTAAAATAAACATGATAATAAGAGAATAGACTCAAAAATGGAAGCAAGCAAACAACCAAATCAAAACAAACTTCATGCTTATGTATTTGAAGAAGATTTAGAGCATCAAAACTTGTTAAATATCGTGAATAACATGAAATAAAATGCAAACAACAACTACACTAAAAAAACCAAGCCATTCGGCCACCCAAAACAAAACAAAAGAAATTTCTCAAAGCTTTTTCCAAGAAAGTATAAAGAAGAACTCGAAGAAGAATACTAAAAACACTTATATTTTTAAAAAGAAAAATCAAAAGAAAGTCACCAAAATAGTAATCAAAACAGCAAATCAAGAATAGAAAATCAAGGAAAGTGCAAGAGTATGGTGCTTAAAGCAACCTCTAAAAGCTATATTGCAAGCTTTTTCTCTTCTAACTTTCTTTTTTTTTCCTAAACTTTTCATTTTGCCTTTCAACAATGGAGAGAAATCAGCCAAACAAGTGTGAATAGAGAGTGAAAATGAAAGAGAGCCCCCCCCCTTAGTGTGGTCGAATGGCCTTATTGATAGCTAGGGTGTTGTCATTTTTCTTTCAACCAATTTTGATCCAAAGGCTATTAATCCAAGATGTTTAAAATATGAAATTATCACCCTTAGATTAGGCAATCAGCTATCCACAATTATAGCTGTTCAATAATCTTGTGCCATTATGTTGACATTCTCCCTCTTCATGTATTGGTCAATGTGGCTTAATTACAAAGGCTTGATCAAAAAATAACTACCTTCCTCTTCATTTTTGGCCTTTTGATTAAAAATCAAAAAATATTTGCCCATCCTTGGGCCTTGGTAGGCTGACCCTCTAAATTCCAGCCCAACCTCTATTTTTTTAAAAGGCAAGAAAACCCATTTTGGGTTTCTTGGATAAAATAACCTTTTTGCCCCCCAAACATAAATAAATAGCAAACAGACTCCAAATTCAAATTTTATTTTTTCAATACTTTCAAAATAATAAAAATTTAAATTTAAATTCTGGAGGTTTTCAAAATTTTTCGAGCCCATTTGCTATTTATTTAGATTTTTTCTTCCAAAATTGGCCTTTTGTGCTCCCAAACTTTACCATTTTTTAAACGAGCTCCAAATCCAGATTTTTCTTCACCAATCTCTTCCAAATAATGTAAAAGTATGATCTAAAAGTTTTCATAATTTTTGGAACTCATTTGGTATTTTTTCGGGATTTATTTGCTTGAATTACTACATAGTAGGCCCGGGATTTGACCATTTCGCAAACGACCTTCGAATCCGGATGATTTTATTTCACCAATCTCTTTCAAATAATTTAAGAATGAGATTTGCAAATTTTCAAAATTTTTGGGATTCATTTGCTATTTTTCCGGGATTTATCTTCTTGAATTGCTGCATAGAGGACCTAGGATTTGGCCATTTTGCAAACGAACTCCGAATCCGGATTTTATTTTGCCAATCTCTTCGAAATGATTTAAGAATGAGATCTGCATATTTTCAGAATTTTTGGAGTTCATTTGCTGTTTTTCCGAAATTTTCCAATTTTGCCCTTTTGCCTCTGAAACCCGATTTTGCTCAAAACAAGTCCGATTTTTAGATTTTCTTCAAACTGAGCCTTGGGCTATCCTTGTTTAATCACTCCTCATCCATTAAGGGCTTTAGTTTTACCGAATCGGGTCATTTCTGTAATTTTTCCAAATTTCAATGAAATCCACCGAAACCCTAATTCTCGGTTTTCTTCCGGATTGACTTTTCTTTTAGTTTTTCTTCCAAGTAGCTTCTCCATTACCCATAGTCAGTGCTTATCTTTCATTTGAAAACTTCAATTTCGACCAATTTGATCGTTTAATCACTTTTTCCCAAATTTCCTGAATTAGGGTTTTCTTTTTACTAAATCTCCGTAACCCTACTCCCGAACTCCATATCTTTTGATATAGACCTCGGATTATCAAAATTCTTTTGCCATTTTTCAATTGAACTTCAAATCTTGATTTTGAAAGTGGGTTGACTTTTTCAGTAGTTGACTTTTTAGGGTTGACTTTTTCAAGTTTGACTTTTTATGCCCGTCTTTTTAGACTAAGTCTCGGAGTACCACCTACAGGATGAAAAAAGTCTTTTTTACATTCTAAAACATCAATTTAGGAAGAAAACATACCTGTTTTAGTGGTCTGTACAAAATTAGGTGTCTACAGCTGCTCCTCTTTGGCTATTGTTGAGAATCAGGAATCAGACAAAGATAAACAAATGCTAATTTTGTTCGGCTAGTGAAATCACATGTCAAGGGAAGGGAAAGGGATTTTCTTTTTTTCTTTTTTTTTCCATCATTTTTCATTTTTTCATTTTTTTCATTTTTTCATTTTTCTCATTTTTCTCATTTTTGTTTTGAAAAAGCTGTAAATAGAAGATTTTGTTATTAAATTGAGTTCCCTGACTAATCAAGGCTTGACCCGTCTTAAGAAAAAGGGTTCGATTTGCAAGAGAAGAAAAGACCTCGACGATGGTCTCGGGGTCTTATCCTGTCTTGTGCTAACCTTACTGGCATGGGTGAAACCGAAAATTGAAAAAGATCTCGGATGAAACCAGGGATTGAAATGACATGGGTAAAACCAAAAATTTGAAAAAGATCTAGATGAAACCAGAAATTGAAAAGCATGGGTGAAACTAGAAATTTGAAAATGATCTGGATGAAACCAGAAATTGAAAAGCATGGGTGAAACCAGAATTTTGAAAAAGATCCGGATGAAACCAGAAATTGAAAAACATAGGTGAAACTAAAATTTTGAAAAAGATCTGGATGAAACCAGAAATGGAAAAACATGGGTGAAACCTGAAAAAGATTTGGATGAAACCAAAAATTGAAAAGCATGGGTGAAACCAGAAATTGAAAAATATCTGGATGAAACCAGAGATTAAAAAATGCATGGATGAAACCAGAAATTTGAAAATGATATGGATGGAACCAAAAATTGAAAAGCATGGGTGAAACTAGAAATTTGAAAAAGATCTCGATGAAACCAGAAATTGAAAAGCATGGGTGAAAATAGAAATTGAAAAAGATCTGGATGAAACCAAAGATTAAAAAAGGCATGGATGAAACCAGAAATTTGAAAGTGATCTGGATGGAACCAAATATTGAAGAGCATGGGTGAAACCAGAAATTTGATAAAGATCTGGATGAAACAAGAAATTGAAAGGCATGGGTGAAACCAGAAATTGAAAAGATCTGGATGAAACTAGAGATTAAAAAAAAAAGCATGGATGAAACCAGAAATTTGAAAGTGATCTGGATGGAACCAGAAATTGAAAAAGATCTGGATGAAACCAGAAATTGAAAAAGATCTGGATGAAACCAGAGATTAAAGAAGGCATGGATGAAACCAGAAATTTGAAAAAGATCTGGATGGAACCAGAGAGTAAAAAGGCATGGGTGAAACTAGAAAATTGAAAAAATCTGGGTGAAGTTAGAAATTAAAATGGCCTGGAAATTAACTTGAAGGATTTGAGAGAGGATGCAAATGCTTGATGGTGTAAATGCAAATATCTTGGATTGATGCAAATGCTTCTTGAATGTAGACACCTAATTTTGTCCGGACCCCTAAATTAGGTACTTTTTCTTCTTAAATTGATGTTTCAGAATGCTAAAAGTCTTTTCTCATCCTGCAGGTGGTACTCCGAGACTTAGTCTAAGAAAGCAGACAAAAAAAGTCAAACTTGAAAAAGTCAACCTCAAAAAAGTCAATCCCAAAAAAGTCAACTACTGAAAAAGTCAACCCACTTTCAAAATCAATATTTAAGGTTCAATTGAAAAACAGTGAAAGAATTTTGATAATCTGAGGTCTACATTGAAAGATATGGAGGTCGGAAGTTGGGTTACGGAATCTCAGTAGAAAAGAAACCCTAGTTCGAGAAATTTGGGGAAAAGTGCTTGAACGATCAAATTGGTCGAGATTGAAGGTCTCAAATGAAAGATAAGACACTGAATACGGGTAATGGAGAAGCTACTTGGAAGAAAAACTGATAGAAAAGTCAATTTGGAAGAAAATCGAGAATTAGGGTTTTTGGTGGATTTCGGTGAAATCTGGAAGAATTACAGAAATGGCCCGATTCGATAAGACTAAAGCCCCTAATTGATGAGGAATGATTAAAAAAGGATAGACCAAGGCTCAGTTTGAAGAAAATCTGAAAATCGCACCTGTTTTGAGCAAAACCGGGCTTCGGAGGCAAAAGGGCAAAATTAAAAATTTTGGGAAAAATAGCAAATGAACTCCAAAAATTTTGAAAATTCGCAAATCTCATTCTTAAACTATTTCAAAGAGATTGGCAAAATAAAATCTTGATTCGTAGTTCGTTTGCAAAATGGCCAAATATCAGGCCCACTATGTAGAAATTCAACAGGATAAATCCCGAAAAAAAAATAGCAAATGAACTCCAAAAATTCTGAAAATTTGCAAATCTAATTTTTAAATTATTTGGAAGATATTGGCTAAAGAAAATCCTGATTCGGAGTTCGTTTGCAAAATGGCCAAATCCCGGGTCGCCTATGTAGTAATTCAAGCAGATAAATCCCGAAAAAATAGCAAATGAGGTCCAAAATTATGAAAACTTCCAGATCACTTTTTTAAATTATTTGAAAGAGATTGGTGAAGAAAAATCTGGATTCGGAGCTCGTTTAAAAAATGGTAAAGTTTGTGTTCATCAAGTGGGCAATTTCGGAAATAAATCCGAAATAAATAGAAAATGGACTCGAAAATTTTTGAAAACTTCCAGAATTCAATTTTTTATTATTTTGGAAGTATTGAAAAATGAAAATTCGAATTTGGAGTCCGTTTTCTATTTATTTAGGTTCGGGGGGCAAAAAGGTTATTTCACCAATTAAACCAAAAAGGGCAAATTTGTAATTGAGGAAAATATGAAAGAAGAAGGAATTGCTGGGATCTTTCTTCCCTTGGTCAGCCAGTGTAGAGGAGAAGAAGGAAGCTTGAACAATTTAATTCCTTAGTCACTATCAAGCCACATGCTACCACTAACACCTTGCAAATGGTCCCCCCTTCATCCAATGGCTTAGGTGCCTTGTAGGAAAGTTGAATGCACCATCCAATGGCCAAGTTTAAATGCCAAGATGACATTTTTATTTTTCATGAAAGAACCCTCATCTAATGGCCAAAAATGGAAGAAAAAAGATGAGCACAATCCATCCAAGGGTGAGCATCCATTCGGCCAAGTAAGGGAGTGCATGGGATTGTCTCTTTTCATCCAATGGCTTAGGCCATCTATAAGGGCTGATTACACATGTTGAGGGCTGGATTTAATCTACAAGATGTCATTTTTATGTTGCCGTCATCCAATGACCAAGAATGGAATAGCACAACTCATCCAAGGGTAGGCACTCAAGGGGGCAAGCAAGGGAGTGCATGGGATTGGTCCTCTTTTGCATCTAAGGGCTGAGGTTACTACAAGGGCTGAGTACACATCTTAAGGGCTACTATCAATTGGCAAAATGACATTTTTCTGTTGTCATCAAAATATCTTAATCCTAGGGCCAAGATTAAAGGAGAAAAAGTGCAATTTTCATCCAAGGGTGAGAGGGCCATTCATTTTTTTTTCATATGCTTTTTGGCTGAAGTCAGTAGCTAATTTAGCAAAGAAAAAGGTTTTGAAAGAAAAAAAAAGGTTTTCAATAGAGAGCTTGAAGGTAGTCATCTCTACCAAGCTCTAGCATATTCCAGAAGATAAATCCGGAAAAAATAGCAAATAGGCTCGAAAAAATATGAAAATTCCAAAACTCAATTTTATATTATTTAAGAAGTATTGGAAAACTAAAATACGAATTCGGAATCCGTTTGCAATTTAATCAAGTTTGGGGGACTAAAGAATAATTTTACCGAAAAACTGAAGAGGACCATTTTTGCAATTTAAAAAAATAGAGAGATGGCTGGAATTTGATAGGCCATTTGGCCAGCCCATTAGGAGGAGAGATTTTGTTGAGTTCTTTCATCCAAAGGCCAAAAGTGGATAGTAAGATGGTTGTTTTTTTGATTGAGCCTTTGTGATTTTCCCACATGGTCAAATGAATGAAGATGAAGGATGTCAACATTATGGTTACATGTTTTAGACCAGCTGTATTTGTTAGGAGCTGATCACTTCATCTAATGGTGGTAAATTCACATTTTTAGCATCTTTGATTAGTGGCCTTTGGATCAAATTAGCTAGGAAAAAATGACAATATTATGTCAACACCAAGAGGGGTCGGCTAGCACTATTTAGAGAGGGGAGTTTTTAGCTTTGTGGGGGTTCTTTTGGCTGGTCATTTTTCATATTGGAGCAATATCTAAGTGTAGAAAAGCAAAAAAAAATTTAGAAGAGAAGGAAGCTTGAAAGATAGCTTTGAAAGGTAGCATTTTGACACCTAACTCTTGCATTTTTCTTTCTTTATCTATGCTTGATTTGCTTATTTTCCATGAGATTTTGTTATTTCTTGTTATTTTCATCATTAAATAAAGGTTTTTAAAATTCCCTTTTAAGGCTCCAATCTTGTGTTTTCATTACAAAATCAAAAACAAAATTTTTTACTACTTTTTTCATGGTGGCCGAATGACCCCCTTGGTGTCCTTGTCTTGTGTTTGATTTATTTCCTATGTTGGTTGTGGTATGTTAGCTTGTTTTGATGTTTTAGCTTTCTAAAATAATCAAGATATAGAGCTTATTTCTAACTTTCTTTACTTGTTCTTATTTTGCTGATTTTATCATTTATTTTCATGTATACTTACTTTATTTACTAACTTTAATTTTTTGTTTTTACTATATCAAGTTGTTCATGCTTTGTGTTATTGACATACCATGTGTTTGTGTATTTGTCTAGCTATATCTTTGCATTCTCATCATGTTTATTTATCTATCATGTTTTCATTTATGTCTTGCATGTTTGCTATGCCATGTGTTTGTGTTATTGCCTTGCTAAGGATCTCACATATTGTTAGTGTCCATTCAGTTTCCCTCATATTCTTTGCCTTGTGTATTTGCATTTTCATCTTGTTTGGCTATCATGCTTTCATTCATGCTTTGCATCTTAATACCATGTTATTGTGTATTTGATGTGCCATGTTCATGCATTATTATTATGATCATTTAGTCATTATATGTTCATGTTACCTCCATGCATGTTTTATATTCATATTATATATTAGGTTATGTTATATTGTCATGCATCTTCTCATGACATTTTAGGCATTAGGTCATCTATATATTGCCATGCATTTTCATGCTTATTAGGTCTTAGGTCATCTTTCTATTGCCATGCATTTTCATGCTCATTAGGTCTAGGGTATTTATTTCCATGCATTTTCATGCATATTAGGTCTAGGTTTGTATTTATAGCCATGCACAATTGCTATCTAGGCATTAAGGTTATCTTTTATGTCATCCATTTTCTATGTCATTTAGGCATTAGGTCATGCATTTCATGCATTTAACTTGCTGTTTGTTCATGCATTTCATCTCATCCCACTTGATTTTTGACTTAAGCCAATCAATGGCTCAAAGCCAAGCTCACATGAGCATGCTTGTGGAAAATTAAGTAGTTGTCAAGTTGGATTTTCTAGCTTTGTGATTTTTTTCATTAGGCAATTCTTGTCCAAATTTTTGGCAATTTTTACCACTGCTTGTAGGACCTTAGAGGAGTTTCAAATAGTTTTATTCTGATTTTTTAGTGTTTTTATCAAAGGTTTAAAAATGTTTCTTGGTTAAACAGTTTTTCACCTAGTGTTCTGACTTTCATGAATTTTCTGGTAGGTCATCCTTAGTCTAAAAATTAAGCCAACTTTTTCCCATAGAGTTCGACATGTTCTGAGTCTCCCATAATTTTTTCAGATTTGTTGAAATTTTTACAATAGGTAAAAAAATCATGTTTTAAAACTGGTTAGAAAAGTCAGATTTGATTTCAAAAAGAAAATAATTTTTTGTTTTGGCTAAGGCATTAAGAGAGGGCTGATTTAGAACCATAGCTACTGTCCTAGGTTGATCTCTAAATCATTTTAATTCTAAAATTTGATTTTATAAAGGTCGGGTCAAGGGAGGTCAAGCCGGGTTTTCAAAGTTAGAAAAATAAAGCCTTTTAAATGGGAGTTTCGGCCATAATGTCATTTTCATCTAAAATTTTCAAAATTGTTTTCAACTCAATCACAAAGTATATTTAATTTAGAAAAATCTGATTTGATGTCTTTTCCTAAGGTAGTCGGATATCCTTTTAGGTATACGGATATCCTTATTTAAAGGAAAAAATACACTTTCATGCATTGCATTTTCCATGTTCATGCATATTATATGATGTATGATTTTGCTATGACTATTCTATGGTGATATTATTGCTTTGATTTATATTCCATGATGTTATATTGATTGTTATATGGTTGTGAATATTTTATGTTATTCTATGCTCCTTACTTAGTCATTATTTATTTTTTCATATCATTTAGGATTTATTATGTTCATGCATTGTTTTTTATTCACATGCATATTTCATGATAATATTATTTTATGTTTCATATCATTTCATGTTATTGATTATATTGCTATGTCATTTAGATTATATTATGTCATTTAGAATATATTATGACACTTAGATTTTGCCATGTCATTTAGATTATATTATGTTATTTAGAATATACTATGTCACTTAGATTTTGCCATGTTATTTAGATTAAACTATGTCATTTAGATTTTTGCTATGTCATCTTTACTATGTCATACATGTTCATATTCATATTTTTAAAATGTTTAAAAAAAGATAATGGTTTTAAATAAAGATATTCCCGAGTTAAAATAATTCATGAGTTCTCTGCCGGATTTGCTGGGGAGGATATCATCAATTATCATTAATAAAGGAATATCTTTCTTTCAAAAAATGAAAATGATTCGGAGATTTTCCAAATGAATAAAAATTTCTATATTTTACCAGGTTTACTGGAAAATATAGAAAAATTTTGAATTAATAAATTTCAAATCATTTTTAATTTCTTTAAATTGGGAATTATTTTGAAATGCCAAATCTAAAATCGACTTTTTACCGAGACTTGTGATAACACACGATTAATAAGGTACCGTTTTGTACGGGCGTTGTGGGGATGCTAATCCTACCCCGCACGTAACCGACTCCCGAACCCGCTTCTTAGATTTCTCTGGTTTAAAAAAACAGACTTTGAAATTGGTTTTAAAAATTTTTTGATTAATTTTTAAAATGTTTTACAAAATCGATTTAATAGGTGGCCGATCACACCTAGCCAAAAAAGATTGGTGGCGACTCCATTTCTTTTCATGGTCGTTTTTAAACCCTTATTTTATTTCAAGAGGAATTAAGTCGTCTTTTCCTCTGTTTTTCCTAATGTCACATTTAACGAATAAAGTCTCGCAATGAGACTTGTTATTCTTTAGGGTGCGACAGCTTGGCGACTCCACTAGGGACATTTAGAGAGTCAGGCCTAGAATTATTCATGTGTTATCAAAGTCTCGATTTTGTTGGTTTTTATTTGGTATTTAATTTTAATTCCCACATTTTTCAATAATAAGGAGAATTTTGAAAATAATAAAATGTTTTTAAATATGTCTATACTCATGTGCATGCATATTATTATTGTTCTCTGGTTATTTTGTTGTATATTTTTTTTTTTGCTTAATTGGTGCTTTACATTATTTAATCTTATTAGGGTATTTAGAATAAGGGGTGTAGAATAGGTGGTGAAAGGTTTGTTTTGTTCCTCCACACACATTGCACTTGCATTTGCATAACATAAGCTATATAGCCTAGTTCCGTCCCTTTAAGTGGAAGTAAAGTAGCTACGCTCTCATGATGATCCTCCGCATGGGCTAGCAAAATACTTCCGGAGTATAAATTACCGAAGCTCTCGTGATGATCCTCCACATGGGCTAGGGAAATATACTCTAACGAATTGAACCCATTTTTATCGGGATGCCTTACTAGTATTCACAGACGACAGTGAGGAGCAATTCGGGGCCTTTTAGAACAAATTCACCTCATATAGTGAACTTAGGCGAAGCCATGCCGGATTTCTGTTAGATATCCCAAAGTTAGGAACACATGGAGGGACGTTTCTAACCCTTTATCCCCTAACTCTACATTCCAAATAAATTTCATAAACGGGCAAATATGAACGTACATCGCTCGTAATAAGTTTAATACCTCGTCTCGAAAGCATCATGATGCCTAAGTGAGTTGATACTGTTGGGGCAAGTGTTCACTTTTTTTTTTTTAAGTTGAAAATAAAACTTCATTTTCAAACATTTTTGCATTTTGCATATTTCATGCATATGTGAATAGAGCATGTACATTTAGGGTTGTATTTTTTATTTTAGTCTTTTCAATAAACAGAGGATGGTAATAATTTGATTTGATGATTTCATAAACATTCATTGGTTGAATAAGAATTGTAAACCGGTAGTGTTGAATAAACATTTGAACATTGTACCATAATAGGATCCACAACCTCGAAATTCTTTTGAAAATAATAGGTTGATTTTTTGTGGAGAAAACATGTTTCGAAAAAATTATGGATTAAATTTTGAGGCACATCGTGCATAATGAGATTTTTGAATAATCAAGATTGGTCCCACCAATTTCGTGTAATCATTGATTAATTTCTTTGTATATACCTTTGTGTTAATTCATTTATTCTTTACATGTATCATTTTGACATCATGTTACAGTCCTAACATGCATGATCATTCATCGTAGAATACATTTGTGATATACATGGTCATTCTTTGTATATACCCTTGAGATAATTTATGCATTCTTTACATGCATCTTATGGACATCCTGTTACAATCATAGCATGCATGATCATTCATTGTAGAATACATTTGTGACATACATGGTCATTATCTATGAATACCCGCTTATCAATTTATTCTTCACATGCATCATGTTAACATAAGATTGCATTCATAGTCAGCATGATTTCTCTCTCTATATATATATATATATATCCATGCTTTGTCTATTCTTTACATGTATCACGTTGGCATCGGGTTGCATTCATAACATACATAGTCAGCATGTTTTCACTGTATATGTCCATACATTACATTATTTATTCTTCACGCGCATCAAATTGCATTCATGACTCATTCATCATGACACACATTTGTGGGGATAAAACATAAGTTGGCTTGGTTGTAAAAGTTTTTGAAGAAATTTCGATTTCAAATCAGAGGTATGAGTAGTACTGAGCATCTTTATAATACAAGTTAGAGCTATGGAGAACGAACAAGCAGTATATACATCTTTATATACTATGACTCTTAGATTTTGCCATGTCATTTAGATTATATTATGTCATATAGAATATACTATGTCACTTAGATTTTGCCATGTCATTTAGATTATATTATGTCATTTAGAATATACTATGTCACTTAGATTTGCCATGTTATTTAGATTATACTATATCATCTAGATTTTTGCTATGTCATCTTTACTATGTCATACATGTTCATATTCATATTTTTAAAATGTTTTAAAAAAAGATAATGGTTTTCAATAAAAATAAAGATATTCCCGAGTTAAAATAATTCATGAGTTCTATGCCGGGTTTGCTGGGGAGGATATCATCAATTATCATTAATAAAAAAATATCTTTCTTTCAAAAAATGAAAATGATTCGGAAATTTTCTAAATAAATAAAAATTTCTATATTTTATGAGGGTTTGTTGGAAAATATAGGAAAATTTTGAATTAATAAATTTCGGATCATTTTTAATTAAAAATGAAATTATTTTTCTTTAAATTGAAAATTATTTTGAAATGCCAAATCTAAAACAAACTTTTTATTGAGACTTGAGATAACACACGATTAATATGGTAGCATTTTGTACGGGCGTTGTGGGGGTGCTAATCCTTCCCTGCACGTAACCGACTTCCGAACTGCTTCTTTGATTTCTCTGGTTTAAAAATGCAGACTTTGAAATTGGTTTTAAAAATATTTTAATTAATTTTTAAAATGTTTTACAAAACCGGTTTTAATAGGTGGCCGATCACACCTAGCCAAAAAAGATTCGTGGCGACTCCATTTTTTTTCGAGGTCGTTTTCAAACCCTCATTTTATTTCAAGAGGAATTAAGTTGTCTTTTTCTCTGTTTTCCCCAATGTCACGCTTAACGAATAAAGTCTCGCAATGAGACTTGTTATTTTTTAGGTTGCGACAATGTTTGAATGAGAAACTAATCTCAAAGGTACCCATTTGAAGAGGAAGAAGTCTGATCATTACATATCTATCCGGACCAATTTGATCCCAAAGGATGTGTCTGATCGAACTAAAAGGTTCTATTTGTTTTTCAACAGTTGTGTTTGTCCGAACAGTTTTCAGATTTTCTAAAAATAACCAAGAGCAGTGCCTGTCAAAAATACTTAATTTTTTCTTCTGCTCGCGGATTTTATACTGTCTTCTAAGAGAGACGCACACCATCTTTTCTGGTTTGTCGTATTGCTTCGAATGTGCTCTCGACAGCAATGTTATCGAGGATGTCTGGAAGACGAATTGCAATAGATTGTAAGCACCGTAAGGACAGGCAATAATCGTCTTAAGGTCAGAGATCTAACCTTGATTCGATATTCAATTTTTTGGTTCTACCGAAAACTGTGAGTATATGTTATTTTCTTTAATGTCCGTATATTCGTATATTTGAATATATATATATATTCTGACATGCCGGAATTATTTTATATATGTATGTTGTAATGAAATTGATAAATGCCTACATATTTACTAACACCCAGCACCTAATATTCCGATCAGAATTCAGCCTTTGGATAATCTCTTCATTGTCAGATTTTATTATGATTTTTCCCCATCCCCTTCTTCCAACTAAAGCACAACCCAAACCAAGCTTCAGCCACTTCTGCAGATCATCCTGCATGCACAAGTGCGTTGGTTCCATCAATTAAATGACCATTGTCATCTCTAACAGCAGCGCGCTGTAATTCCTGCCCTTTGGGATGCAGGATCGATCAAAAGAGGCATCACAATTAACGATGATCATAGTCTGATCGGTTGTCTTCAATTTGCCAAAGAACATGAACATGGCCCATGTTGCAGTGAGGGGGAGACATAGGGGAATAGGCCACCCCTTCATCAAGCTCTTGAAACTCTTTAAAAGCAGATTGCCAAACTTGAACAGGATTACCCACCTTACCTTCAAACAAGAACGCATTCCTCGCCTTCCAAATGTGTCTACATAAAAAAGCAATGAGCCCCCTCGGGCTGAAAGCGCCAAAGTCAGGAAGAGGACTTACAACATCATTCCACCATTTATGAAATCCCACAAAACCTTCCTTCTTCGGTTTGTAGTTGAAACTCGATACACTCCAAACAGCATCCGCAAAAGGGCAAAAAAACAAAATGTGCTCTAAAGACTCAATTTCCTTGATCACATCGACTGCAGAGATCATTAGTGGATTGCGAATATTTTATTTATAGTCTCAAAGCTCTATGTATTTTTTTATACTTTTAAAATAAACAAAAAAAAAAAACATAATTTGGACAAAAGAGAGTGTTCATGGCCCGAATTAGATTCAGGCGCGCTTAAAATGAAATCAACATTTTATATGTTTATCCAAATTCGATTTGACCTGACAATACGATTATACCATGTCTCAAATTATGTCAGAATTTATCTTCATTATTAAATGGTACACTCTAGATTCGTCTAGATAACTTTTCAAAAAAAAAATTGGTATTTTTATTTAATTTTTAATTTTTTTTATTAAGTTTTAAAATATGGATAAATTAATGACATGAACCTTTAAGGATTGAAACCCTTGAACCCACAATCAGAATTGAGGTCTTGCTTGTTAAAATTGCAAACTTTGCCTAAGTGGATTGCACCAATCTTTGCATTGCTTCCTTGATCTTCTTAACTCTTGACCTTGTGATTGGCCCAACTGAAACTTACAAAGGATCTTAAAGACTTGGTCCACCTTGATTCCCATCATATACTTTTTAATGTTTATACTATAATATAATATATTTATCCTTTATATAATATAGATTATATAATATTTATACATCTATAACAAACTTTAAAAGTTATTCCCAATGCATTATAGTGGCTTAATTTGAGATTTAGTAAGTCTAAATTTATGTCAACTAATATAGTATACTTTTTAATATAATCTAAATTTATGCCAATTAAGCTATGGCATAAAAGATGAGTAGGAGGTTAGTTAAGGTATTTGAGCCTAAATTTATGCCAACTAAGAAATGGTATAAATATAAGTAGGATGTTAGTTAAGGTATTTTGTAATATAATATAGGAGGATTTGGATTTTTTTTTTTTTAATGAAGAAGGAAAGAAAGAAAGAAAAGAAAGAAAGGAAAGAAGGAGAAAGGGAAAGAGAAAGAAAAGAAAAGAAAAAGGGAAGATAGGAAAAAGAAATGATAGAGAAAAAATTATGTTTTTGTGTCATTTTTGTTTTGGTGTTATTTTTTGTATTCAAAGTATTTTAATTTTATATAATTTTTACACATTAATAATTCATTTTATGTAGATTTTGACACGTTCGCATATTCGTGTCGTGTTCGTGTTACTTTTCGTGTGTTCAAAATATTATAAATTGATATAATTTTTACACGTTAATAATTTATTTTATGTAGATTTTGACACGTTCGTATATTCGTGTCATGTTCATATTATTTTTTATGTCGTGTTCATGTTATTTTTTTGTGTGTTCAAAGTATTATAAATTTATATAACTTTTACATGTTAATAATTTGTTTTATGTAGATTTTGACACATTTGTGTATTTGTGCTGTGTTCATATTATTTTTGTGTTGTGTCGTATTTTAATTATTTTTTTATGTGTTCGTGTCGTGTTTCAATTCATCCAAATATTTTGCATAATTTTTCATGATGATTCAATTTAGAGAAAATTTTGTGTGTTCATGTCGTGTCTCAATTCATCTCACTTTTTGCATAATGTCATAATGATTCAATTTAGAAAAAAAAATTGTATATTCGTAATATGTTCGTGCTATTTTATCATGTGTTCATGTTAATAATTCATTTTATGTAGATTTTGACACGTTCGTATATTTGTATCGTGTTCATGTTATTTTTCATGTCGTGTTTTAATTATTTTTCTATGTTGTGTTAGTATCGTATAATCATGTTGTATCCCAAATTATCAAGTCTAATTGACACTATTCAAATAACTTCTAGTTTTGTGTCGCTTGTCGTCATGTTTGTGTTATTTTTCCGTCATAATCATATTCATGGTATTATATATTTATATAAATTTTGACACGTTAATAATTTTATATATATTTTGACACGTTTGTGCATTTGTGTCGTGTTCATGTTATTTTTCGTGCCATGTCGCGTTTTAATTATTTTTCTCATGTTATGTTCATAGTGTATAATTATGTTGTGTTTGAAATTGCTGGATCTAATTGATCATATTCAAATAACTCTCAATTTTATATCAGGTGTCGTGTAAGAATATGAGTTATTATTTTTCTAAATTATCTTTACGCCTCTTACTTTTTTATCTTTTAAATTTATTACATAATATCAATTCAAATTTGATAACATGGCACAACTAAACGCGGACATTATCTAATAAATATAAAAATAACATATATTATATAATTTAAAAAAAAAAAAACCAATATTGGGCCTTAAATGTTAAAGCCAAGATCAACATGTTTTTAAACGGATTTCATTTTTTCCAAACGCATTTAATGAGCTTAATATTTTTACTCAAACCCTTTCAAATATAAGATGACTTTTCAAATTTGAACAAATAATCCGAACAAAAATATATAATGAATTTGGACTTTCAACCAAAATAAAAAAGGATTGTAATTTTAAATTAGAAAAGAAAAGGTTGAGTGGTAATAAATTTTGAGTGATTTACCATAAACAGTTGACTATGATTAAAAGTGTGAATAATCTAACAAAGAAAATAATAATGGGTATTTAATTTTTTGTTAATGGAAGAAAGATTTCGGAATTAATGTAATAATAATTGCAATAAATTATATAAAATTAATCTGGTTTTCCATTAGAAAAATAATTTTTTTAATAAAAATTAAACAACATATTTACCTTACATTTTTTCCTTAATATATCCATATAAATTCATTTAAGCATATATTGAAATATTGAAAATAAATTACTATATGTAATTAATTGATTCTTCAAAAAAAAAAATTTGAAATCATATGCAATTGATTCATTTTAAATATTATAAAATTTAGAGTTATACATTAGTTTTAGATATGACTATTTCCCTTTTATTAAAGGCATTGTATAAATTATTTTATTTTTTTATCACTTTATATTATGTTTGGTAAATGTTTTTGTTTTTTATTTTTATTAAAATATGAATAGAAGTAAAATAAAAAAAAATAAAAAATGAATAGAAAACCAAAAATAAATAATAAAAAACATTTATTAAAAGGAGCTTAACTATAATTAACAACTAGTGTTTTGAACTAGATCTGTCTAAGGGTCGAACTACTTGTCCAAGCCCGAAGGCCCGCCTGATATTTGGGAGGATTTGGACAAAAATATTAGGCCCAAAAAATAGGCTTGGGCTTTGGCTCCAACATTCAAGGCCCCAAATCGGCCCATTTTTTAATTAAAAAAATATTATTTTTTTTATGTTATATAAAGATTAAATATATATAATATTATAGTATAAATATTAACAAATATGTTAAGTTGTTCATGTTTAAGAACTTAATAAAAATATATATAAAATTACTAAAGATTAAGTAAAAAATAATATGTTTTTAAAAAAAAAAAATAATATAGGCAGTTCTAAACAGGCTTGTGTTATCTATTTACAAATATGGACGGATTTAGACAAAATTTTAAGCCCATATTTCGGGTCGGGTCGGACTTAGACAAGCATATATAATGTTGATACCATATATAGGTCCGATCTGAATCCGACCCGGCCCATAAACACCTCCATTTTGAACCCGCTTCGTACGGGTTCAATTTTTTACATTAATAAATTAAACATCATATTATGTTTAATTATATCGGTACTTGAGGTTTACATTTTTTTTTCCTTCTATACTTGAGGTTTACATGCATTTTATATTTTAGTTTATATAAAAAAGTTGTAAGTTGCCATATTATTATTGAATGTTTTTAATTTTATCATTTTTATAATATAGTAATTTTTTAATTCAACAATTATTATTAAATTTAAAAAAGTTAAAACAAATATAAATCTTAATACCTATCCAACACCAATTTACCATAAAATCAATAAAAAATTACACATGAAAATTAAGACTCTATAAATTTATAACAACTAAAACTTAAAAAATATACCAATACAGTAATTTTTGAATTCAACAATCATTATCAATGTAGACACCTAATTTTGTTCGGACCACTAAATCAAGTATGTTTTCTTCCTAAAGTGATGTTTCAGAATGCAAAAAAAGCTTTTCTCATCCTGCAGGTGGTACTCCAAGACTTGGTTTAAGAAAGCAGATATAAAAAGTCAATCTTGAAAAAGTCAACCCCAAAAAAGTCAACTTCAGAAAAGTCAACCTCGAAAAGTCAACGACTGAAAAAATCAATCCACTTTCAAAATCAAAATTCAGAGTTCAATTGAAAAATGGTGAAAGAATTTTGATAATCCGAGGTATACATTAAAAGATATGGAGTTCGGAAGTTGGGTTACGGAGATTCAATAGAAAGGAAACCCTAGTTCAGAAAATTTGGGGAAAATGCTTAAACGATCAAATTGATCGAAATTGGAGGTTCCAAATGAAAGATAAGCACTGACTACGGGTAATGGAGAAGCTACTTGAAAGAAAAATTGAAGGAAAAGTCAATTTGGAAGAAAACCGAGAATTAGGGTTTTTGGTGGATTTTGGTAAAATTGAGGAAAACTGCAGAATGACCCGATTCGGTAAAACTAAAGCCCCTAATTGATGAGGAGTGAGTAAACAATGATAGCCCAAGGCTCAGTTTGAAGAAATTCCGAGAAAAGAGCCGATTGGAGAAAAAATGAGGAAATTCCCAACAATGAAAAAAGGAAAAATCAAATTAGAGGGGAATTTGATTGTAAAAATTGGGCATTTTCGGACCAACTCCAATTCATTGTATGACAAAGGCCCAGAAAAAGAAAATCTAAAAATCGAACTTATTTTGAGCAAATCCGGCGTTGGAGGCAAAAGGGAAAAACTGGAAAATTCGAGAAAAATACCAAATGAGCTCCAAAAATTCTGAAAATTTGCAGATCTCATTCTTAAATCATTTGGAAGAGATTAGAGAAGAAAAATCCAGATTCGGAGCTCGTTTGCAAAATGGCAAATCTCGGGCCCACTATGCTGAAATTCAAGAGGATAAATCCCGAAAAAATAGCAAATGAGCTCCAAAAATTCTGAAAATTTTCAGATCACATTCTTAAATTATTTGGAAGAGATTGGCGAAAGAAAATCTGGATTCGGAGTTCGTTTGCAAAATGTCAAATTTCGGGCCCACTATGCAGAAATTCAAGTAGATAAATCCCGAAAAATAGCAAATGAGCTCCAAAAATTCTAAAAATTTGCAGATCTCACTTTTAAATTATTTGGAAGAAATTGGTGAAGAAAATTTTGGATTTGGAGTCCATTTGCTATTTAATTTGGTTTGAGGGGTCAAAAAGGTCATTTCATCGAAGAAACTGAAGAAGGCCTTTAAAAAATTGGAGATTGGGCTAGATTTTAAAAGAGCAATCAGCCAAGCCCACAATGGAGAGTGAGGTTGCTGAGATTTTAGATCAAAGGGCTAAGCGTGAAGAGGAAGGTAGTTATTTTTCTTGATCAAGCCTTTGAAATTGCAACACATGGACCAATGGTTGGAGAGGGATGATGTCATATTTATGATCCTATTTATGACATCATCTTCATGACATCATATATTTAGGGGCTGATTATTCCAATCTAATGGTGGGATTTTTACATAGAAGGCATCTTGATTGGATGAAAAAAAAATAACCAACTTTCTTCTAGAAGGGAGGCCATTCGGCCAAGGCTTTAGGGGAGGGTTGAACAAATTTTTTCAGAAGGTTTTGAAAGCTGAAAAGTGGCAGTAGCTAAGGAGAAAATGGGAGAAAAAGAAAGGAAAAAGAGAGGAGAAAAAAAGAGGAGGAAAAGAAAGGTTTTGGCTTGTTTCTTCTTGATTTGGAAAGCTAGAGCAAGGTAGCTATGTTCTTTCATGGTTTTTTCATATTTTATTAACATGATTTTGCTTTTTTGATTGATATATATATATATTTTATGAAATAAACTTGTTCTAAATAGCTACTATTTTGTTTTTTTAAAGAAAATATAAAAAACAACAACAACAAGTTTTCCTTTTTTTTTACAAGGGCCGAATGGTATCATTTTGATGAGATGATTTTGTTTTTGATCTTATTCATGAGACTTGTTGTGGTAGGTTAGCTTACTTGTGTTAGATTAGCTTGATTTGTGGTAGGTTAGCTTGATTGTGGTAGTTTAGCAACATATCATGCCATGTGTTTGTGGAAATACCATGTTAGGTTTATAAAACCATTCGGCCATGAGGTGTTTAAATTACCATGTTTGCATTTTTTTTTTTGTGTTTACTTGCTTAGTATGCTTCCATTTATGTTCACATATTTAGACCATGCCATGTGTTTGTTATATTGTCATTGCTATGTTCATGAGATATGTTAGCCACCATATTTGCATTATTATCATGTTTGCTACCATGTGTTTGTGTTATTTGCTAGCTAGGATTATACCATGTTATTTAATGACCATTCGGCCAATAGGATTCCTTTTGCTTTGTGTGTGCATTTTCATTTTGTTTAATTGATAGGTTTGCATTTCATGCCATAACATTGTGTATTTTGATTTAGTTTTCCATGTGTTTGTGTTATTTGCTAGCTAGGATTGAATTAGGTTGTTTAATGGCCATTCGGCTTTTACATGTGCTCTTTGCCTTGTGTGTGCATTTGCATTTTGTTTAGGTACCATGCTTTGCATTACTATGCCATGAGATTGTGTATTAGTTGCTGTTTGTTCATGCATTAGTATTAGGTTTGTTTGGTCATTATATGTTCATGATATTTTCATGTATTCTCGTCACATTTTAGGTCTAGGCCATCCTTGTATTGTCATGCATATTCCCATGCATATAAGGTCTTAAATCATATTGGTATTGTCATGCATTGTTATGCTATTTAGGTCTTAGGTCACTTTGTATTACCATGCATTTTCATGTCACTTTAGGTCTAAGTCTCATTTGCATTATTATGCATCTCATGCATATTTAGGTTAAGATTGCATTTATTGCCATGCAACTTTGTTAGGTCTAGGCCATATTATGTATGCCATGCATTTTCCATACCATTTAGTTTTTAAATCCTGCATTTCATACATTTCACTTGCTGTATGTTCATGCATATCATGTCATGCCACATGATTTATAACTTAGGCCAATCAATGGCTCAAAGTCATGCTCACTTAAGCATACTTGTGGAAAATTAAAGAGTTGTCAAATTGATTATTCTACCTTTGTGATTTTTTTTACTTAGCCAATTTTTGTCTAAATTTTTAGAAGTTTTAGCTACTGTTTTTAGGTCCTTAGGAGAGTCTCCAACATTTTTACTTTGATTTTTAAATGATTTTATAGAAGGCAAAAAAATATGCTTTGGTAAAATAGTTTTCACCCAATGTTTTGACTTTTTCGATTTTTCTGGGAAGTTATCTTTAATCATAAAATTAAGCCAATTTTTTCCGCGTATTTTTACATATTCTGAGTCTCCATTATTATTTTTAGATTTTTTGAAATTTTAAAAATAGGTTAAAAATCACGCTTTAAAACTAGACAGTAGAGTCAGATTTGAATATTAAGGAAAAACAATTGTTAATTTTGGCTAAGGCATTTAGAGGGGGTTGATTATGAACCTTAGCTACTGTCCTATGTTGTTTTATAAGCCTTTTTAATCTTTAAAAATGATTTTATAAAGTTCGGGTCAAGGGTGGTCAAGTCTGGCTAGGTTGGTTTATAAGCCTTTTAATCTTTAAAAATGATTTTATAAAGCTCGGGTCAAGGGTGGTCAAGTCTGGGTTTTCAAACTTAGGAATTAGAGCTTTTTTCAAAGGGATTTCAGCCATGAATTATTTTTCATCCAAGATTTAAAAAATTATTTTCAAACAATCACAAAGTATTTTGATTTTAGAAAATTTAATTTGATATATTTTTCTAAGGTAGCCGGATATCTTTTTAGATATACAGATTTCCTTATTGAAAGGAAAAATACACTTTCATGCATTGTATTTTCCATATTCATGCATATTGTATAATATATGATTTTTTTAGCTATGATAATTTCTATGGTATTGTTATTATTTTGATTTATATTTTATGGTGTCAAGTTGTTTGTTATATGGTTTTGAATATTTCATGCTATCCTATGCTTTTTATTTAGTCATTTATTTTTGTCACATTATTTAGCATATACTATGTTCATGCATTATTATTTTTATTTTATTTTCATGCATATTTCATGATAGCATTATTTTATGTTTCATGTCATTTCATGTCACTTAGATTATATTCCATGTCATCTAGATTATATTATTTAGAATTTGCCATGTCATTTAAATCATATCATTTCATTTAGAATATATCATACTACCTAGGTTATTTCATTTCATTTAGAATATATTATGTTACTTAGGATATTTCATTTCATTTAGAATATATCATGGTACTTAGGATATTTCATTTAGAATATGCTATGCCATTTAAATTATATCATATCATTTATGTTGCATTATATTATCTAGACTTTGTTATATTATCTTTACTATGTCATAAATATTCATGTCCATATATTTTTTAAATGTTTTGAAAAAAATAATGATTTTCAATAAAATAAAGATATTCCCGAATTAAAATAATTCATGAGTTCTCTGCCGGGTTTGCTGGGGAGGATATCATCAATTATCATTAATAACAGAATATCTTTTTTAAAACGAGAATGATTCGGAAAATTTTTCAAAGTAATAAAAGTTTCTATATTTTGCCACGTTTGTCGGCAAATATAGAAAAATTTTGAATTAATAAATTTCAGATTATTTTCAATTAAAAAATAGAATTATTTTTCTTTAAATCAGGAATTAACTTGAAATACTAAATTAAAAACCGACTTTTTATCGAGACTTGAGATAACACACGATTAATAAGGTACCGCTTTATATGGGCATTGTGGGGGTGCTAATCCTTCCTCACACGTAACTGAGTCCTGAACCTGCTTCTTTGATTTCTCTGGTTTAAAACGCAAACTTGAAATTGGTTTTAAAAATGTTTTAATTAATTTTAAAATATTTTACAAAACCGGTTTTAATAGGTGGCCGATCACACCTAGTTAAAAAAGATTGGTAGCGACTCCATGTCTTTTTCAAGGTCATTTTCAAAACCTTCATTTTTCAATAGGAATTAAGTCGATTTTTTTTTTCTGTTTTTCTAATGTCACGCTTAACGAATATAAAGTCTCGCGATAAGACTTGTTATTTTTTAGGTTACGACAATCAAACTTGAAGAAAATATCAGATATAAAAACTTAAAAAAAAAAAAAAATCAAATTTCAATGTAAAAATCAAAACTTAATACCCATCCAACCTCATTTACTAGAAAAACTACACTTACAAAAACCAAGGTCCAACGGGCCTATATTAACAACTAAAGAACAAACGTCACTCATATAAATTTCAAATAAATCAAATAACAAACTCTAAACTAAATCCAATATAATTAATAAAAATTCATAAAAACCAACAAAATGTTAAATGTTAAACACATTTGAGACAAAAAAAATTTGCTAAGTTTTGACTTACGAAATATCAAGTTTTATTTAAAAATACCATTCAAATTGGTTGTAATATAAAAGTTAATCTATAAAATACTTTAAAGCAATCGTTCAATTACTGTTTACAATTAGGGGAATTGCTTCAAATTGGCTAGCCATGCGGCAAGCCATTATTATTATTATTTTTTTGATTAAAAAAAAAAGGAAAAAAGAAAAAAAAAGAAAAATTTGTGCGTTTGTCATGTTCGTATTATTTTTTGTATTCGTATTTTTTTTTTTGTTCAAAGCATTATAAATTTATTATATAAATTTTACATGTTAATAATTCATTTTATGTAAATTTTGACACGTTTGTGTATTTGTGTTGTGTTCATATTATTTTCGTGTAATGTCGTATTTTAATTATTTTTTATGTATTCGTGTCGTGTTCCAATTTATCCAAATATTTTTGCATAGTTTGTCATGGTGATCCAATTTAGAAAAATTTTGTATGTTCGTATCGTGTCTTAATTCATCTCATATTTTGCATAATTTGTTATAATGATTCAATTTTGTGTGTTTGTATTATTTTATCGTGTGTTTAAAATATTATAAATTTATATAAACTTTTACACGTTAATAATTAGTTTTATGTCGATTTTGACATCTTCGTGTATTTATGTCGTGTTCATGTTATTTAAGATCTAAATTTATATAAAATATTTAGGATCTCTATCCGAATCGTTCGAGAAAAAAATTAAAATAAAAAATTTATTTTATTAATTATTTTTATTTTAAATGGTCTATCGGGTTAACCCATACGTTCACTTACGGGTTGATTTATGATCCGTAATCGACCCGCTTAAAAAAAAATTAAAAAAATTATTTTATTTATTATTTTTAGTTTTCTTATTTTAATTTATTTTTAAATGATGTATTTAAAGGTGTTGGTCTGCACATTGACTCGCGAGACGGTTTAGGATTCATACCCGACTCGCATGGAAAAAAGTGAAAAAAATAAATAAATTTATTTTATTAATTAGTTTTTATTTTATTTATAAATAATATATTTAAAAAGGTTAGTCCATACGTTGACTCCCGAGTCGATTTAGGATCCGTACGCGATCGGTTTGAAGAAAAAATTAAAAAAATTTATTTTATTAATTATTTTAATTTTAAATGATGTATTTAAAAGGGCTGATCCGCACGTTGACTTACAGGTTAGTTTAGGATCCATACCCGACCGGCTCGAAAAAAAATAAAAAAATAATTTTATTAATTATTTTAATTTCAAATGATGTATTTAAAGGGGTAGGTTTGCATGTTGAGTCGCAGGTCGATTTAGGATCTATACCCAATCCACTCGAAAAATGTAACACCCTGTCCGGATAATCTACCTAAAATCCGGCAGAGTTTCCTTTCTATCTCAACGATAATCCTCCTGCAAATAACACTCAATTCATATCCTCAACCAGCAATATTCCTCAATACTATTCTCCATATATATTCAAAAAAAATTTCCATGATCAATTTATGCTCAAATCAAAACATATTGATCTATTGTCTCATATCTTCAAATATATACAATATATCCAAAAGTAAACCTATCTCAGCAAGGTTTACTAGATAAAAACATCAAAAGATCAAGACTTCAATAAATTTTTACTATGATGCCCACCACGTCACAATACTATTTGAAGCAGAGAATAGAGCAAGGTTGCAATCCCAACACCTAACTATCACCTGAAAATGAGAATATGAAATGGTGAGATATATGAATATCTCAGTGAGTAAACAACTTTTAAAACATTTGAAAACTATGATTATAATCCTTTAAAACATAATAGACATTTTCAAAATAAATAATAATAAAATCATAATGAGTAATTCAAAGACGTAGCAAAGTTTTCAAATGTATAACAATATTATAATATTAAATCAATGAATAAAATCTGTAAAGTAAATCAAGTTCCGTATAATTGGGCTCCAACTTTCTGTCCTGCATAAGAGTACATCCATGAAATAACCAAGCAATATCCATGTAGGCATACTAGTAGCCGGCCCCAAAGGCCAATACCACCATAGGACGCCCCAAAGGCATATGTGTCACTATGATGTGCCCCCAAAAGGCAAATATAATGGGATAGGGACTCTGGAGGTGGCTCCCACCACAAAGGCGTAGCACGCAGCTCCCATACCCCAGTATAATATCACGGAATAGGGACTCTGGAGGTGGCTCCCGCCACAAAGGCGTAGCACGCAGCTCCCGTATTCCGGTCTAATATCACGGAATGGGGACTCTGGAGGTGGCTCCCGCCACAAAGGCGTAGCACGCAGCTCCCGTATTCCGGTCAAGGAAATAATCTCATACATTAAGTCAGGTGGAGCCAAAACCATGTACGTCAAATTCTATGTAAAATCATATTTCATAAAATCAACCAACTTACTCGATATAATATTTCTTAAAATAAAAATACTTTAATAACAAATCAATTCATATGATTAAATATCGTATATACCTTTAATATGTAAAATAAATATTATGTTAAAAAAAATATATATAATTATAATTAAAGAAATTTCAAATAACTATAGTTGTTGTCTACTCACAATCCTTGAGATGATCTCACTGTACACCTCGACCTGAAACTTCGGGATCCATAGGTGACGTCGGATCTACGTGGCCTAGAGATTAACAATAATTAGTATCTATACATGCTCAAAGCATTACACAATTTTGAATGCAACTTAAGTCTCATAATCTTCCCTCAAGGTCAATACTAATTCCTCATACTCAAAACAACATATCCCAAATTTTTAATATCATTTCCATAATCATTTTCTCCAAATATTCAACTCCATATTCATGTCCTTATCAAATTCCTTTCTAGTATTCCATGCCTTAGAGATTTTCATAATCCATAACCATCAATAGTACTATAATAATCTTAAGCAATAAATTCCTTAATATCAAGTTAGATTAGAAAATCATAACTTGAGTTTGGCACCAATAAGTCTAATTTATGAAGAAAATAACTAACTTATACAATTAGAACAAGATTTTGATCAAATTTGATAAAACCCGAAACTATGCTGAAACAGGGATCAACACAGAACAGCCAACTTCACCGAATTTTATCTTTTTAACCACTGATCGGTTTTGGGTGATTCAAAAACCAAAATTCTCATATTGAAGTCTAGTTTCTAGGAAAAATATCAAAAAAATATAAACCCAACTGTGCCGAACCCAGAAAATCCGAACAGTAAGCATGCTCAGATTCCCCTGTTTTGCTTTTTCTTCCTATTTTCTTGTTCATGCTTTCAAATCCTTTTAATTCTTACCAAGTTGAGTAAAATTCATACTTAATAGATGGATTTCAGACCTTAACATGTTTATGGAGCAAAGATCTTAGCATGCTTAAGTAGAATATCTAAAGAAAATGAAGAATTTATCAAGAAACTAACCTTGGATGTAATTGTTGTTGAGATTATGGTGGAATACTTGAAGAGAAATGGAGGAGATGAAGAAATTTGAGAGGGGAGGCTGCCGGCTGCTCATTTAGCAAATGAAGATGTCTAGACTTTTCGGGAGATAAAAGGAAGATAAGAGATATTTTTCTTGTTTTTGGGATAATTGCATATTAGTCCCTCAACTTTTATAAATAACCATTTAGCCCCTAAACTTTTTTAATATGTTCATTTTGATCCTTTCTTCTTTTATTTCCTTCACTTATAACTTCTTACCAATTTCCAAGTTTGTCCTTAAAATTTTCGGGATTTAACTTTACATGATTATACGTAACCTCGGTTGTTACAACTTACCCCCCATATAAAAATTTCGTCCTCGAAATTTACTTACCAACTTGATTGAATAAGTGAGGATATTGAGTCCGCATATCTTCCTCCCTTTCCCATGTAGCTTCTTCGTATAAATGATTCCTCCAAAGAACTTTCAGTAATGGAATAGTCTTAGTCCTTAGAACTTGGTCCCTTCTATCCAAAATCTCAACCGGCTGCTCTTCATAAGTTAAGTTTTCCTCAATTTCCATAGGCAAATCCTTCAATATATGTGAAGAATCGAAAATGTACTTTCGAAGCATGGAAACATGGAACACATTATGAATTCGTGACAACTTTTCTGGTAAGGCCAATCTATAAGCAACTGGGCCAATCCGTTCAATGATCTCATACGGCCCTATATATCGAGGGCCCAACTTTCTCGTCTTCCAAACCGGATTACTCCTTTCCAAGGAGTCACTTTTAAAAACACCATATCACCAACTTCAAACTCTAAATCTTTTCTCCGATTATCTGCATAGCTCTTTTGTCGATCTTGAGCTATTTTTATCTTTTCCCGAATTACCTTAACTTTGTCTGCAGTCATCATAACAATTTCTGGACCTAGTAATTTTCTTTCATCTGTATCATCCCAACACACCGGAGTTCTACACTTCCTTCCATATAAAGCTTCAAACGGAGCCATGTCGATGCTGGACTGATAACTATTGTTATACGCAAACTCTGCTAGAGGCAAGTGTTCATCCCAATTTCCTTTGAATTCCATAATACAAGATCTGAGCATATCTTCCAAAATTTGAATTGTCCGTTCAGATTGTCCATCTGTCTGAGGATGAAAAGCAGTACTGAACTTGAGTTTAGTGCCCATAGCATTCTGCAAACTTGGCCAAAATCGAGATGTGAATCGGGGGTCTCGATCATATACAATCGATACTGGGGCACCATGTAACCTAACAATTTCATTCACATAAAGTTTAGCCAATCTTTCCATGGAAAAAGTCTTATTGACTGGCAAAAAGTGAGCTGATTTTGTCAGACGATCAACAATCACCCAAATGCTGTCATAACCAGACTGTGTTCTTGGCAATCCCGAAACGAAATCCATAGCAATATCTTCCCACTTCCATTGAGGAATAGGTAGGGGGTTCAATTTCCCAGAAGGTTTTTGATGCTCGGCTTTAATTTGTTGGCATACCAAGCATCTAGAAACAAACTCAGCTATGTCCCGTTTCATACCTTGCCACTAATAATGTTCTCTTAAGGTTCGATACATTTTCACACTACCGGGATGTAACGCATATGGTGCATTATGAGTTTCCTCCAAAATCACCTTCCGGAGTTCTTCATCCTGAGACACATAAAGCCTATTTTTCATTATCAGTACATCCTCATCTTTTATTTGAAAGTCAGTCCTCACACCATCCCTTACTTCTTGCTTTAACTTTACCTGCATAGGGTCATTATTCTGTTCTTCACGTATGCAATCAATATGAATCGGTTTAACCTTCAAGTGGGCTATCAGGAGATTATTCTCATCAATCATCAATTCTAAAGGTAAAGAATTCAACTTATTTTGTAAGGGTTTCTGAATTGCTCGAATATGAGCAAGAGAACTAGAAGACTTTCTACTAAGAGCATCGGCCACTACATTGGCCTTTCCTGGGTGGTAGTCAATTACACAGTCATAATCTTTTATCAATTCCAACCATCTCCTTTGCCTCAAATTTAATTCTTTCTGATCCATCAGATATTTCAGACTCTTATGATCAGTGTAGATTGTACATTTTTCTCCAAATAAATAATGCCTCCAAATTTTCAGTGCAAACACCACTGCCGCCAACTCTAAATCATGAGTGGGATAGTTTTGCTCATGCTGTTTCAGTTGTCGATAAGCATAAGCTATCACCTTCCCATGTTGCATCAAAACGCAACCCAAACCTCGCCTCGAGGCATCACTGTATACCACAAAGCTTCCATTCCCTGATGGTAGTGTAAGAACTGGTGCTGTGGTCAATCTACGCTTGAGCTCTTGGAAAGCTTGCTCACATTCATCAGTCCACTCAAACTTAGCATGCTTCCTTGTTAATTTTGACAAAGGAGAGGCAATCATGGAAAATCCTTCCACGAATCTTCGATAGTACCCTGCCAATCCGAGAAAGCTCCTAACTTCTGTGACATTAGTGGGTCTTTCCCAAGCAACTACAGCTTCTATCTTTTGTGGATCCACAAAAATCCTTTCCTTAGATACTACATGACCAAGGAATGCTACTTTGTCTAGCCAGAATTCACACTTGGAAAATTTAGCATAAAATTGCTTTTCACGCATGGTCTGCAACACTGTTTTCAAATGGCTTACATGATCATCCTTATTCCTGGAATAAACTAGGATGTCATCGATGAAAACAATAACAAACTTATCTAAGTAGGGCCGAAACACCCTATTCATCAAATCCATAAAGACTGCAGGTGCATTAGTTAGCCCAAAAGGCATAACTAAGAATTCATAATGACCATATCGAGTTCTAAAAGCAGTCTTTGGAATATTATATTCTTTAATCTTCAATTGATGATAACCCGATCTTAGGTCTATTTTGGAGAACAAACTTGCACCTTGCAACTGATCAAACAAGTCATCAATCTTTGGCAAAGGATACTTATTCTTAATGGTGACCTTGTTCAGTTGCCGGTAGTCGATACATAATTGTAAAGATCCATCATTTTTCTTTACAAATAAAATCGGTGCTCCCCATCGTGAAGTACTAGGCCGAATGAAACCTCTGTCAACTAGGTCTTGCAACTACACTTTCAATTCCTTTAGCTCCGAAGGTGCCATTCTTTAGGGTGCCTAAGAAATAGGAGCACTGCCAGGGATTAAGTCGACAGTAAACTCCAATTCCCTGTCAGGGGGTAAACCAACCAATTTTTTTTTTAAAAGATCTCAGGAAACTCTTTGACCACAGATATAGTTTCCAACTTTGCCTCATGTATATCCTGGTTAATCACATAAGCAAGGTATCTGAATACCCTTTCTGCAAGTATCTATTGGCTGCCATCTTGGAGATAAGGCAAGAAGGTAAAACTTTCATTTCTCCTTGAAAGGTAAACTCTAAATCTCCTGACTTCTTAAAAGTCACAGTTTTGGAAAAACAATCTATCACTGCATTGTTTTTAGACAACCAATCCATTCCCAAAATCACATCGAAATCATACATTCCTAATGGAAACAAATTAACTGGTAATTCATGCTCCTGAACCATAACGGTACAATCCGGATAAACCACATCAATTTTCAAAGTTTCTCCCATTGGGGTACTAACGACCATAGGGATGTCTAACCTCCTAGACTCTCTACCCAAATGCATGACATGTGAATTAGCAACAAAAGAATGAGTTGCACCTGGATCTATTAAGATCCTAGCATTTGCCTTAGAAATTGGGAGAGTAACTGTAACCACTTCAGGAGTAGCCTGAGCCTGTTGTTGGGTCATAGCATAAATTCTGGCTGCAGTTCGAGGTCTACCAGGCTGTCCACTCTGTCGAGGGCCAGTAGATGAACCAACTTGAGATTGTACCCCAATTCTATCTCTAACTACTGTCGGCTGATGTGCAGCAATAGGTTGGGTTCTTTCTCTTTGACCCACTGACAACTGACTAGTAACTCCCTTGTTCTCCAGCTTGGGACAATCCCGTTTCATGTGTCCCGGTTCTTTGCAGTAAAAACACACACCCTGTAGTCTCCAACATTCACCAGGGTGATTCTTCCCACAATGGGGACACTGAGGATAAGTCAATGTACGAGATCCTCCTGACCTCCCAGGTGGCAATCTAGTCTGCTGTTGAGGTCTAATGATAAATCTACTAGAAGAACCACTAATAGGTTTTCTGTCTAATCCCTCCTGAAATCTCAATGGTTTGGAACCACTGACACTGCTTTCTACATAACTTTTCTTAGGCCTCATGTCCTCACTAGAGGATTGCCATTTTCTTTTTCTGAACATCTCTTCTCTATCTTTCATTTCTTTCAGATTCTGTTCAGCTTTGATTGCCATGTTGACCCATTTATTAAAGTCATCTGTATCCAGGGTCGTCAACCTATCTCGAATATTAACATGTAGCCCATCTTGGAATTTCTTGCATCTATCAGCATCGTTGGCTACTATTGATGGAGCAAATTCTGATAGTTCACTGAATTTTTGCTCGTACTCTGCTACTGACATACCACCCTGTTTTAAATTCATAAACTCAGTCCATTTCTTTTCTCGCAAGGCCCGAGAATAGTATTTTTCTTCAAACTCTCTTCGAAAATCTGCCCAGGTTATGGCAGGACGTCCAACATACCTTTGCACTGTAGTTTTCCACCATGTGTGTGCATGATCCTCCAAAAATTGCACCGCACATGGTAACCTCATAGGCTCGGGAATCTGAAGAGTAATGGAAGTAGTCTCAAATTTTTGTAGCCATGACCAGGCTAAATCTGATTCCAAAGACCCTGTGAAAATCTTGCAACCCATATTCTTCAAATCTTTACAGTAATCAACTATCCCCTTCTCAGCAGGGGCAGTCAAAGCGGGAATTACTCTTGCCAAGGCCGCAACTGCCTCAGCTAAATTACGATCAGCTGCTGGACGTGCTGCTGAGGGTGCAACAACAGAAGATGAACCAGCAGCTGAAGCTTGTTCTCCAATTTGCTCATCAACATTCACATTTCTATTCCTATCCCTATTTTGGAGTAGGGGATTGATTCTAGGCCTTCCTCTTTGACGTGGTGGCATCGTGTCTGATTTTCTGCACAGGTGACAATATTTTAATACTTCAACAAACAGTTCCTAAGTCTACAGGACCTATAACCTTGCTCTGATACCAAATTGTAACACCCTGTCCGGATAATCTACCTAAAATCCGGCAGAGTTTCCTTTCTATCTCAACGATAATCCTCCTGCAAATAACACTCAATTCATATCCTCAACCAGCAATATTCCTCAATACTATTCTCCATATATGTTCAAAAAAAATTTCCATGATCAATTTATGCTCAAATCAAAACATATTGATCTATTGTCTCATATCTTCAAATATATACAATATATCCAAAAGTAAACCTATCTCAGCAAGGTTTACTAGATAAAAACATCAAAAGATCAAGACTTCAATAAATTTTTACTATGATGCCCACCACGTCACAATACTATTTGAAGCAGAGAATAGAGGAAGGTTGCAATCCCAACACCTAACTATCACCTGAAAATGAGAATATGAAATGGTGAGATATATGAATATCTCAGTGAGTAAACAACTTTTAAAACATTTGAAAACTATGATTATAATCCTTTAAAACATAATAGACATTTTCAAAATAAATAATAATAAAATCATAATGAGTAATTCAAAGACGTAGCAAAGTTTTCAAATGTATAACAATATTATAATATTAAATCAATGAATAAAATCTGTAAAGTAAATCAAGTTCCGTATAATTGGGCTCCAACTTTCTGTCCTGCATAAGAGTACATCCATGAAATAACCAAGCAATATCCATGTAGGCATACTAGTAGCCGGCCCCAAAGGCCAATACCACCATAGGACGCCCCAAAGGCATATGTGTCACTATGATGTGCCCCCAAAAGGCAAATATAATGGGATAGGGACTCTGGAGGTGGCTCCCACCACAAAGGCGTAGCACGCAGCTCCCATACCCCAGTATAATATCACGGAATAGGGACTCTGGAGGTGGCTCCCGCCACAAAGGCGTAGCACGCAGCTCCCGTATTCCGGTCTAATATCACGGAATGGGGACTCTGGAGGTGGCTCCCGCCACAAAGGCGTAGCACGCAGCTCCCGTATTCCGGTCAAGGAAATAATCTCATACATTAAGTCAGGTGGAGCCAAAACCATGTACGTCAAATTCTATGTAAAATCATATTTCATAAAATCAACCAACTTACTCGATATAATATTTCTTAAAATAAAAATACTTTAATAACAAATCAATTCATATGATTAAATATCGTATATACCTTTAATATGTAAAATAAATATTATGTTAAAAAAAAATATATAATTATAATTAAAGAAATTTCAAATAACTATAGTTGTTGTCTACTCACAATCCTTGAGATGATCTCACTGTACACCTCGACCTGAAACTTCGGGATCCATAGGTGACGTCGGATCTACGTGGCCTAGAGATTAACAATAATTAGTATCTATACATGCTCAAAGCATTACACAATTTTGAATGCAACTTAAGTCTCGTAATCTTCCCTCAAGGTCAATACTAATTCCTCATACTCAAAACAACATATCCCAAATTTTTAATATCATTTCCATAATCATTTTCTCCAAATATTCAACTCCATATTCATGTCCTTATCAAATTCCTTTCTAGTATTCCATGCCTTAAAGATTTTCATAATCCATAACCATCAATAGTACTATAATAATCTTAAGCAATAAATTCCTTAATATCAAGTTAGATTAGAAAATCATAACTTGAGTTTGGCACCAATAAGTCTAATTTATGAAGAAAATAACTAACTTATACAATTAGAACAAGATTTTGATCAAATTTGATAAAACCCGAAACTATGCTGAAACAGGGATCAACACAGAACAGCCAACTTCACCGAATTTTATCTTTTTAACCACTGATCGGTTTTGGGTGATTCAAAAACCAAAATTCTCATATTGAAGTCTAGTTTCTAGGAAAAATATCAAAAAAATATAAACCCAACTGTGCCGAACCCAGAAAATCCGAACAGTAAGCATGCTCAGATTCCCCTGTTTTGCTTTTTCTTCCTATTTTCTTGTTCATGCTTTCAAATCCTTTTAATTCTTACCAAGTTGAGTAAAATTCATACTTAATAGATGGATTTCAGACCTTAACATGTTTATGGAGCAAAGATCTTAGCATGCTTAAGTAGAATATCTAAAGAAAATGAAGAATTTATCAAGAAACTAACCTTGGATGTAATTGTTGTTGAGATTATGGTGGAATACTTGAAGAGAAATGGAGGAGATGAAGAAATTTGAGAGGGGAGGCTGCCGGCTGCTCATTTAGCAAATGAAGATGTCTAGACTTTTCGGGAGATAAAAGGAAGATAAGAGATATTTTTCTTGTTTTTGGGATAATTGCATATTAGTCCCTCAACTTTTATAAATAACCATTTAGCCCCTAAACTTTTTTAATATGTTCATTTTGATCCTTTCTTCTTTTATTTCCTTCACTTATAACTTCTTACCAATTTCCAAGTTTGTCCTTAAAATTTTCGGGATTTAACTTTACATGATTATACGTAACCTCGGTTGTTACAAAAAAAAATTAAAAAAAAAAAAACTTGCTGCTAACCTATGTGAGAAAATCGATCTTACGAAAGAATAAAATTCAAACCACAATTTTATTTTTTTATTTATTATTTTTTTACCTCCTATAAATAAAAATATACAGTATACACTAAAGTCGAAATATTTTTAGAAACATATATATAAATAACATTTGAAAATGCATTTATATTACGTAATTTATAAATAAATAATTATCATAAATTTAAATTTCATAATTAACGTATAATCACGTTATGTTCAAAATTGTTGTGTTTAATTGACACTATTCAAATAACTCTCAATTTTGTGTCACATGTCGTCATGTTCGTGTTATTTTTTCATATCATAATCGTATTCAAGGCATTATATATTTATATAAATTTTGACACGTTATATATTTAATTGTATTCATGTCGTATTTTAATTATTTTCTCATGTTATATTTGTATCGTATAATTATGTTTTGTCCGAAATTACCGGATCTAATTGATCATATCAAATAACTTTCAATTTTATATCAAGTATCGTATAATGATGGAAGTTATTATTTTTTTAAATTATCGTTAATTCTCTTGCTTTTTTGTCTTTCAAATTTATTACAAAATATTAATTCAAATCTGATAACATACTCGCAACGAAACGCGAGCATTTTTCTAGTATTTTATAAAATTAAAAATAAAAAAATTATCTCAAAAAGTGATTATTATTTGGCATGCCACATGTCAACCAATAACGGAATAGTTTTTAAAAATTTCATAGATATTATATTATAAAATGTTTAAAAAAAATTATATTATTAAATATTAAAAAATTACTCATACCCTTAATTAAATCAAAGTGAGGGATCATAATTGAGAGGTCACATGGCCCTCAATTGGCTCCTAATTGAGTCTCAAGTGGGTCTCAATTTTAAAATCCAAGTGAGGGACCATAATTGAAGGACCACGTGACCCTCAATTGGTGCCTAATTGAGTCTCAATTGGGACTCAATTTTAATAGAAAGTTATAGATTAACGGATAAAATAATAGTCAGGATAAGAAAAAGAGTTAAAATTAATGGTAAAATTACTTAGACAAAATGATAAATAATCAGGTGAAATAAAAAGTGATAAATTGGATTTCCACGTTGATTGGTAGTCGAAATAATACCTTAAGTGATGAAATTGTGTGGTTAGAGGAAATAGTTCATTATTTTTAATACCTTGTTTTGAGTAGGATGTTATTCGAGTTATTTAATGAAATATTTTTTTATCAAAAAATATATATATATAGTTGAAATAACAAGATTTTTAATTTTTATTGTGCTTCCGATATGAATTCATCCAAAATTAATTTCCAAATCCAGCAAATTTTTTTTATTCCAAATTATAAACAGTATGAACTACAGTGGTGTCATATTATTTTGAGCTGATCAGAAGTACAGTTTTGTCTCACAGGGAGACAACAAAATTTGCATGTTAGAATAACACACACACCATGCATGTAACTACTCACACTCAAACCATGCATTTATATCTTAAATAGTTTACCTGGTGAACCCTAATTTCTGCACAAAGGAACTTTACACCATGGCATATTTGCAGTACTCTCTTTCTCATATTGCCTTCACACCCATTAATGTTATGCTGCTGCTCTTGGTTGCCACTCTTCCCACTTCCCTTTCTCAGGACCCTATCTCCCCAGGACCAACCATATCTGATTGCAGCCCTCGCCTGGTGGCACTCATGCCATGTGCACCATTTGTGCAGGCCAATGCTCAGAGACCGGCACAGTCCTGCTGTGACAATCTCAATCAGCTCTACAGCCTGCAACCTGGTTGTCTTTGCCTCCTTCTCAATGACACCACCTTGAGTGTTTTTCCTATTAACAGGACACTTGCTCTGCAGTTACCTGTTCTTTGCAATCTCCAAGCTAACACCTCTGCTTGCTCAGGTACCAATACCATTCAGATATTCTCAATTAACTGCCTTACATTCATGCCGGTCTTATAGATATTTGACTAGTTAATAATATTGCTTTCTTTTCTTTAAGGGTTGCCTTCCCCTCCTGGTTCATCTGGTTCTCAAGTTTCTCTAGGGGCAAATCACAACTCTTCTGTTGCCGGTAATCAAATTATTTTAAAGGCCTGCCTTTCTTTTGTGACCTCTAAGACCAGAAGGTGATTAGATTTGCTATTAAATCATCACATTATAAAGTTTAGTTTTTTTTTTTTGGTTTTCCCCAGCTTCTTCCCCCATGGTGAACCCAAATGTTCCAGTGGCACCAAGACCAAGCATCATGGGATTGGGGTTTGGCCGGAGCAATGCTGGAAGATTGAAGACACAAGGTCTCTTAGCAGTGGTGACTGTTGCTGTAATTCTGTTTTCAAGACTGGCACTGCAATATTGAGTCTGGTTAACCAAATGTTGTTTCTTAGGTGTGTTTATGGTTTTGGGAATGTTGCTGCTTGTTAATGTTATTTGATGTTTGAGACATTTTAGATCAGTCATACTCTGATTTAGGTTTACCTATGATTTGTTTTCTTTGGATTGAAACAATATTTATCTATTTTGGAATGATACATATAAGCGCAGTAACTTTTTTACAATTTGTTAAGTTTTGTTTGATCCAAGCACAACAAAGCCATTGTCAAATTAAATGGATTAATCTTTATTAATTCAAAAAAGCTTAATCTTTAATATAATTAAACCAAGATAATCCAAAAATCAAGTCTATTACACTTAAAAGGAAATGTCATTCTAAAACCAAAATTTTAAGACCTTGGTAAGAGTAACTATTTCAGAAAAAGCAAGAGTAAGATTTGATGGAAGCCTCAGTTGTGCCCTTTACTGTATGCCGACTATCAAACATTTGTAACATCATCTCAAAATCATTAAGATACAATATTTGCAAAGTTAAATTACATACATTAGCTTACAAATCAAGGAAAAAGCCATAAGTTCAAGTGATTTGTTTATCAACCAAGGTATAAAGACACTTTATGTTCATTTTACAGCAACTATTCCAAACTGGGTGCAACTTCAGTAGGGTTTGATTCAAATACATCTGAATTAGAGGCATCTGGTTCTTCTAAAAGCTCTCGAGATTGGATAGACTCTTTGTACGCAGGAGTCTCCTTAAAATCTGTTGCCCCTTCGTTGTAAGTAGCCACAGCAATCCCACATGCAATTAACCGATAAAATAGAATGCAAGACCTCAGATTGAAGAATCATCAAATAGCCCCTTTTCAAAGCAAATTTGGATAAAAAGCAGAAACCAAACAAAATATTTCACATGTACCAACGGGTTAGAACTTTCCAGCATCATTACAAAAAATAAAATACAGAATTCTTCTTGTCATTCATCAAATAATACAGTAATCAGAAGCTAACAAGCTGGAAATAGATATAGATTGGTGGTCTAAATTCTCCCACTATTTTTCAAAAGGGGCTTTTGAATAGATAACTAGTAAAAACTTCTAGCAGAAATTTTCTCCAACTAATTGTCTAGATGTTCTCAAGTTTTTCAACCATATGAAAGAGACCTTTCTCAACGAATTGTCCTCAGAGAAATATATAATTTGATCGGCAACGGGTGATGAACAAGATACCTAGATCAATCATCCAACTAACTTCTCAAACCATCTTTCAAGTAATCCAGGAAAGAATCTACACAGTCTACATGGATCATGAAAGAATGGGTTATCCAATTAGACGTGTTACAAAAAGAGAAGGGTAAAGTGTAAGGTTTAAAAGTTGTCAATGACTTTCCATCTTCAGCAATTTTTGGTCACTAAGTCAGATCTCAATTGTGTCGAGTACTTTGAGTCACATCAATATTTCCTATAGTATGCTAATGTAAAATTTTAAACCATAATCACACTTTGAATTCCATTCCATGGTTCACTAAACTTGGAAAGCACATCTTCACTTGCCATAGGCACAAAATCTGGGCTCTCAAGTCCAGGTGCTCTACGCTCTCCACCCCCCTTCCTAATTCCCATCATAAATTTGAGAAAAGGAAATTTCCCAAAATTGGTCTAGCTACCTTGTTGCAGCAACCAAATTCAAAAAATTTCATATTAGTCTCTCATAATTCTCCAAATCCTATGGGTGCCTATTTGGTGTTTACCTACACTTTTTCTTCATGCCCATATTCCCCTCCAAGAGGTGTCTACTTAGATTGCACGAGGGATGTTGATATCTTTATTTCTTTTTTATGTTTATGTTTAGGAGTTTATTAAAAAAAAAAAAAAAAATTGCTTAAGATATTGTGCACATATCATGATGAGGTCCGTATCCAATGATGAAATTTTAGTTATTTAATTATCTTGACTTTTGGAAAAACATAAGCATGATTTGATTTTATGTTTAGTCTTATTGTTAGGATGTGATTTTCACTAATTGAGCACTTGATCTTCTGCTTAGATCTGCAATGCTTATTTAATTGTTTATGTTGATATGAATTACGATTATGTCTAGAGCCTAGAATTTGTTTGATTCTCTCTCGAGACGAAATCCTAGACAACACCAAGTCGAGGAAGTGATTTAGGCCATCTTTGGATTGTTTGAGCCTTTCGAGTCTACCTATATATATGATTATCCTTAGTCTACCTCTTTGTGCCTAATTGATATATCTATTTTCTTTGATTGCCACATCTTTTAGCTTAGCCTAATAAGAAAAACCATAATTAACCCTCACTACATAGGCATGTTATGATATTATAGGAAATAATTCTAAGCCATGTCAAATTTGGGTGAAATGGTGATGTGAATGGTAAAAAGAAAAAGAAAAGATTATGGTTTTTCGAAAACGAATAACCGAAAAAAAAAAAGAATAAAGTGGTGAAGCAAAAAAAGGAAGTGCATTCATAGAATGAAGTATGTAATTTGAGGTAAAGACTATGCCTTTTAAAAAAAAAAATCCTGGAAGAAAAAAAAATGAAAAGTGTCTATGAGTGACTTAAACCAAAATATATCCTTTATCATACCTTGACCCTAGCCTTTCATTACAAGCTTAATAAAAACCTACTTGATCCTTGATGAAGTGTTAGTCTACATTAGTGGAGAGAGAGATGAAAAGCAAACATATGAGAATCTAGTACTAATTCATATTTTGCATTGACATAAACTTATGCGGATTGCATGCAATGATTTGCAAAGAGATTATTCACACACACACTGAAAATCTATTCAAGCATGAGGCATATGATTGAATTGAATCATAAAGTTGATTATGTTTGTCTTCTACTTTGAGTCGAGATTTTGAGATAACTTTTGAGGACAATTAAGGAAATCATTTTTTAATCATTCATCTCTAGTTTTGTGTTTTGTTTCATATTAGCTTTGTTTCGTGTTATTTTATTTAGTTTGTTTGTTTTGCTCGAGAACTAGCAAAATCTTAAGTTTGGGGGTGTGATAACTCTATGAAATATAGTTATTTTACCACATTTTGTGCATTCAAATCGGCTAAGTCCTTGAGATTTTTATTTGGAATTAATTAGTTTTGATTGTTTTTCTATTGATTTTATTTATTTATTTCATGTTTAAATTAGTTATTAAATTATTATTTTTGTATTTTTATAGGTCCAAAGTGAGAAGGAGCTTTGAGTTGTGAAAAGACGAAAAAAAGTGCAAAGCAACGCATGGGCAGATTTGACCTCCGGATCTTGTTGCTAGCAAAACATGCTCTTAAATTCTTTATTCAAGACAACTTCCTTTCTTGACTTTTGAAACTGATTTTCATACCTTTCCAACGGTAATTTACTCGTCCAAATCGGACAAGACTTGCCTATCCAAATCAGCTGACGAAGTTTGCGAAGATGACAGAATCCGGAGCAGGCAGAATGTTTGAGCTGTTGTTTGAAACGAAAAAATAAAAAAAAAAAAAAGCCTGAAAAAGGGAAGGAAGACTCACATGTTGCTTGCACGCAAAATTTCTGACTTCAGGGGTTTAAGGCACTATAAATAGGACTTTTTAAGCCTAAAATAAGGGGGAATCAAGTTCTATAAACCTAATTTTATTAAGAGGAGAATAGCCACCAAAGATTTGCAAGGAGCTAAAGAGAGGTTTTGGGAGATTGAAGATTGAAAATCTAACAACCCTTAATTTTCTCTTATCCCTTTATCTTCTTTATCTTTCTTGTAATATTTATGATGGTGAAACTCCTTTATTTTATATTTTTATAATTTAGCATGAACTAATTTACTTTTTCTAGGATTGCAATGGAACTCAACAAGTAGTTTGGATTATTTTAGTTTCTTTCTTGATTTAATGATATTTGATGTTGTTTATTCAATCTTGTGCTTAATGCTTCTAATTGCATAGCTACCAATTAGATTGATTTGGAAACCTAGATACAACTTGAAAAAGGGAGTTTAGTGTTAGACATGGATTGAATAACATGTGCTTCATATTCATTTATTATGATGAATTGATCTGCATGTAGGGTTGGAATACATTTACGTGTCATGTGTAATCAATTTTAGAGTCCAAGCTTAATGAGTTCTTCTTTAATTCAATTATCATAGGAATATAGTTAATTGGTTGAGAGGGATATTTTTATAAGACCATCGGAAGATCCTTATAAATAGATTAGAACTCTAGGTTAACAAATCAATATCATTAATCAAGTTAAGAGGGTAGGAAAAGTTCATACGAAGTGTTGAGGAAAATTGTAATCCTAGGCTTTTCTTAATTGTTTTATCTAAGTTTTAATTTGTCTTATTTATTTATTTAATATTTTCTTTTATTTAACAATCTTTAATCGTTTGTTTGAATAATATTAAGTTGTGTTAATTTTAGTACTTAACAAATTTGGTAACAATTCCTCGTGAGATCGATACTCTACTCTTCACTTTAATACTTGTCAACGATACGAGCACTTGCGTGATTAAAATCGACAACAAGTTTTTGGCGCCGTTGCTAGTCCTCGAGCAAAACAAACAAACAAACTAAATAAATAAATAAAATAAAATAAAACAAAGCTAAAATGAAACAAAACACAAAACTAGAGATGAATGCACTTGAATAATGATTTCCTTAATTGTTCTCAAACGTTATCTCAAAATCCACTCAAAGTAGAATACAAACATAATCCAACTTTATGATTCAATTCAATTGTATGCCTCATGCTTGAATGGATTTTCAGTGTGTGTGTGAATAATCTCTTTGCAAATCATTACATGCAATCCACATAAGTTTATGTTAATGCAAAATACGAATTAGTACTAGATTCTCAAATGTTTGCTTTTCATCTCTCTCTCCACTACTTTAGACTAACACTTCATCAAGGATCAAGTAGGTCTTTATTAAGGTTGCAATGAAAGGCTAGGGTCAAGGTATGATAAAGGATATATTTTCATTTAAGTCACCCATAGACGCTTTTCATTTTTTTTTTTTAGGATTTTTTTAAGAGCCATAATCTTTACCTCAAATTACATACTTCATTCTTTGAATGCACTTCCTTTTTTTGCTTCACCGCTTTGTTCTTTTTTTTTCTGGTTATTCGTTTTCGAAAAACCATAATCTTTTTTTTTTCCATTCACATCACCATTTCATCCAAATTTGACATGGCTTATAATTATTTCCTATAATATCATACACATGCCTATGTAGTGAGGGTTAATCATAGTTTTTCTTCTTAGGCTAAGCTAAAAGATGTGGCAATCAAAGAAAATAGATATATCAATTAGGCACAAAGAGGTAGACTAAGGATAATCATATATATAGGTAGGCTCGAAAGGCTCAAACAATCCAAAGATGGCCTAAATCACTTTCTCAACTTAGTGTTGTCTAGGATTTCGCCTCGAGAAAGAATCAAACAAATTCTAGGCTCTATACATAATCGTAATTCATATCAACATTAACAGTCTTTAAATAAGCATTGCAAATCTAAGCATAAGATCAAGTGCTCAATTAGTGAAAATCACATCCTAACAATAAGACTAACAAAAGAATTTTTAACATAAAATCAAATCATGCTTATGTTTTTCCAAAAGTCAAGATAAATAAATAACTAAAATTTCATCATTGGATACGGACCTCATCATGATAAGTGCACAATATCTCAAGCAAATTTTTTTTTAATAGACTCCTAAACATAAACATAGAAAAGAAATAAAGATATCACCCCCAAACTTAAAACTAACACTCTCTTCAATGTGTAGAAATCAAAAGAGTAAGAACAAGAGAACTCTCCTATCGATGCAAACAAAGTGGGAGAATCTCTAGCTTTCCTCTTAGACCTTATTATGCTTGTCCAAGTTTGGTGAGTGCCTACTAAAAAAGAAAACAAAGTAAAAAGAAATTAAATAAGAATATCTATAAAAAAAATCAAAATTAAAGAAAAGAAAAAGTTTAGAACTTGGGTTGCCTCCTAAGAAACGCTTGATTTATAGTCATCGGCTTAACTATCTCATGTTTATCATCCGGTATCCAACCACTTAATGATTTTCGTTTCATGCCATTTGTTTGTTTTTTCTCTGAACAGCTTCCCATTCTTGCAGGCTTGAAAGCGAAATTCATCCCTCTCGAAAGTAGAATTCAATAGTGCCTTAAGCGGATCAATGGGATAAATTTCTATAAACTCTTCTTTAATAACACTTTCTACCACATCGACTAGCTTAGGTTGTTGGATGCATTGAGAAAAAGGTGATGGTGGTGGGTCACATTGGGTCTCCTCTATTCGCACTTTCTCAACTTCTTTTTCACCCACTAGTTCTTCTTCAATAGGCTTGATTGGTGGTGGGTCACACTGAATCTCTTCTTCTTGAGTTATCACAAATTCTTCTTTAATAGGCTCGATTGACAATTCAAGGTTCTTGCTATCCTCCTCTATCTCTTTTTCAATCCCAAGTGTGTTGGCGTTACAATGCTCTTGTTCATCGCTTCTAGGATTGGTCTCAGTATCACTTGGAAGAGTTTCCATAGGATGATTGTTAATGGCGGTAGCAAGCTGACCCATTTGTGTCTCTAGTTTTCTAAGTGTTGCATCGTTTTTCGCCATGTACTGCATAATCATCTCTTCCATTGATGGCTTTACTTCTGGGGTAGGTGCTTGATCTTGTAACGAAAACCCAAGATGATATGCTTGATTTTCGGAATAAGAAGACCATTGATTGTTGCTTTAGGAAAAATTTTGGTGATCTCCCCAACCTGTATTAATTGTAGTTGTTGGAATAAAATTTATTTTGATGTATATTGTAGTTTCCAACATAATGGCAATAATCACTATGATTTCCTTCCCGACATAATTCACAAATCACAAATGAACTTTGGACGGCATGTACACCCAAATTGTCAAGCTTCTTGTTAAGTGCAGCTACCTGTGCAAATATAGCAGTGATTGCATCTTGTTCATGACCCTACATAGTGTACCCCTTTTGCATTCAACGTTCAATAAAACCTTAAATAAATAAATAAATAAATAAAAGTTTGAATTAAGACTAAGATTGCTTGGTATAAATATTAACAAAAATAGTAAAACAATTCCCCAACAACGGCGCCAAAAACTTGTTGTCGGATTTATCACGCAAGTGCACGTATCGTTAACAAGTAATAAAGTGAATAGTAGAGTATCGTTCCCACGAGGAATTGTTACCAAATTCGTTAAGTACTAAAATTAGAACAACTTAATCTTATTCAAACAATTAATTAAAGATTGAAATTAAAAGAAAATAAAAAGAAAAGAAAGCAAATTAAAATTAGAATTAATTACTTGAGAAAAGCTTAGGATTACAATTTCCCTCAACACTTCGTATGAACTTTTCCTACCCTCTTAACTTGATTAATGATCTTGAGTTGTTAAACTAGAGTTCTAATCTATTTATAAGGATCTTCCGATGGTCTTATAAAAATATCTCTCTTAACCAATTAACTATATTCTTATGATAATTGAATTAAATAAGAACTCACTAAGCTTAGACTCTAAAATTGATTACACATGACACGTAAATGTATTCCTACCCTACATGCAGATCAATTCATCCTAATAAATGAATATGAAACATGTGTTATTCAATCCATGTCTTACACTAAACTCCCTTCTCTAAGTTGTATCTAGGTTACCAAATCAATCTAATTGGTAGCTAAGCAATTAGAAGCATTAAACATAAAATTGAATAAGCAACATCAAATACCATTAAATCAAGAAAGAAACTAAAATAATCCAAACTACATGTTGAGTTGCAATCCTAGAAAAAGTAAATTAGTTCATGCTAAATAATAAAAATACAAAATAAATGAGTTTCACTATCATAAATATCACAAGAAAGATAAAAAACATAAAAGGATAAGAGAAAACTAAGGGTTGTCAGATCTTCAATCCCCAAAATCTCTCTTTAGCTCCTTGCAAATCTTTGGTGGCTACTCTTCTATTTAACAAAATTCGGTTTATAGAACTTGATTCCCCCTTATTTTAGGCTTAAAAAGTCCTATTTATAGTGTCTTAGACCCCTGGAGTAAGAAACTTCGCGTGCAAGTAACATGTGAGTCTTTCTTCCCTTTTTCAGACTTTTTTTTTGTTTCAAACAGTAGCTAGGTGCCGCGGCGCCGGACATTCTGCCTGCTCCAGATTCTATCATTTTTACGAACTTCGTCAGCTGATTTGGATGGGCAAATCTTGTTCGATTTGGACGAGTAAACTACCGTTGAAAAGGTATGGAAATCATCTTCAAAAGTTAAGAAGTTTTCTTGAATAAGGAATTTAATATCATGTTTTGCTAGCAACAAACTTCGGAGGTCAAATCTGCCCATGCGTTGCTTTGCACATTTTTTCGTCTTTTGACACCTCGAAACTCCTTCTCACTTTTGACCTATAAAAATACAAAAATAATAATTTAATAACTAATTTAAACATGAAATAAATAAATAAAATTAATATAAAAACAATCAAAACTAATTAATTCCAAATAAAAATTTCAAGGACTTAGTCGATTTGAATGCACCAAATATGGTAAAATAACTATATTTCATAGAGTTATCAGATATATCATTCAAATTATGCCACATAAGCATGTTCTTGAAAAAAAAATCAACTATTTATTACAAAATTCATTTATTAGTTCGCTCAAATAAATATTCACCATTTAATAATATGTAATTTGTAATAATTAGAAGTAGAAGTAGAAGTAAATTACATGACATGAGTTAAATGAAATTGGCATACCTGATGGGAAGTAACTATTTCATACAAATTTTTCTCATCTATGAGAATAGAAAAACTAACTATGAACGATGCTTTGACGCTCTTTTTCCTTTTGTCAAAACAAACTGTAACTCCATCATAGGGCTAGTCGGCTAGCTAATTCTAATAGAAGCATAATTTTTTTTTGGCACGTCTCTCAGCTCATAAATTCTTTAAGATTTGAATTTTGAAACTAAAATCTCCAAATCCAAAGTCAAGTTCCAAATAATTTCGATCCCTTTCGAATATAATACAGGCAGAAATTTTCCATTACCAATATCATCTTCTCAAAATCTTGTCATTTTTTTTATTGAAATCAACCAATTATAATCCTTCATACGCTTATATGAATTAAAATATCAATCATTTAAGGGCATGACAAAATGGAACAATAAAAAAAAAAGCTAAAGAGGCACTAATAAGAGCATTGAGAGATACCGCAAAAACGATGCCAAAAGCCCACAAATACTGAACAAGGAAACCAATAACATCCCACTGGGTACCTTCCCACAAATTCGGCTGAAGACCCAGAAGTTCCGGAAACGGTTTCCCGTCAGCAGAAACCTCGGAGGAATTCCCACCAACGTTATCTAAGCCAACCCCAACAACAACATTTTCTTCTTCAAACTCAGCTGTCTGTTGTTGCTCCTGTTCCTCATCTTCTTCTTTCGTTGTGAGGGTTCTCCTCCAGTTCTTGCTGTCGAAGCGTCCGGTTCGGGACGAGAACTTTTTGGCTGCTGAAGTTAAGTAGAGGGTTCTGGGGGAGTTGGGGAGAGGACGTGGCGCGAGGAGGGAAACAGGTGTAGAATTGTTTGGTGGGGTTGTCGCAGAGGTTTCGGACTCCATTATCGCACTGCTACTACTACCATGGCTGATGGTAATGGTTAGCGCCATTTGAGTGGAGGAGAGTGGTGAGCAGGATAAGAATGTTATTACTAAGATTTTATGATTTACAATTACAATTATATTTTATATGGTGAATAAATTAGATTAATTATTATGAACATAATAATAATGGTATCTTGTATTGAGAAATATATTCTTTCTTCTCTAATGGTTTTGAAGTCTTATATAAAGATGAGTTTGTATCCAAGAAGAATGAAAAGAAAAAGGATTGGAGACATAGTTAGTTCCTGAAGAACTATACTTTAAAAGTTCATATATCCTTTGTCTTGATCCCTCTTTATTTACTCATTTATTTTATTTATAACACGTTATCAGCACGATCAAGTCTCTAACGGTAGTAAAGTCCCTCAAGTATTCTTTCATTATATCAAGGTAAGAATTTTGCTTTCTCTAACATGTGTTATCTAGAAATCTAGTATATCTTCTTATTTGCAAAAGTATATATCTTTACATTTCTATAATATGATATATGTGAGTTGGTTAATTTTTTAGATTCTTAATGTCCACCTAACTTTGAACTTTTTATTTATTATATCAAATATCTTTACACTGACAAATCTCACGAAGTTTAAATTTATTGCTCTTAATATTTTTGGAAGAAACTATTTGTCATGATGCTGAGATTCATCTTAAAACTATGAATCTTAGAAATACTATTGAAGAAGGAAATCAATCATCCCTGTAGGATCGCACAAAATCAATGTTTTTCCTTCGACACCATTTACACGAAAAATTGAAAATTGAGTACCTTACTATTAAAGATCCATTAGCCCTTTGGAATAACTTAAAGAACAGATATGAACACCAAAATTGGTGTTTCTTCCAAAAGCTCGATATGAGTGGATACACTTACAGCTACAAGATTTCAAAACCATAAGTGAATATAATTCAGTCTTCTTTAAGATTAGCTCTCAATTGAAATTACGTGGAGAGAATATTACTAATGAAGATATGTTGGAAAAAACATATTCAACTTTTCATGTCTCGAATGTTCTCTTATAACAACAATATCGAGTGAGTAGATTAACAAAATATTTTGAGCTAATTTCTTGTTTACTTGTAACTGAACCAAACAATGAGATTTTGATGAAAACTCATCAATCTCGTCCTACTGGCTTAACACCATTCCCTTAATTGAATGTGGCATTTTATCAAAATCATGGATGAGGCCGTGGTGGTAAAAGAGGTCGCGATAGAATCAAAAGAAGGGTCAAAAATGAGAAAATTCTGGAAAAGAGTAATAAAGTGCAAAACAATGATAATATTTGCTATAGGTATGGAACAACAGGTCATTCTTTAAATGTTATAAATGTCATTGATTTCGTATATATCGGACTCCAAAACATCTAGTTAATCTTTATAAAGCATCACTAAAAGAATAAGAAAAAAAAATGATAAAGTAAATTTATCTGAACTTGTTGATCCTATTTATGATAATGAATCTTCTTTAAATATTGGTTTTGCTGTTTTTTATTTTTTTTCAAAAACCATATTAGCAAAATTGGTCATTTAATTGGGGATGAAAATGTCTACTAATGAGATATACTTATGTTTATATTATTTTAAAGGTTGTCATATGTTTAGTGGATAGTGGTACAACTCACAATTTTTCATGATAGAAAATATTTCTTGCAATTAACATTAGTTGAAATTAATGTTAATACAATATGTGGTACAGCAATTGTAATAGATGGCTCTAGAAGAGTTCACATATGTCTTCAAATGAACAAAATTATATATTAATGATGCGTCATATTGACATCTACTAAGTTTCAAAAATATACGTCGCAATGGGTATCATGTTGAAAAAAGAAATGAGGAAGATGTGGAATATCTTTATATTACCTTTATAGTTTCAAACCAGAAGTTCATATTAGAGAAACTTTCGAGTTTCTCATTTGTCTTATATTTCACAAAAATAAGGATGGTTGAATCAAATTTTATGCACTGAAGTGCTCAGATCCTAAAACTTTTATACTTTGACATGATCTTCTTGGCCATCCAGGTTCAACCATGATGCGACGTATCATTGAAAATACACATGGACATCCATTAAAGGATCAGAAAATCCTTTTGCCTGATGATTTTTTTTGTTCTTCTTGTGCTCAAGGAAAATTAATTGTTAAACCTTCTCCATCTAAATTGTCTTTTGAATCTCCTACTTTTCTACAAAGAATACAAAGAGACATTTGTGGTCCAATTCATCCATCTTGCGAACCATTCTGGTACCGGTAAATTATGAGATCTCATTAAAATCTAGAAATATGTGGGAATAAATGAAGTTGTTGTTGATAATGTGTTTGCATATACAATTGCTTCTAATATTGATTGGCCAAAATGGAAAGAAGTAATAAAGGCTGAGCTAAACTCATTAACCAAATGTGAAGTATTTGGACTAGTAGTCCAGACACCTGAAAATTTTAAACCAGTTGAGTACAAATGGGTCTTTGTATGTAAAACAAATGAGTTAAATGAAATTGTGAGATACAAGGCACGACTTGTAGCACAAGATTTTTCGCAAAAACTTGTTATAGACTATGAAGAGACGTATTCTCTAGTTATAAATGCAATTACTTTTAGATTTCTGATTAATTTGGTAGCCTCTGAAGGACTTGACATAAGTCTAATAGACGTAGTAACAGTTTACTTATATGGGTCATTAGATAACGACATATACATGAAAATCCCTGAAGGATTTAAGATGCCTGAAGCATATAATTCAAAACCTCGGCAAATATACTCTGTTAAACTACAAAGATCCTTGTATGAATTAAAACAGTCTGGACGCATGTGATACAATAGTCTAAGTGAATATTTATTAAAAAAATAGATATGAAAATAATGTCATTTGTTCTTGTGTTTTCATCAAGAAAATAAATTCTGGATTTGCTATAGTCGCAGTGTATGTTGATGACTTAAACATAGTAGGGACTCCAGAAGAGATCTCAAATATTGTTGACTACCTAAAGAAAGAATTTGAAATAAAAAATCTTGGGAAGACAAAAAATTTTATCTTGGATTTCAAGTTGAACATTTGAGAAATAGGATTCTTATTCATCAATCATCTTATATAGAAAATATTTTTAAACAATTTCATATGGATAAATTTTACCCATTAAGCTCTCCAATGGTTGTTCGCTACTTGATGTAAAAAGAGTTCCTTTTCGTCCACGAGAAGATAATGAAAAAATTCTTGGTCCTGAAGTACCATATTCTTAGTGCAATAAGAGTACTTTTGTATCTGACAAATTTCACTAGACCAGACATAACTTTTGCAGTAAATTGAATTGCAAAGTTTAGTTCTGCACCTACACGAAGACATTGGAATGGAGTGAAACATATTTTTCGTTATCTCCATGGCACAACTAATATGGGTTTGTTTTATCCAAATGCAATAAAGTCAGAATTTATGGGATATGCTGATGCTGGATATCTTTCTGATCCTCACAAAACTCGGTCACAAACAGGTTATGTCTTCACATGTGGTGATACTGTTATCTCATGGCGGTCTGTTAAACAAACAAACACTACTACCTCATCAAACCATTCAAAAATATTGGTTATTCATGAAGCAAGTCATGAATACGTGTGGTTAAGAACTATGATTCAACATATTAGAAGAGCGTGTGGATTGTTCGTGAAAAATGACAAGCCAATTATTTTGCATGAGGATAATGCAGTATGCATTATACAAATTCAAGGTGGCTATATAAAAGGTGATAGAACTAAACATATTTCGCTAAAGTTCTTTTACACACATCATCTCTTGAAAAAAGGTGATGTTGATATTTGCAAAATTCACTGTGACAACCCAACAGATCTATTCACAAAGGCATTGCCAACTTCAATTTACAAGAAGTATGTACATAACAATGAAATGCGTCGGCTTAAAGACATTAAATAATTGTTTTATTTTTGTGGGGAAGTAAGTTTCCTATGAATATTGTACTTTTTTTTTTTCCTTCGCTAAGTTTTTCTCTCACTGAGTTTTTCTTAACAATGTTTTAACAAGGCATATTCATAGTGAAGTCATCCAAGGGGAAGTGTTATACATGCATGTGGTAGATTAATACATGTGGTGGATGACTAGATTATGATTATTGCATATGGTGAATGAATTAGATTGATTATTATGTACATAATAATTATGGTACATTGTTTTGAGAAATGTATTCTCCCCTCCCTAATGATTCTTAGAATCTTATATAAATATGAGTTTGTATCCAAGAAAAATCAATAGAAAAAGGATTGTAGACATAACTAGTTCCTGAAGAACTAAACTTTGAAAGTTCATATCTCATTTGTCTTGATCCTTTTTATTTACTTCTTTTATTTTATTTATAACATTTTATTCTTATTTTAATTTTTTCATGTAAGGTTGATTTAATAATTATGTACAAGTATCTATACTAATATAACTAGTATCTGAGACACCCACCATATGGGTGAAAAAATAATTTTAAAAAAAAAAAAAAAAATTCTAAGTAAAAGATATAAATAGTTTTATAGGTGAGTAGTTTTTGAGAAAATGGGTAGTTTTTTGAGAAAGTGGATAATTTTTTTAAATATGTATATAAAATTTGAAAAAAAATATATTCCTATTTTATTTTTTATGTCATAATTATATTTAATTTATTTTGTAATTTCACTAACTGAGTTGGTGTATTTGACTCGTGACACTAACTCAGCAACTCACATTATATTAATATAAATAAGAGTGACTGAATTGGTGTCACGAGTCAATTAAACATCAACTCAATAAGTGAAATTACTTAAAAACTTATTCAAAGTAATAATGTTAGGGGTAATTACATACTTTTCTAATTTTTTTAAAAAACTACTCATATATTTAAAAAAATACGCACTTCTCTTTTATAAACTATCATATTTTTATCATAAATTACTCTTTTTCTCTTCCAAAGCATTTTTTTCACAACATTTTTTTTCCTTTTGTTTAATATTTTCCGCCCACTATTTTTTTCACAACATTTTTACATTTTTTTTTCAATATTTTTTCACCTATGGGGGGTGTACATGTTTCTAGTTTTTTTAAAAAATAAATTTGCAGTGACGGCAATAATATGTAGTTTTAGCTGCTTTCGGTAGGCAATAATATGTAGTTTTAGCTGCTTTCGATACAAATTGTCTTCTTCTTAAAATTAATTAAAATTCCTCACTATACAAGTGAATATATATATTTTTTTAAAAAATAAATTATAGTTTAAAAAGATTAAATATAGAATAATAAATAATTTTTGTTAGTGAATAATTTTTGTAAATAAATAATTTTTTAAGAAATAAGTACTTTTTTTAAAAAGTAAATAAATAATTTAAAAAAAATTATTATATAAAATATTAAAATAAATAATTATCCTTATTTATTTTTTATTTTAAATATTTAATAATTTTTTTTATATTTTTATCAACTGAGTTAATGTTACTCAGTAACACCAACTCTATAGTTTTTTATAATAATATAGATAGATATTTAACAAACTCCTTTGGGTTTTTTTATCCAAATATAGCCAAAAAAAAATTATATCCCAAAATACCGATCTTTTCAGATTAATTTTCAAAATCCGCTTTTTTTTTACTAGCTGGAAAATCGTCATCCTCCATGGCGATTTCCCAATGTAAAAATTTGAATTTTGGCAAAAAAACACCAAGGGAAATCGCCATGGGGGTGGCGATTTCCCTTGGTGTTTTTTGTCAAATTTGCAAATTTAATCAAGGGAAATCGTCATGGGGGGTGGCGATTTCCCTTGATTAAATATATATTTTTTTTACTTAAATTAAAAAACAAATTTTATTTTTATTTTTATTTTTATTTTTAAATTTGTAAATTTTGTTTTTTAATTTTAAAAATTATAAATTAAATTAAAATATTTTCTAGGTTTGGTTTTTTTTTTTATAAATATATATTAAAAATATAATTTAATTTATTATTAAAATTTTATAAAAAATAAAAATATATTTCTTATTAAAATTTAAAAATGAAGATTATATTTCTTATTAAATTTTTATATCAAAAATTGTATTTCTTATAATTTTGTAATATTATAAAAAGCAAAATTTAATTTATGATTAAAATTTTATTTCTTATTAAAATTTAAAAAAGAAAATTAAATTTCTTATTAAATTTAAATATGGTAAATTTTTTTTCTTATTAAAATTAAAAAAAGAAAATAATATTTCTCCTTAAATTTTTATATCAAAAATTTTATTTGTTATACTCTTTTAATATTATAAAAAATAAAATTTAATTTATTATTAAAAATTTATAAAATATACTATTTTATTGCTTATTAAAATTTTAAAAATAACATTATATTTCTTATAAAAATTTTATATAAAAATTTTATTTATTATACTTTTTTAATTTTATAAAAAATAAAATTTAATTTATTAAATATACTATTTTATTGCTTATAAAAATTTTAAAAATAAAATTATATTTGTTATACAATTTTAATTTTATGATGTATAAAATATTGGAATTGGATTCCTTCTGCAATGGATGAGACTGATGATTTAGGGTTTGGGAGAGGTTTCAGCTATTTTTCAGTCCATCAAATGCTGCAGAAAATATTGGAATTGGATTCCTTCTGCAGTGGATGAGACTGATGATTTAGGGTTTGGGAGAGGTTTCAGCTATTTTTCAGTCCATCAAATGCTGCAGAAAATATTGGAATTGGATTCCTTCTGCAATGGATGAGACTGATGATTTAGGGTTTGGGAGAGGTTTCAGCTATTTTTCAGTCCATCGAATGCTGCAGAAAATATTGGAATTGGATTCTTTCTACAATGGATGAGACTGATGATTTAGAGTTTGGGAGAGGTTTCAGCTATTTTTCAATCCATCAAATGCTGCAGAAAATATTGGAATTGGATTCTTTCTGCAATGGATGAGACTGATGATTTAGAGTTAGGGATAGGTTTAAGCTATTTTTCTGTCAATCAAATGCTGCAGAAAATATTGGAATTGGATTCTTTCTGCAATGGATGAGACTGATGATTTAGAGTTAGGGATAGGTTTCAGCTATTTTTCAGTCAATCAAATGCTGCAGAAAATATTGGAATTGGATTCCTTCTGCAATGGATGAGACTGATGATTTAGAGTTAGGGATAGACTTAAACTATTTTTCAGTCAATCAAATGCTGCAGAAAATATTGGAATTGGATTCTTTCTGCAATGGATGAGACTGATGATTTAGAGTTAGGGATAGGTTTCAGGTATTTTTCAGTCAATGAAATGCTGTAGAAAATATTGAAATTGGATTCCTTCTGCAATGGATGAGACTATTGGACAGTCCAGTACAAAGGATGGGATTTATCAATCAGATTTTGCATTGAATAAGTTATAACTTTTTCAGTCAAATAGTCCTAGGAAGAATATGAGAATCAGATTCCATCCTATACAAAGGATGGGATTTGTCATCTGGTACAACATAATGAACCATTATAAATTCATAATACTTATGAAGGTTTACAATACCCCCTACAACAGTTTTTCAATCAGATTTTTCCTGAGTGCTAAAACCTCCTCATTCTCATCCTTCTATATTTCTTCTTTCTTTTGCGGAGTGATAATACCTACATTCTCATCTTTCTTAGTTTCATTACTACACAACATGAGCAATAGAGTGATCGCATTGGTCTACTATAATGGCCAAATTCATAATACTGACGAAGGTGCTACCTTTGATTGTGAACGTCCTAAAAGTTTTCGTGTTGAAGAAGACGTCACATTAGAGGAACTGAAGCTGCAAATTCATACAAAAATTAAAGCTGAAAATAGAAAAAGAGTTTCAGAGGTTAAGTATAGGCATCCTCTTTCTATTGGTGAAGGATGTGTCCGATATAGAACATTTCCACTTGAAGATGATGATGATGTCAGATGCATGTTTTATGCTCATGAGACATTTGCAAATGTTGGTGTACTTGAGTTATATGCTGACATAGAGGATGTTGACGATGATTGTGGCCCTTCAAATGTTTGCACAACAGAAAACTTTCCCATAGAAGATTATGATTCTGGGTCGTTCTATGTTCACACTACATACGACGTTCCCACAGAAGAAGTCGTGCCCTTATCTCAACCTACAACTTTTCAGACTTCATTAGTCTCACAAACGATTCCTACTACCCTCGAAGATGAGCCAGCTGGTGTTGATCATGTTCGTCCATGTGGAGTCCATGGTGAAGATGTTGGTGAATTTAGTGAGCAGGAAGAGGATGCTGAATTCGCAAGTGATGACAATAGTGATTCTGACCCAGACGTCGTCCCTACTTAGATCAACACTCATGGAGATCTTCCCCCATATGAGGCTGCGTCCCATATGCATACCCTGGATCTGGAGGCAATGCATGTACCGGAATTTCCTGAGTATGCTCATACATTAGCTACGCCTCTGACATTTGATCCATCTGCAGTTGATCTGTGTGTTGGGTTACAATTCCCAACGAAAGAGGCTGTGCTTTCAGCTATCAAGCACTATAACATCAAAAACTCAGTAGATTACAGAGTAATTGAATCTGAGCGGACGAAATATTATGCCAAGTGCGTAATGTATGGGAATGGGTGTAATTGGAGAATAAGGGCAACTTTTATGAAAAAGAAACAGGCATGGGAGATTAGAAAATATGAAGGGCCTCATACTTGCACATCGGGGAGGATTTCACAAGATCATTGCAAGTTAGATTGTAACATGATCTGTTCATGCATTTTGTCATTGGTCCAAGCAAATCCGGAGATTTTCGTTTCAGTTTTGATCGCTGAGATGCGAATCTGGTATGGATACATCACCTTCTACAAGAAAACATGGAAAGCAAAGCAAAAGGCAATTGTTCGAGTTTTTGGCGATTGGGAAAGATCGTACTATGAGCTACCTAAATGGTTAGGTGTAATGCAACATTTCGTGCCTGGTACAATTGTGGAATTGCAAACGGTACTTGCATATCACGGTGATCGACTGGTCCAGGGTAAGAGAATATTTCATCGACTATTTTGGACATTTAAGTCGTGCATTGAAGGGTATCCGTATTGTAAACCTATTGTGCAAATAGACGGTACTTTCTTATATGGAAAATACAAAGGCACATTATTGTTAGCTATTGCACAAGATGACAACCGAAACATACTGCCAATTGCCTTTGCCATTGTGGAGGGTGAGACAACAGAGGCTTGGTCATTCTTTCTCACTAACTTGCGTAGACACGTGACAAAACAGCCTGGCATTTGCTTGATGTCTGATCGACATGAAGCCATCAAAGCTGCGATTAGACGCGATGGTAGAGGATGGAATCCTCCACATGCATATTCAGTGTACTGCATTCGACACATTGCAGCGAACTTTATGAAAAAGTTTAACAATAAGGAATTGCGTCGACACATTGTTAACATGGGTATGGAATCAAATCATAGTTATTTTATCTCTTATATTTCGTTTAGTATATAAAATAATACTGAAATTCACAAGTTTTTTGTTTTAAAATTTATTAGGATACGAGTTGAGGCGATCGAATTTTCATTTCATGTATGACAATCTTCGTGGAGAAAATGCAGAGGCGGCTAATTGGCTTGATAGGATCCCCAAGGAGAAGTGGGCCCAGTCATATGATCAAGGAAGACGTTATGGCCATATGACAACCAACCTAGCTGAATCTATCAATTTGGTGTTGAAGGGAACGCATCATCTTCCCATTACTGCTTTGGTGCAATCAACATATTATAGGTTGGCTGCACTTTTTGTTAAGATGGGGAACAAGCAAATTGCAATGATGGAGGGAGGGCACACGTATTGTGAAACAGTCACACAGGCTATGCAAGAAAATCGCAGGAAAGCTAACTCCCACTTTGTTCGTAATTTTACGCGAGCAAATCAATCTTTTCTGGTTGAAGAGTTAGTTGATCCACAAGAGGGTGTTTCTGCAATGAAGTACAAAGTCAAGCTTAGTGACATGTGGTGTGATTGTGGAAAGTTTCAAGCACAAAGGTTCCCTTCTTCACATGTAGTTGCTGCTTGTGCACATGTCCATGTAGATTGCATGCAATATGTGGACAAAGTCTATAGACTGGATACTATATTGAATGTTTATAGATATGAGTCCGAAGCTGTTGGAAATGAAGGTTACTGGCATCAATATGATGGTCCAGAAGTGTGTCCCAATCAAGAAATGCGGAGAAATCCACATGGTCGGCCAAAAACAAGTCGTATTCGTAATGAAATGGACCTCAGGGAGAAAGGCCAACCAAAACGTTGTGGATTATGCAGAAATAAAGGTCATAACCGTCGAAATTGTCCGCATCGATCTGGCACATTGGGGGAGACTTCGCATCAACAATAAATGAATTACATGTTTTTGTCAACTTATCATGTAATTTGGATTATTATTTTACATATAACGAAAAATGTAATGCAAGTTTTTGTCAACTTATCATGTAATTTGGATTATTATTTTATTTAAAATGAAAAAACAATTATAAAAATATAACTCAATTATATTTTTTTTTACAATTTTTTAAATTAAATAACAACATTAAGATATAAATTAAATAACAACATTAAGATATAAATTAAAATAAAATATAACAATTAATTTCCCAACAAATTTAAAATAAATAACATGAAATGCAAAACATATAAATTTATATATTATAAATTTAAAACACATTAATTTATATATTGATAAAAGTACATTTATTCTAATTATTGCGTGGTGTAGAGCAACAGTGTCGAGCTCTTCTAGTGCGTGGTGGTTGCACCCGTCGTTCAACCTCGTCAGTGGCACGTATTCACGGTCGACCACGACCTGCTGCTATAACCGCCACTGGTTCCGGTTGTATGTCATCAGTCATTTCTTCCGTATCAAAAATTTGAAACCCACTGCTGGATGAGCCAACACCTAGTTCACCCATAACGGGAACCTGATTACTAGATGCACCCATAAATGATGTACCATCAAATGCTGACGAAGGGGTTCCAAACTGATACATTGATGTTAGATATGCTGAACTTGGACTTAGGATGAGGAGCTGGTCATCTAACCTCGTTCTTGGCGGTGATGGTCGGTAACACTCATCAACGTCATATCCGGGGTGACTTACGGAATAACGATGACTGGATGGTACTCCATGATCTCGTTCAGGTTCAGGATGATTAAATAACATCCTCGGTGCTGTGAACTCCGATGAGGTCGGTTGACGCGTTCGTCCACGTTGTCGGCGAGGTCTAGGAGTATCCATATCCTGTGCAGGAGGGACTGGAGCTGAAGTTTGTCCGGTAAATGGCATACTCCTAACATCCTCATACATCGACGGTGGACAAACGAAAGGCCGACCTTCATTTTTATACCATCCTATGTAATCATCAGATGGGTTGAAATTATTACCAACAATCGGGTAACCTGTCGGAATTCGTTGAAAACGTATATTCCACCAATGGATCCAATGTTCATGCTTCGCAGGCCAGAATTCCTCATGACGACCACGCATGTCGATCTTGTGAAGCTTATCAAGGTTCACCGGGGCTACAGGAATTGGTTGTTGCATCCCAAATTGTCGCAACACCCTGTCAGTTTGGTGCCACTCTACATATGAAAAGCATATCAATGCTGTGTTTGCTTTCCATATATTACAATTATTGTAGGCATCCGATGGGAGGCATGCCATAATTTCACTTGAGGAATATGGCATCCACATAAACTGCGAATAATTATTACAAATTATTAGTTTCATATGGATTAAATAAAAAAAAAAAAAAACTTCAATGTAACAATCGAAATATTTACCTTATCATATCCTACTCGATCTAGTCGTACTCTTATACTTGCAAGGTCGCTCGGAGTCTCTGTAAAATCTCTACTCCTACTCCTACTCCACCTATTAAAATGCATATAATATCTTAATGACCTATAAAAATACAAGTTCGTACAAAATTAATAAAATAGTAAAGATTATGACCTGCTTGCAAGGGGGTATACAGCCGAAATATCCACGCGCGGAGCAAGAAATGGTAGCCGATACCAAGCCCATGATTGTAGAAGCACTAAACATTCACCTATGTCATGGCTTTTTGGAACTGTAGCCCGGCAAAGTTCTCTATACAAAACCGCCAAACACGCAGAAGCCCAACTATAATTTGCCGCATGCTCTAAATCACGTAGTAATGGAAGATACATTAAATGTACCCGACTACTTGATTTGTCAGGCATCAGTAATCCTCCGATCAAACGTAAAATATATGCTCTAGCAGCATATTGTATCTGTTGTTCAGTTGCATGTAATGGAAGATTTTGAAACGATTTCAACCAATTTAGTCTCACCGTTGAGCCAGATACATATTCATCTGGAGGTACCGAGCCCAATAGATTTTGACACACTTCATTCCAATCTAGCAAGCTTCCGCCTGTAACTGCATCGCCATGGATCGGAAGTCCAAGTTGCAACGCAACATATTCGAGAGTTATCGTGCATTCACCAAATGGGAAATGAAAAGTGTGCGTCTCGGGTCTCCATCGTTCGATCAACGCACTGATTAAGTCGGGTTGTATCAAAAATCGTCGAATTTGAGTTGCGTGATAAAATCTGGCTCTTCTTAAGTGGTCGATAATAGATAGATGTGGGTCCTCCAATGTAAATTTCCTCGAACGTAACACGCGAAGAGTTTCCTGTTATAATAATAAAAATTAATATATTATAAAACTATAACAATTAAAAATTAATAAATAAAACTCTAAAACTATAAAATAACAAAACAATAATAATAAAAAATTTAAATTTTTTTATATAATTATTAAATAATTCAATTATATAATAAATAAATAACTATAAAATTAAAATTAAAAGACAATAATAATTACAAAATTATAAAACAATAATAATATAATATAATATAAAATTTAAAATTATATAAAACTATAAAATGAAAAAAATAATAATAATTAAACAATTATAAAAGTATAATAATACAAAATAATATAATATAAAATTTATAATTATATAAAACTATAAAATGAAAAAACAGGAATAATTACAAAATTATTATTCTATATAATAATAAAAAACCATTATAATATAAAAATTAAAATTATATAAAACTATAAAATGAAAAAACAAAAATAATTAACAAATTAAATAACTATAATAATAAAAAATTAAAAAATATAAAAAATAAATAATTATATAACTATGAAATCAAAAAACAATACTAATTAATAAATGATAAAACTATAATAAGCACTATAACATTAAAAATATAAAAATTATAAAACAATAAAACTATAAATTTACAAAATTCTAATCAATAAAAAATAACTAAATATTGATAATGTAATACAAATAATATCATAACAATTTACTTACCTCTTTAAATATAACCTCCGATATGTGATTTTCTTGCAACCTCAATAGTGATGATGAAGCCATTTCTAAATATTGTTGTAGAAAAAAAATATTGTTGTAGAAAAAATAAATTGTTGTAGAAAATAATTTTGTTGGTAGAAAGAAATTTAATTGTTGAAAGAAGAATGGAAAATGAAGTGGTATTTATAGAAGAGTGATGTGTGTGTGGGGGGGGGGGGAGGGAGGGATTTGAAGGCAACGGTCATTTGACCGTTGCCTTAAAAAAATTTTGAATTTTTTTTTTATCTAATACAAATCAATTAACAAAATTTACAAAAAATTGTTCATAAATTTTAAATAATAAAATATACCTTACGAAATTTTTTTTCTTTTTAAATTATAAAAAAAATTTTAATTTAATTTATAATTTTTAAAATTAAAAAACAAAACTTACAAATTTAAAAATAAAAATAAAAATTGTTTTTTTTTAATTTAAGTAAAAGAAAATATTTAATCAAGGGAAATCGCCACACCCCATGACGATTTCCCTTGATTAAATTTACAAATTTGGCAAAATTTACCAAGGGAAATCGCCATGGGGGGTGGCGATTTCCCTTGGTATTTTTTGCAAATTTGTCAAAAAACACCAAGCGAAATCGCCACCCCCCATTGCGATTTCCCTTGGTGTTTTTTGCCAAAATTCAAATTTTTACACTGGAAAATCGCCATGGGGGATGGCGATTTCCCAGCTAAAAAAAAATAAGCGAATTTTAAAAATTAATCCGAAATAAACGATATTTTAATATTTTTTTTGGCTATATTTGAATAAAAAAATCACTTCTTTGCTACTATTTTTTCTCAATAATAACACTAACAGTTACTTCAACAATTTTTCACATCTATTCTATTTCTGCTGCATTCTTTTCTTTTCTTTTTTTTTTTTCTTTTTCTTTTAATAATTACCCTAAATTTACAAGGCTAAAAAAATTATCATTTAAAAAAACCGGTATATGTCCATGTCAGCCATACGAAATGGCACCGAAACGTTTCTATTGTTTTTTTTTTTTTTCTACAATGCGGAAAGCGATTCAGGCCGGCACGTCAGCTCCGAAATATCCGCTGCAGGTTCGAACAAACCTCCTCCTAACGCCACAAAATCACAGCTATTACTATGATTATTGTTGTTAGCATCCGAGTCACCGCAGATTCCGAACTCGAACGATTTGTAACTCGGAATTGGAAACTCATACCCCATCATTTCCCCGAATCCAACGGCTCCTGACTCTCCACCTTCCTCCGCATTAACGGTCTAAAATTTCTGCTCCTCAACAGACGAAAAACTCGGTGGCAAACCCAGTTCATCATCCGAAGCCTCTAAAAGAAACCCCAGCTCCAGCCGGGACTCGTCAGAATCCGATGAAATTACCGGTAGCGTCGCCTGAGTCGGAACAAGGATCTCTTCTTCGAAGCTTTTGATGACGGAATCGAGTCCCTGAATCGCTGGATCAGGTCCAATGACCGGGTCGGAATCATCCAGGATGTTCAACAAAACTTCCTGGATACGCTTTGTCACTGGCGACTGAACGTCCCCGTCATCGGGGTCGGATTCGACGTGAGTAGCCTCGGGCGCGTAAGAGCCCGTATTGGCCGAGTCGACTCGAGCGAGTTTTAAATTGGAGACCGAGTTAGGTCCTGACTCAAAATCCTCAGACTCTTCCCCGGCTCTTTTCTTGTTGCCTTTGTGATCCTCCATTGCCATTGGAAAATCAGAAAATGTTTCTAAAATTACAAAAACAACCTTAATGTTCAATGTAAAAAGTAGTTGCAGGATTAAGGGGAGAGAGAGAGAGGGGGGGAAAGGGGGGTTTTATAAGCGGCAAAAGGGTATAAAAATTTGAAGTGTTAAGAGAGTGTTTGGCTAGCGAGAAAAAACATTAAGAAAGAAAGAAAAAATAAAAAGTAAAGAGTGGGGAGGGTGGGTGGAGGTTTTCTAGAGAGAGAAATTGAGTGTAGAGAGCGAAAATGTGGGTATTGGGGTGAGTGGGAAAGAGATATGTAATGGGTTATATATAGTAGTTGCAAGGGTTAGAAAAAGCTCGAGTTGAAAAAACTGTATTTATAAAGTGTGTTTAAAAATTTTTAAGTGTTTAGTATTGCTGTGAAAAAATGTTGTAGAAAATTGAAATGTCAAAAAAAGATATGTTTAAAATAATAAAAATGTAGAGATATGAGGACAATAAAGTCATTTTATCCAAAAGCCATCTTTTAAAGCTCAAAAACTATATTTTTTGGCTTTTTGATTTGGCTTTTCAAACCATGGTTTCAACAGCAAAAGCCAAATTTTTTTATCTGTTTAGCATTGCGTTTGCGGTGAAAAACAATTTTTAACCTCAAAAATTGTGCCAAAAATAATGCTAAACGAGACCTCACTTTTTTTTTTTTTTTGCTTTTCTATCAAATTAACTAAATTTAAATCTAGTACTTTGAAGTCCGTTGCTAGGGGCCCACCGAATTAGGAGGGGTGGGATAGGAGCTTCGCTTGTTTTTTCAGTCTACACTTTTTTTTTCTTTTTTTTTTTCTTTAATTTGCATTTTTAAGAATTGATTTTTTACATTTTCTTTCGTTTCTTCGTTTAGGGGAATTTTTTTTTTTTAGTTTTCCAAATCTCACAATTCCAAGTTTCCAACCAAATCTAGCAAGGTTTTAATAAGTGGCTGCCATTTTTTTGTCTAATTTCCAATTTTATCTAATTTTACAATTTTCCAATTTTTGAGAAAGAGGTTGGTTTGACATTGAGCAAATATCAAAGTATTATTAGGCAAAGTTAAAAAATCACATGGAACGTTAAATTGATAAAATTTTTAATTTTTGGTTTAATTTATTAATCAATTGATTTAATTAAAAATTTTAAAATATTAAATAATTAATAAAAATATGCATTTGACTTAATGATATAATTTTTAATATAAAAATAAAAAGTTAAAAATTTAAATATAATCAATTAAAAAATTAAAATACATAAAACCAATTTCTTATTGATTTTTTTACCAATTAAATCGATTTCTTATTGATTCAATAGATTGTCGATTTTATATAACACACCGAATTGAATAATCTATCAATTCTCAATTGAATTGATTCAATCAATCAATCCGATCTAATTTTATTAGATAAACTTCAACTTTTTTATTTTTTAACATATAAAGATTCGTTGAGTCCGGAAGTATACAGCTAGAAGTAACATTCTTTTTGGATTAGGATCCAGTCCATTACTCCTTTAGTTTCAAAATGTATGTTGCTCTTAGATTTTCATGAAATTTAAGAAAAAATATTAATATTCGTATTAATTTTAATGTATTAATATTAATTTTTAAATATTATAAAATTGATATTTCATACTTTTTAAGCCAAAAATAATTAACATATTATGAAAAATAATTTTGTAATATAAAAAAGTAAGTAATATTTTTAGGTGTTAAAAAAAGACAGTTTTGATATTAAAAAAAAAAAAAGATGAACAAAGAAATTGAAACATATATTCTGTTTTTCAAGGTTTGAACATAAAGCCAGGTTAAAAAAACTGGATTGGAGGTCGAATCAGTTAGATTTTTGATTTTCGATTTAACTAGTTATATCGACCGGTTTGATATAGTTTTTTTTTTTAATATTTAAAAATTAATTTTAATAATTAATAAATATTAAATATAGTTAATAATTAACAAAAATATGCATTTGATTTAATGGTATGATTTTTAATATAAAACTAAAAACTTATAAATTCAAATCTCATTAATTACAAATAAAATTTAAAAATAAAAATAAAAAAATACATATACTCATCCGTTCAAAAGTAAAAAGAAAAAGAGGTTAAAGTTTTAAAAGTAAGAAACCGATTCACTGGTATGGTAAATACTAACATACCATCAATTTTCGGTTTGACCAACCGATTAGATCCCGTTTTTTAATTAATGCATAAAGCCTCTAAGTTAAAATTACAATTCTAACTACAAAATTTAAGGGAAAAAATTGATTTTAATGTATTTAAAATTTAAATGTTTTATAAATCGATATTCCATGTTTTTAATACCAAAAAGTAAAAAATATATCAAAATTAATTTTAAAATATAAAAAATTAAAAATTTTAAGTGCTCAAAAAATGATATAGTTTTGAGACATAAATATGAATAAAGAAAACAAGACGAAAGAAATACATTCGTTCTTCAAAGGTCCATTTGGATCCCACCACACCGAGGTTCAGTGGGATCTAAAGCTTTTGGGGGAATCCCCATTGTACTGGAAGTGCATTTGACATGCACCCTCAGTGGAAGTCCAACGGGATTTCACTGTACTGAAGCTCCAAGGGTCTAGTGAACATTGAACCCCAAATGGAGGGAAAACCCCTTTTTACCCCTTCACTGGATTCTACTGTATTGAAGCTCCAAGGATCTAGTGAACATTGAACACCAAGTGGAGGGGGTAAAACCCCTTTTTATCCCTTCACTGTTTTTTCAACAATTTTTTTAGTTTTATTTATTTATTTTTATTTTTACTTTTAATTTTATTAATTTATTTTTTGACATAAATATAGTTTTAATAATTTTTAATTATTATTATTTAAAATAAATATAATTTTAATATATATTTTATTATTTAACGTAAATATAATTTTTAGTTATTTATTATATATACACATTTTAATCTAAAGCCATTAATAGTCATTTTATCTTTTCACTATAATTCACCTCATTGCCATCGCTGCTTTTTGCATTCAAACACATATTCTGTTATTGACTTTAATCACATCGCTACAGTACCCAATCTCACCGTAATCAATGTTTTCAATTTCACTTGAACCAATCTCACTGTCTATCCAAATAAATCCTAAAGCTAAAACATAAAGCCTTACTATAAAAAAAAAAAAAAAAAAAAAAAACACACAAAGCCTTTAAATTAAAATTGCAATTCCAATTATTCTAAAATTTTATTGAGATTTCATATTTTTTAAAGAAAATTGAAATGAAATCTTTTATATTTTCAAAATATTGGTAATAAATATTTTTTTTTCTTATCCCAAAATTTTGATAGATTGAACATATGATACCAACATACTTTCAAATTTCATCTATATTTTATTTGGTGCAAAAAAATTTAGATGAGGAAGGTTATTCCAGTCAAAAATCAGGGCATGCCACAAGCCTTAAAGAGAGTTAACAATGATACTTATAAATCACCCACTAAGTGGGACTGCTGGGTGAGACTCGAAGCCTAATACTTGTCAGGGCACTAATAAGTACTCAATCAATTGAACCAATCCACGTTGCTCAATTTAATCTATATATGTTGTTTAATATTAATTCTATATTCATTTTATTATTAGAAAAGATGATATTTGTTTTCTTTCTTTTTTTTTTTTTTTTACAACAAAGAACAATGCGATGGAATATAGGGGATCTTTATCAAAATTTACCCTCCTTTATAACTTATGCTAAGCCTAAGTAGCTAAAAATTAAAAAAAAATGGTATTCCTTTAAATAATTTAAAATCAAAGTTTTTTTGTAATGAAAAAGAAATCGATCCGAACTCATCAATTTAGATTAATTTAAATTATTGCTCATCTCTAGGTATTGCTTTTATTATTCATAAATTAATAACAATAAATAGACAAATAATTATTAAGTACGAACCAAATAAAGTCAAACGTTTTTTTTTATTTCAATATAGTTAATTCTTTTTTTATTTTCAAATTATTGATTTTTTTTATTTACCAAAATACTCCATTTTCATTACGGATAAAAACAATTCTACAAGGGAAGTTGTCATGGCAGATGGTGACTTCCCTTGTACAAATGAAAAAAAAAAAATACTAAAGGGAAGTTGCACTACAAGGGATGGCGACTTCCCTTGTATTTTTTTTTTAAAAAAAAAAATTGAATTTTAGTGTTTGGAAATCGCCATCCCCCATGGCGACTTCCAAACTAATTTTTTTAGAAAAATAAAAAATTATATCGTTTTGCAACGGTAAAAAAATAAAAAATAAATTTTAAATAACAAAATTTACAAATAATAATTTACAATTTCTTTTTTTATAAATAACGGTTAATTTTTACATTTAATCAAAGAAAAATAAAAAATTATAATTATAATTATATATAAAAATATAATTATATAACATGTAATGATAAATAGAAAAAAAAACTTGCATAACATGAAATGCGAAACATGTAAATTTGTACATTATTATACAAAAATATATTATTCTCGTTATACATTATTATACAAAAATACATGATTATTATACAAAAGTACATTTATTCTAATTATTTACAGAGGAGCTCTGGTATCACGTAGTGTTGAGCAACAGTGTGGAGCTCTCCTATTGCGTGGTGGTTGCACCCATCGTTTAACCTCGTCAATGGCACGTATTCACGGTCGACCTCGTCCTCAACATCTTGCTGTAACCGCCACTGATTCTGGTTGTGTGTCATCCGCATGCTCATGGACGGTGTTGTAATGGCCCACATTAGTCGATGGAAACTCATTACTAGAAAAACCCATATCTTCTGTATCAATAAATGGAAACCCACTGTTGGAGGAGCCAACACCTAGTCCACCCATAAAGGGAACTTGACTACTAGATGGGTCCAAAAATGATGTACCATCAAATGCTGACACAGGGGTTCTAAACTGATACAATGTACTTAGATATGCTGAATTTGGACTTAGGGTGAGGAGCTGGTCATCTAACCTTGTCATTCTGTGATGGTCGATAACACTCATCAACATCATCCCAGGGTGACTGATGGAATAACGATGATTGGATGCTACTCCATGATCTCATTCCGGTTCAAGATGACTAAATGACATCCTTGGTGCAGTGAACTCCTCCGCATGTGATGAGGCCGATTGATGCGTTCGCCCACGTTGTCGGCTAGGTCTAGGAACTTTCATTTCTTGTGTAGGAGGGAGTGGATTTGAAGTTCGTCCAGGAAATGACATACTCCTAACATCCTCAAACTCCGACGGTGGACAAACAAAAGGCCGACCTTCATCTTTATACCAACTTATGTAATCAGATAGTATGAAATTATTACCAATAATGGGATAACCTAGAGGAATTCGTTCAGAACGTATATCCCACCACTAGATCCATTGTTGATGCTTAGTAGGCTAGAATTCTTGGTGACGCCCATGCATGTCAATCTTGTGAACCTTATCAAGGTTCATCGGTGGTTGCGGAATTGGTTGTTGCATCCCAAATTATCGCATCACCTTGTCAGTGTGGTGTCACTCCACATATGCAAAACATATCAATGCTGTATTTGCTTTCCATATATGACAATTATTGTATGCATTGATAGGAGACATGCCATAATTTCATTTGAAGAATATGGCATCCACACAAACTGGAATAATTATTACAAATTATTAGTTTCGTATGGATTAAATACAAAAAAACTTGAATGTAACAATCGAAACATTTACCTTGTCATATTCTACTCGATCTAGTCGTAATCTTATACTTGCAAGGTCGGTCGGAATATTGGTATAATCTTTACGATGAGTCCACCTGTTAAAATTCATATAAAATCTTAATATACTTAAAAAAAAGTACAAGTTCGTATAAAATTAATAAAATAGTCAATATTATTACTTGCTTGCAAGGGGGTATACAAGCGAAAAATTCACCCGCAGAGCAAGAAATGGCACTCGATACCAAGCCCATGACTGTAGAAGCACTAAACATCCACCCATGTCATGGTTCTTTGGAACTATAGACCGGAATAGTTCTTTATACAAAAACCCTAAACATGCAGAACCCAACTATAATTTGTTGCATGCACTAAATCACGAAGTAATGGAAGATACATTAAATGTACCAGACTGCTCAATTTGTTGGGTGTAGACACCTAATTTTGTCCGGATCATTAAAATAGGTATGTTTTCTTCCTAAATTGACGTTTCAGAATGCAAAAAGGCTTTTCTCATCCTACAGGCAGTACTCTGAGACTTAGTCTAAGAAAGCAGACAGAAAAAGTCAAACTTGAAAAAGTAAACCCCAAAATAGTCAACCCCAAAAAGTCAACTACTAAAAAAGTCAATCCACTTTCAAAATCAAGATTTGAAGTTCAATTGAAAAATGGTGAAAGAATTTTGATAATCCGAGGTCTACATTGAAAGATATGGAGTTCGGAAGTTGGGTTACGGAGATTTAGTAGAAAAGAAACTTTAGTTCGGAAAATTTGAGGAAAAGTGCTTAAACGATAAAACTGGTCTGAATTGAAGGTTCCAAACGAAAGATAAGCATTGACTACGGGTAATGGAGAAGCTACTTGGAAGAAAAACTAAAAGAAAAGCTAATTCGGAAGAAAACCGAGAATTAGGGTTTTTGGCGAATTTTGGTGAAATTTGCAGAAATTGCCCGATTCGATAAAAATAAAGCCCCTAATTGATGAGGAATGGTTAAACAATGATAGCCCAAGGCTCAGTTTGAAGTAATTCCGAGAAAAGAGCCGATTGGAGGAAAAACGAGAAAATTCCCGATACTGAAAAGAGGAAAAATCAAAACTGAAGGGAATTTGATCGTAAAAATTGGGAATTTTTGGACCAACTCCAATTCAATATATGATAAAGGACCAGAAAAAGAAAATCTGAAAATCAAACTTATTTTGAGCAAAATCGAACTTCAGAGACAAAAGGGTAAAACTGGAAAATTCTAAAAAAATAACAAATGAGCTCCAAAAATTCTAAAAATTTGCAGATCTCATTCTTAAATCATTTCGGAGAGATTGGCGAAATAAAATCTGAATTCGGAGTTCGTTTGCAAAATGGCCAAATCCCGGGCCCACTATGCAGAAATTCAAAAGGATAAATCCCGAAAAAATAGCAAATGAGCTCCAAAAATTTTGAAAATTTGCAGATCTCATTCTTAAATTATCTGGAAGAGATTGGCAAAAGAAAATCTGGATTCAGAGTTCGTTTGCAAAATGGCCAAATCCCTGATCCACTATGTAGATATTCAAGCAGATAAATCCCGAAAAAATAACAAATGAGCTCCAAAAATGATGAAAACTTCCAGATCACACTTTTAAATTATTTGGAAGAGATTGGTGAATAAAAATCTGGATTCGTAGTTTTTTTTTTAAAATGGTGAAAGTTCGGGTGCACAAAAGGGCAATTTCGGAAAAAATCCAAAAAATAGCAAATGGGCTTGGAAAATTTTGAAAACTTCCAGAATTCAATTTTTTATTATTTCAGAAGTATTGAAAAAAGAAAGTTTTAATTTGGAGTCCGTTTGCTATTTATTTAGGTTCGGGGGTCAAAAAGGTTATTTTACCGAAGAAACCGAAATGGGCCAATTTGTACTTAAGAAAAAGATGAAAGATTAAAGATTTTCTGAGATAATTCTTCCCTTGGTCAGCCAGAATAGAGGAGAAGAAGGAAGCTTGATCAATTTAATTCCTTAGTCACTATCAAGCTCAAAATGCTTCCACTAGTACCTTGCAAATGGTCTCCCCTTCATCCAATGGCTTAGGTTCCTTGTACAAGGGCTGAGTACACATTTTAAGGGCTGGGATTAAATACCAAGATGACATTTTTATGTTGTCATGAAAGAATCCTCATCCAATGGCCAAGAATGGAAGAAGAAATATGAGCACAACCTATCTAAGGGTAGAGGTTCATTCGGCCAAGCAAGGGAGAGGATGGGATTGTATCCTTATTTCATCTAAGGGTTGAGGTTATTAGAAAGGCTGAGTACACATCTTAAGGGCTGCTATCAATTGGGAAGATGACATTTTTATGTTGTTGTAGACACCTAATTTTGTCCGGACCACTAAAACAGGTATGTTTTCTTCCTAAATTGATGTTTCAGAATGTAAAAAGACTTTTTTCATCCTGCAGGTGGTACTCCAAGACTTAGTATAAGAAGGTAGGCATAAAAAGTCAAACTTGAAAAAGTCAACCTAGAAAGTCAACCCTAAAAAGTCAACTACTAAAAAAGTCAACCCACTTTCAAAATCAAGATTTGAAGTTCAATTGAAAAATGGCGAAAGAATTTTGATAATCCGAGGTCTAAATTTAAAGATATGGAGTTCGGAAGTTGGGTTACAGAGATTTAGTAGAAAGAAAATCCTAGTTCGAGAAATTTGGGGAAAGTGCTTAAATGATCAAATTGATCAAAATTGAAGGTTCCAAATGAAAGATAAGAACTGATTATGGGTAATGGAGAAGCTACTTGGAAGAAATACTGAAAGAAAAGTCAATCCGAAAAAAAACCGAGAATTAGGATTTTTGGTGGATTTCGTATAAATTTGGAAGAATTATAGAAATGGCCCGATTCTGTAAAAATAAAGCCCCTAATGGATGAGGAGTGATTAAACAAGGATAGCCCAAGGCTCAGTTTGAAGAAAATCTGAAAATCAGACTTGTTTTGAGCAAAACCGGGTTTCAGATGCAAAAGGGCAAAATTGGAAAATTTGGAAAAAATAGCAAATGAACTCCAAAAATTCTGAAAATTTGTAGATCTCATTATTAAATCATTTCAAAGAGATTGGCGAAAGAAAATCCAAATTCGGAGTTCGTTTGCAAAATGGCCAAATCTCGGGTCCCCTATGTAGAAATTCAAGAAGATAAATCCCAGGAAAATAGCAAATGAATCCCAAAAATTCTGAAAATTTACAGATCTCATTCTTAAACTATTTGGAAGATATTGGCGAAAGAAAATCATCCGGATTCAGAGTTCGTTTGCAAAACGGCCAAATCTCGGGCCCATTATATAGTAATTCAAGTAGATAAATCTTGAAAAAATACCAAATGAGTTCCAAAAAGTATGAAAACTTTTAGATCATACTTTTAAATTATATGGAAGTGATTGGTGAAGAAAAATATGGATTTGGAGCTCGTTTAAAAAATGGTAAAGTTTGGGAGCACAAAAGGGGAATTTTGGAAGAAAAAATCCAAATAAATAGCAACTGGGCTCGAAAAATTTTGAAAACCTTCAGAATTTAATTTTTTATTATTTTGAAAGTATTGAAAAAAGAAAATTTGAATTTGGAGTCTGTTTGCTATTTATTTACATTCGTGGGGCAAAAAGGTCATTTTATCCAAGAAACCAAAAAGGGCATTTCTTGCCTTTTAAAAAACGGACATTGGGCTGGAATTTATAGGGTCAGCCGGCCAAGGCCCAAGGATGGGCAAATATTTTTTGATTTTTAATCAAAAGGCCAACAATGAAGAGGAATGTAGTTATTTTTTGATCAAGCCTTTGTAATTAAGCCACATGGACCAATGCTTGAAGAGGGAGAATGTCAACATAATGGCTTAAGATTCTTGAACAGCTGTAATTGTTGATAGCTGATTGCCTAATCTAAGGGTGATAATTTCATATTTTAAACATCTTTGATTAATAGCCTTTGGATCAAAATTGGTTGAAAGAAAAATGATAACACCCTAGCTATCAATAAGGCCATTCGGCCACACTAAGGGGAGGAGGGCTCTCTTTCATTTTCACTCTCTATTCACTCTTGTTTGGCTGATTTCTCTCCATTGTTGAAAGGCAAAAAGAAAAGTTTAGAAAAGAAAAGAAAGTTAGAAGAGAAAAAGCTTGCAATATAGCTTCTAGAGGTTGCTTTAAGCACCATACTCTTGCACTTTCCTTGATTTTCTATTCTTGATTTGCTGTTTTGATTACTATTTTGATGAGTTTCTTTTGATTTTTCTTTTTAAAAAAATAAGTGTTTTTAATATTCTTTTTCAAGTTCTTCTTGATACTTTCTTGGAAAAAGCTTTGAGAAATTTCTTTTTCTTTTGTTTTTGGATGGCCGAATGGCTTGTTTTTTTTAGTGTAGTTGCTGTTTGTATTTTTATTTCATGTTATTCATGATATTTAACAAGTTTTGATGCTCTAAATCTTCTTCAAATACATGAGCATGAAGTTTGTTTTGATTTGGTTGTTTGCTTGCTTCCATTTTTGAGTCTATTCTCTTATTATCATGTTTATTTTACTTGTCTTGCATTTTTGATTTTCTTGTTTTCAAAATGTTTAAGTTTGTTTATGTTTACATTTTGTTAATCCATGTGTTTGTGAAAATGCCTATTGGTTTTCATGCCTTTACTTTATATTTGCATGATTTGAGTATTATTCTTTAGTTATGCATGTTAGTATATCATGTGTTTGTGAAAATGCCATGCTCATTTTAAAGCATGAGACCATTCAGTCATCCCTCTCTTTTAAGCTTTGTGTGTGCATTTTTGTTATGCTAGTTGATAGGTTTGCATTTTCATGATATTTGGTTGTATATTTTGTTTAAGCATGCTATATGTTTGTGTTATTGCCATGCATTCTTTAGGTTTAGGATTGATTTTCTTGGCCATGCATATTCATGCATTTTAGACCTAGGTTGAATCAAATGCCATGCAAGTTCATTTAGGTCTAGGTCATTTTATTGATGCCATGAATTTTTCATGTCATTTAGGTTTTAAATCACTACAAACAAATTGCCATATAGTGACGGTCCAAAAAGCATTGGTAAAACTCAAAAATCCGTCGCTAAAAGTCCTAGAAACATATACCGACGATCAAAATGACTATTCCGACAAAAAATTAAGCGACGGTAAAACCCTCGTCGGTATAGACCTATACCGATGGAAAAAGTGACCGTCGGAATAAGATGTATAACCTATACGACGGTTTTAGGCGTCACTAATGTTACTACCGTCGGTATAGCTTATGCTGGGTTAGGCCTTTTTTGCTTTTACCTATACCAACGGCTCTTCTATCCGTCGGTATATCTATACCGACGGATTTTTTATCCTTCGGTATAGATATCATAGATTTACATATACCGAAGGTTTTTTTTTTTTTTTTTGCGACCGTCGGTATAGATGAAAATGTAAAATATATAATTAACCTATAGCGACGGTTAGTTGTAAATTTACCGACGGTTTACTCCGTCAGTATACTATTAATTTTTGTTGTTATATAAACTGTCAGTATAGAGGTCAAAGCGTCGGTAAAAATAAAATTTTATCATATTTTCAATTGCTAATATTGATATATTTATAATTTAATCCAACATATATCATATAAAAAAAAACCATCATAAGAAAGTACATATTTCATAATATTAAAAATAAAATTACAAATAAATTGTCTTAATTATATAACTTTTACAAGCTAAATAGAAGTTGCAAGCTAAAGTCATAATACAGTATTAAAATTGAAAATTAGCAGTCCAAACACAAAGTAAATTAACAATCCAAATACATAAAGTGAAATAAGCAATCTCAGCTGTTGTCACAAACAGCAAAAGCCAATGTTCTACTTGTCGCCTAATATGTAAAATTCACTTCATACCTCTTTGGAGAACAATCGTCCAACTGCAGACAACCCAAGAAGCGAATGTTTAGCCAGATTAAAGGATTTAATTGCGATAGAAATACAGAGACCTGACAATGTATCTGATGACATAACTTGGAAGCTGATAAAAACTAAAACAAAATACCATAATGAGATACAAGTCATTCCAGTCATGCATGCCGCCACATTAAACAAGCAAGTGCCTACCAAATAGCTGGCAACCTTAGATTAGAAGTAAAGCTACAATTTTGTGACACTAGACATCAGTCCATGTGCACATTTTTCTAGAAAGAAGGTAACTTGAGAGAGAAATTATCTAAAAAAAAGAAGGTAGTAGCCTGATCCAACTTTGTACATGTAAAGGATGTTTATAGCCCCAGGGGCGTGCCCTGCACCAAACTCTTCAGGAATCCTACACAAATTGCAGAGAGCTATCGTTGCCAAATCGTTGTTAGGCCAAGAATGTTAGGTAAGAAAAAAAGAGAGTTGAAGAACGTTAGGCCAAACAATCAACTTAAATGAATTAAAGCAGCCAAGAATGTTAAGCCATAAAAAAAGAGCCAAGAATGTATCACATCAATGTAGTGACCGTAAACCTCCTTTTCAATGATCTTTTCCAATAAATCATGGTTCCAGACTTGGCCAAAAACATCCTGATAAGAAAAATTAGATTACAAAATGAATCCCTCTTAATTCATTTTATCAATTAACAGTAGACCCAAGATTAAGTGATACTGGTGCTATAATCGGTCAAACAAGTTTATACTTTTTAGCTACAGCTGAAAAAGTATCAGTTTCCCAACTTTAAACATACCAAATTTAGACTGTTATATCAAAATGAGTTTAAACTGGAGATTAAAACATAAGGGAGATGCAATTCAATTAACTTCAAAATCATATTACGTATAAATTGAATGAAAGAATACATATTTAGATTGTGGATCACATTTGGAATCCTATGGACAAAATAAAGGTAGTAGAATGAGGTAGTTCCAACATCTATCATCCAAATATTGCTAGAAGAGGGAAGGGGTAGAAAAAAAGAACCTTATCAAGTTATTATTTCTACTCTTAGATAATATAATTAGTCTAATCAAGTGCTCATGCATAAAATTCTTGCCACATTAACAGAATAATAAACCAGGTTAAAGCATTTGAATTGATCAGTGAATTATCAATTTCTTCATGAAGGCCACCAAAAGACAAATCTGTTCCACTGTGAAACATAAATAATCATATTTTAGAAATTCAAAAGGTAAAAAAGAATGCCTACACTGATATTAATCAACCATTAATAAAAAGAAAGGGCTAGAGAGCATCTGTCAAAAGAAAAAAACTATCTCCCATTAACAAAAACAAACATCAAAAGCATCAAAGACTGCTAATTAATTCATTCACAAAATAAACTCATTTTTTTGTTAAAAAGTCACCAAGTAATTAGCTCATATAAATTTAAAGGAAATTTATAAGTTCAACATTTGTTCTTAAATTTATCATATACATGAGAAATCTAAAAAAGTTCATGAACTCTAAATATCACAAAAAGAAAAAAAGGCACTTAAGAAACAGCCAAAACAAATATTACACCTGAAGTAAAAACATAAATGGCCCATTAATGAGAAATGTAGAAAACTAAATTAAAAATAAAAACAAAAGATTTGGATAAAAAGGTTTATAACCTTTTATAGTGCACGGAGAAAACTGAAAAGAACTACTATAACTTTTGCTTATTTTCAATTTGCAATTTCTCACGATAAACAATCCCTGGCATCATCGATTTCCTTGGCAACCAAAAAAGAATAAAGAAAGTGAAGATCGAATTAATTGAAAATCTGAAAAAAAAAAAAAAATAGAGAAAGGAACCCTAGATTTGTTGTTTCAAAAGAAAGATTAGAGTCAAAAACCTGAGAATCCAGAAGGTGGAAAGAGCCAGAGAGTTCAATATTCAACAAGTAGACGGCGTTAATGGTGGCGAGAGATTTGGGGATGACTGTGGTGAGAGATTTGGGACGTTGACAAAGGTATCGAGGGTTGGTTTATGAGATTTGGGATTTTGTAGTGAAACCCTAAATATAACTTAAATCTATACCGACGATCATAAATAAGTGATCCGTTGCTATAGGATTATTTAAAAAAATTAAAATAAAGGAAAACATAAAAAATAAAATTCCCCATCATTTAAAAAAAAGCGAGATTTTTTTCAAATATACTGACGGAAGAAAAGCCGTCAGTAAAAAGCATAGTTATACCGACGGTCAATGAAAAATCGTCAGTATACGGGATATCTATATCGACGATCAATGAACAACCGTCAGTATATGGGGTATCTATAGCGATGGAAAACAAAGTGTCGGTATATGTTAAACATATACTGACGGTAACAAAAATCCGACGCAATAGATCTTTTATACCGACGGATTTCTACCGTCAGTATAGGTTAGCGTCAGTAGATGGCAATTTGTTTGTAGTGAATCATGCATTTCATGCATCATATTTTCTGTATTTTCATGCATTTCATGTCATTGCCACATGATTTATGACTTAGAGCAATCAATGGTTCAAAGTCATGCTCATTTTGAGCATACTTGTGGAAAATTAAAGAGTTGTCAAATTGATTATTCTACCTTTGTGATTTTTTTACATAGCCAATTTTTGCCTAACTTTTCAAAAGTGCTAGCTACTGTTTGTGAGTCCTTAGGAGAGTCTCTAACATTTTTACTTTGATTTTAAATGATTTTATCAAAGGCAAAAAAATGTGTTTTTGGCAAAACAGTTTTTTCACCCAGTACTCGTACTTTCCCGATTTTTTTGGGTAGTCTTATTTAATCAGAAAATTAAGCCAATTTTTTCCATGTAGTTTTACATATCCTGAGTCTCCAGTATGTTTTTTAGATTTTTTGAATTTTTAAAAATAGGGTAAAAAATCGTGCTTTAAAACTGGACAGTAGAGGCAGAATTGAATTTGAAGGAAAATCATTTTTCTATTTTAGTTAAATTACTTAGAGGGGGCTGATTAGGAAGTTTAGCTACTATCTTAGGATAGTTTCTAAGTCTTTTTAAACTCTAAAAATGATTTTTTAAATCTCGAGTTAAGGGTGGTCAAGTCTGGGATTTTAAACTTAGGATTAGAGCCATTTAAAAAGGGTTTAGCTAAGTTTTTATTTCTAATCTAAGCTTTTCAAAATTATTTTCAAACAATCACAAAGAATTTTGGTTTTAGAATATTTAATTTGATATATTTTTCTAAGGTAGCCAGATATCTTTTTAGATATACAAATTTCCTTAATTAAAGGAAAAAAAATACACTTTCATGCATTGCATTTGCCATATTCATGCATACTATATAATATATGATTTTTGCTATGATAATTTCCATGGTGTTGTTATTATTTATTATTTATACTTTGATGTTATGTTGTTTATTATATGGTTTTGAATATTTCATGATATCCTATACTTTTTATTTAGTTATTTATTTTTGTCACATTATTTAGCATATACTATGTTCTTGCATTATTATTTTCATTTTTATTTTCATGTATATTATATGATAGCATTATTTTATGTTTCATGTCATTTAGATTATATGCCATATCATTTATATTTGCCATGTCATTTAAATCATTTTATTCCATTTAGAATATATCATGTGACTTAGGATATTTCATTTCATATAGAATATATTATGTTACCTAGGTCATTTCATTTCATTTAGAATATATTATGTCATTTAGGATATTTTATTTCATTTAGAATATATCATATGACTTAGGATATTACATTTCATATAGAATATATCATGTTACCTAGGTTATTTCATTTCATTTAGAATATATCATATGACTTAGGATATTTCATTTCATTTAGAATATGCTAAGACATTTAAATTATATCATACCATTTAGGTTGCATTATATTATTTAGACCTTGCTATGTCATTTTATTTATGTCACACATATTCATATTTTTCTTTAAATGTTTTGAAAAAGGTAATGATTTTCAATAAAATAAAGATATTCCCGAGTTAAAATAATTCATAAGATCTCTGCTGGGTTTGCTGGGGAGGATATCATCAATTATCATTAATAACGGAATATTTTCTTTAAAATAAGAATATTTCAAAAAGTTTTCCAAACTAATAAAATTTCTATATTTTGCCACGTTTATTGGGGAATATAGAAAAATTTTGAATTAATAAATTCAGGATCATTTTCAATTAAAAATGGAATTATTTTTCTTTAAATTGGAAATTAACTTGAAATACCAAATTAAAAATTGACTTTTTACCGAGACTTGAGATAACATACAATTAATAAGGTACCATTTTATACGGACGTTGTGGGGGTGCTAATCCTTCCCCACACGTAACCGAGTCCCGAACCCGCTTCTTTGATTTCTCTGGTTTAAAACGCACACTTGAAATTGGTTTTAAAAAATATTTTAATTAATTTTAAAATGTTTTATAAAATTGGTTTTAATAGGTAGCCTATCACACCTAGCAAAAATAGATTGGTGGCGACTCCATGTCTTTTTCAAGGTTAGTTTCAAAACCTTCGTTTTTCTAGAGGAATTAAGTCGATTTTTTCTCGATTTTTTTAATGTCACACTTAACGAATAATAAAGTCTTGCGATGAGACTTGTTATTTTTTAGGTTGCGACAGCTTGGCAACTCCACTGGGGACCCTTAGAGAGTCAGGCCTAGAATTAGTCATGTGTTATCAAAGTCTCGGCTTTGTTGGCTTAATTGGTATTTAATTTTAATTCCCACATTTTTTAATAAGGAGAATTTTGAAAATAATAAAATGTTTTTAAATATGTCCATACTCATATGCATGCATTTTATTATTGTTCTCTAGTTACTTAAGGTTGTATATTATAACTACTTGTTGGTTAATGCGTTACATTTTTCTTGAATATTCTTTTAATAAATTTCTAGAGCATTTAGAATAAGGTTTGTAGAATAGGTGGAGAAAGGTTTGTTGTTCCTCCACACACACCACACTTGCATTTGCATATCATGACCCCTATACCCGGGTTTCATCCTTTTAGGTGGGAGCAAAGTAACTAAGCCTTCGTGATTAACAATCCGCATGGGCTAGTGAAACACTTCTGGAGTACTAAATTACCTAAGCCTTCGTGATTAACAATCCGCATGGGCTAGGGAAATAGACTCTAACGAATTGAACCCGCTTTTATCGGGGTGCCTTACTAGCCTTCACTGGCGACAGTGAGGAGCAATTTGGGGCCTTTAGAACCAACTCATCCTCATATAGTGAACCTAGGCGAAACCATGTCGGATTTCGTTAGATATACCGAAGATAGGAACACATGGAGGGACATTTCTAAACCTTTTGTTACCTATTTTACACTCTAAATAAGTGTTGTAGATCGGGCAACTATGTAGTACATCGCCCATAATAAATGTGATAATCCGCCCCAAAGGCACTGTGATACCTATATAAGTAGATATTGTTGGGCAAGTGTTTACTAACTTTTTGAAATTCAAAATACAAACATTCTTTTTCAAACATTTTTGCATTTTGCACATTTCATGCATGTGTGAATAGAGCATGTACATTTATGGTTGTATTGTTGATATCATTTTTTGCAATAAATGAATGGTAATAATAATCTTATTTGATGATTTCATAAAACCGGTAGTGTTATGTGAACATTTGGATGTTGTACCATAGTAGGATCCATACCCCGAAATTCTTTTGAAAATAATATGATTGGTTTTTCGTAGAGAAAACATGTTTCAAAAAATCATAGATTAAATTTGGAGGCAAATCTTGCATAATGAGATTTTTGAATAATCAAGATTTAGGTCCCACCAATTTCGTGTAGTCATTGGTTAACTTCTTTGTATATATCTTTGTGTTAATTCATTTATTCTTTGCATGTATCATTTTGGCATCATGTTACGGTCCTAACATGCATGGTTACTCATTATAGAATACATTTGTGATGTATATGGTCATTCTTTGTACCTATCTTTGTGTTCATTCATTTATTCTTTGCATGTATCATTTTGACATCATGTTACAGTCATAGCATGCATGGACATTCATTGTAGAATACGTTTATGACATGCATGGTCATTATTTGTATATACATGTGCATCAATTTATTCATTTTTTAAATGAATCATGTTGGCATTAGATTGCATCCATGGCATACCTAGTCATCATATTTTCTCTGTATATGTTCATGCATTAATCATCAATTTATTCATGCATATAAGAATAGAGCATTGTACCTTCATAATTATATTTTTTAATCTCATGAAATTTTCATTTGCATGAAAGGGGTTCGAGATATGAGGAAAGAATCGGAGGAACGATTGGATGCTTTGGGTCGAAATCAAGAGGAATTTGGACATGAAAACCGGGAAGTGAAGGAACAACTCGCTAAATTGATGAAAATGGTTGAGGATATGGGTAAGAGTAAGGGAGAACTTTCTCAGGGCTCTGCATCGCTTTCGGATCAACCAAAACCATTAGGTCCAGAACATACAATCCTTGCTGGATCTTGCAATTGTCAATGCCACAAAGGTTGCAACCCTGATGATAGGAACCTTGAGCTATGTACAACCTCCAAAGGCCCCGTGTCCAAATCCACATCCTTGCCTTGTTATTCCACCATCTCCCCATGTAAACACTCCGGTTCGAACCTTAGTGCCACCGCCAAGTGCCCCAATTCTTAGGCTCTGTGTGAGTAAGAAACAACCCCAGGATAAGACCCAAAGGCATTTTGATCCCCTTCCAATCAGCTATCAAGAGTTTTTCCCAATGTTGGTCCGAAATCACCTGGTTGCCTATGTACCGTTGAAACCCCTGTCACCACCATACCCCAAATGGTATAATTCGAATGCAAGATGTGATTATCACTGTGGAACTGTTGGGCATAGCATTGAGCATTGCAATGCACTCAAAACAAAGTACAATCCCTTATAGACGCCAAGTGGTTGGATCCAACGACACTGATTGACAGAGGACTAGAAAAGGGTAATTAGGACTGGGAGATCTACAGCAATGATGTAGAAGGGCTTCGGTCTGATATGATGTAGTAGGATTTCACTTTTTTAGTAGCCGGCTCTTATAGCCTTAGGATGCTAGGAAGAATAAAGTGCTTGTAAAGACAGTTTTAACCACTGCTCAAATTTTGTAAAAAAACATGGTTTATACCATTGTGAACGTTGATATGGGAATGAATTGATTATGCTTCAAATTTATGAGATGTTGATGATTAAGTTCCTCCGATTCTTATTTCCTCCGTGATATCTTCCTCTTTGCATTTTGCATCCGATCAACTAATTGTCATACCATACATTCATACATACATCATGTTAGCATTAGGTCGCATTCATGACATACATGGTCAGCATGATTTTCTTTGTATATACTCTGTGTCAATCATTCATTGTTTACATGCATCATAATTGACATTGTGTTGCATACGATCATTCATTTGGAAATACACTGAAATATACATCATATTGTTTATGTTTCACGGGCATCAAATTGCATTCATGGCTCCTTCATCATGACATACATTTAGGGGGAATAAAACAGAAGTTGGCTTGACTTTAAGAGTCTTTGAAAGAATTTCCATTTCCAATCAGAGGCATAAGAAGTACTGAGTACCCTTTTAATACAGACTAGAGCTATAGAGAATGAACAAATTGCTCGAATGGAAAGAATGGAAAGGGAACATGAAGAATTGCGAGAATAGTTGGCAAAGTCTCAAGCAGAATCTAAGGATCAGATGACTAAATTGATAGAGCTGATGTCCGCTATAATCAAGGGAAAGGGATACACTGAAAACCTGGCCGCCAGAGAAGGATTAGAGGCACAAGAGGGTCAGAGTGAGGTCATGATGTTAAATGCCCAGAATACAGTTAATCCCAACAACATTCTGAATTTAGATGATCCAGCTAAACAAGCAAAACTGAAGATGGTTGAGTCGAACGAGGTTGAGTTGGCAGATTCCCAAGGGAAATATCAGTTGCTAGATAAAAGGCTCCGGGCAGTAGAAAATACAGAAGTATTCGGGAGTGTAGATTCGAAAGAACGATGCTTGGTCCTCAATTTAGTCATTCCTCCTAAATTCAAGGTCCCTGACTTTGTGAAATATGACGAGACGACTGATCCATCAACCCACATCACCATGTTCTGCAGAAAAATGGCAAGTCACATAGATAATGATAAGCTTTTGATTCACTGCTTTCAAGATAGCCTCAGCGGGTCCGCAATTAGGTGCTATAATGTTGTCGGATTTACCACGCAAGTGCACTATCACAAACAAGTAATATAATGAGAAGTAGAGTGTTGAACCCACGAGGAATTGTTATTAAAATCGTTAAGTACTAAAATTAACACAACCTAATCTTATCTAAACAAAAAATTAAAGATGGTAATCAAACTTAAAAGAAACTAAAAATAAAAGCAAGCAAATTAAAAGTATTGAATTTAATTAATTATAAAAGCCTAGGATTACAACTTCCCTCAACACTTCGCTTGAAGCTCTCTCTACCTCTTCACTTGATTAATGATCCTGAGTTGTTAACCTAGAGTTCTAATCTATTTATAAGCATCTGTCGATGGTCTTATAAAAATATTCCTCCTAACCAATTAACTATATGTCTATGATAATTGAATTAAAGAAGAACTCATTAAGCTTAGGCTCTAACAATGGTTACACATGACAAGTAAGTATATTTTTACCCTACCTACAGATAAATTCATCCTAATAAATGAATATGAAACATATGTCATTCAATCCATGTCTAACACTAAACTCCTTATGTCTAGTTGTATTTAGGTTAACAAATCAATCTAATTGGTAGCTAAGCAATTAGAAGCATTAAGAACAAGAATGAACAAACAACTCAATAAACCATTAAATCAAGCTAGAGAGAAAGTAAATTCAAACTCTGTGTTGAGTTCCATTGAAATTCTAGTAAAAGAGATTTAGTTCATGATAATTAATGAAAACAAATAATCAAATAGTTTCACCATCATCAACAATACAAGAAAAATAAAGAAGATAAAAGAGAAAAGAAGAAACCAAAAGTTGTCAGTTCTTGAGTCTTCAATCTTCAATCTTCCAATCTTCTTGAGAGAAGTTGACGGTGGCTATATTTTTGAGAGAGAATTAGGTTTATAGGTATCCAATCCTCCTTTATTTTGACCTAAAAAAGTCATATTTAAAGTGTCCAAGGCCTCCTGGAGTCACAAACTTCGTTCCCAAGCAATCAGGTAAAAATCAGGCTTTTTTACATTTTTTCACATTTTTTCGTGGTTACTGTTCATGGGTCGGCGCAGCAACCTAGCACCGCAGTGCCAAATTTATGTCCTCCCAGCACCGTGGCACTAGGCCGCGGCGCCAATATTCTGTCCGCTCAGGTTGGTCTCGCTTTTTCCTCGTACTTTGTCTACTGTTTGCACTAGGCAAATATCATCCAATTTTAACGCGCCTTATACCGTTGGAAAGGTATGGAAGTTAGCTTAAAAATTCAAGAAGGGAGTTTTCTCAAATGAAGTCTTTAAGACCGAGGTTTTGCTTGAAATAATCTCTAGAGGTCGAATCTGCCTACTCATTGGAATGCACCGATTTTTGTCGTTTTGCACCTTCAAGCTCCAGATCACCTTGGACCTATAAAAACACATAAATAACAACTAAATAACTTATTTTAAACATAAAATGGATAATAAAAATAAATATAAAAATATCTAAAACTAATCAAATCCTAATAAAATCCTTAAGAACTTAGCCGATTCAAAAGCATAAAAGGTGACAAAATAACTATATTTTCTAGAGTTATCATATAGTTAGTTGAGCAAGGATAAGATTCGCTCTTGGAACGATTTGGCCAGGGCTTTTCTAAGCCAATACAAGCATGTGACCGACATGATACATGACCGTCTCACCTTGCAAAATATGGAGAAAAAGGTTACTAAGAGCTTCAAAGAGTATGCTTAGAGGTGGAGGAACATGGACACCCAGTACAACCGCCCTTAACTCATAAGGAAACCACTATCCTTTTTGTGAATACACTACAGGCCCCATACTATGATAGACTTGTTGGCAACACCACGAAGAATTTTTCGGATATCGTAATCTCCAAGGAAATGATTGAAAATACTATCAAGGCTGGGAAACTCGAAGGAGGTAAAACATTTAATGTAGAGAGAAACAGGACGCCCAAAAAGAAAGAGGAAGATATCCAAACCATAGGAGACATTGCCCCGTATATTCAGGCTACTTCATACTAACCACCCGGTCCTTCTATGAACTATGTACCCCAGGGTTCATACTTATACCCAATGGCCTCTCAGAATCCAGTAAATTTTCACTTTTTGTCAGTCAAAGGAAATAGAAGAATATCCGAAAAAGAGATCAGTTTGAGCCACTCCCCATGTCTTACTCCGAACTATTGCCCCAGCTGGTCGAGAGCAACTCCTCACTAAAGTTCTAGTGGAGTCTATCCAACCCCTATATCCGAGTTGGTATGACGAGAATGCATATTGTGATTATCATTCTGGGATTCAGGGACATTCCATGAAAAATTGCCTATGTCAGAAATGGAAGGTTTAAACACTCATCCATAAAGGGCAGTTAGATGTGGGGAAGAAACAAAGGTTAGACAGCATGGAGAATCTACTGAATGGGAATGATGAGACCATTGTGGATGTCATAATAGGGGAAGAAGATGGAAAGGTCAGAAAAAGAATCGAGGAATAGCCAGTTTGAATTAGGGAGAACATGTCAAGGGGGAGTTTTTTATGCATGTAGTTTCATACCTCATGATGAAAACACTTGACTTATGGTGACGTTCATATGAATTAAATGAATTTTGAATTTTAAATGCTTAGTGTTTGTTGTGTTTTAACAATAATTTGAATTTGAAAAAAAAAAGCATTATGGAAGTTTTAATAATGGATAGTCTTGAGAATATTGATGATCATTGTTAGAAATGACCCAATACTCTTTCCCCCTCTCTTTCGGGCTTCTCTATGCCTAAACTCCTTGAATCGAGAACACTTGAAAGACCTAATGCTTCAAGGAATATGAATGATTGAACTTCATAACAAAATAAAAAAAAAAACATTGTCATCATAGAATAAGCAAAGATGTAAATCATAGTCTAGGCAATGAACAAAGGAACAAATTTTTTGAAATTTTATTGAATTCCTTGAAATTCAAACAAATGAGACATTCTTTCAAGAGTCTAGATTCTGGTAATCTGGTGTGTGTCAAGATTGTGCTAAAACCATTAATGACCTTTACCAATAACCACAAAACACTAATTGCCCAAACATCACTTCATGATTGACATCCAGGGGCACAATGATTAAACTAGATTATCCCATGTCCTAAAGAAAACCCGTTTTTGGGTCATATTTTCCTTGTCTCTTCAAAGAACTCAGATTTGAAACTCAGCCTTTCCAAAATAGACCAAGACTTGCTAAGTTCCTCATTGAAACAAATTCTCATGGTTAATCAAATTGGGGCATCATATGTGGAAATGATGGTTATATGGTGAAAAAGGATGGGACTAACGCATGAATCATTGGGGGCATGCGATTAAGAAAAAGAACAAATTGGGATATCATGCATATGAGAATTTAGATGATTCCAAAGTGTAAAATGAAATTTCGATTATCTATTTCCCCTAAGGATTACTTTTCAATGAGAATATTTGTTGCTTGATATGATGAATGGCCATCTTTCATATCCCTTTTACAAGAAGAAATTATCCATAGTCACCCCTTTTGAGCCAAAAGATTTCTTTCTTCTTGGAACCTTGATCAAGGATCACCCTCTACACTAGGGGGCAAATGCGAGGAATGATCTTCTCAAAGATCACGAAAAAATGAGTCTTAGCTCAAAGACAGATACAAAGCAAATGGAGCCCCGAATAAAAATGGGCTCACTCTGTCAAAAGGAAAAGGAAAAAATGGCGAAAAGGAAGTGAAGAACAAAACAAAAGAAAAACACACAAAAAAGTGTGTGAAAAAGCGATGGCAAAATGGAAGCAAAAAAAAAAAAAAGAAAAAAAGAATAAAAAGAGAAAAAATCAAAAAGGAATGAAAAGTCCGAAAAGGGATAAATGCTTCGAAAAGAGAATCCTCCTCCGAAATTGATCCTTGATCTGATTCCCCTTAAACACAAATTTTGGGCCTATTTATCCTTTCTTTCTGAACCCCGAGCCATGGCTTACATTACGTGCTTTAAAAGCCCATTGTGATCAAGCATGAATATTCAACTTGAAGGGTTTTTCCTCAGATTTTACCCTATCTCATCGAATTCTCATTTCACTAAGGAAGAATTTAGAATTCTCAAGTGCATGGTAAAACAGAAAAATGATTTTTTTTTTGAGAGAATGGGACTCTAGGGCAAAAACCCAAAAACGGGCGGTCTAGAGTAAAATGGGAATTTTCGATGCCATATATGATAGTGTCGATACCACAAAAAAGAAGTCATCTTAAAGAAGTGGTCATCGAGGAACATCTAGGAATTCCTGAACCTCCCAAATTGTCAACTCTCATTTGGATGATTGATTTCAAAAACTGAAACTTTTTTTTTCTCCAAAATCAAGTTTCCAGTTTAAATATCCCAGCCAATCTTGACGCTTGTCAAAATACCTTGATATGGAAACTAAAAGAATGTAGAATTTGTTTGGTTCTCAATGAATTCATGATTTATAAAACCTGTTCCATTTGTAAGCTTAGAAGGGACATACATTTTTTGTTGTGAAGTTTTCCTGGAAAAATCAAAATCATGTTGTACCAAGCCTTGTCAATTCAAGTTGAAAAACCCAAATTGACACTTAGGAAAATTTCTAATAGTGATCATCAGTCTTCAAAATATTTGTACATTACACACTATGGGGTTAAAATTTTTTGACTCAGAAGTTTTCATTAATTAAGCAAAATTGTTTTTGAAATACCCATTTTTGATGTTGTCATGAGAGAAGAGTTTTTCTAATCCAAAGGTGTGAAATTACTAGGGATAACCTTGACTTCCAAATATGAGAAGAAAAAATAAAACTCAGCAAGTAGATTTCTGTTGATAAGAGTTTGAAAACTGTTGGGGCAAAAAGAATAGCCAAATATTGAAAAAGGAGTTGAAAATATACTCTGATTTGAAGAGGAAAAATGAATGGGAAAGGCTAAGCCAAAGTCTAGAAAAACGATTGGGGGCATTTGCATCATTCATGAACACTCATCTCTCTATTAAGCTTTGCATCTGCACCGTGTCAGCAAGCATTTGCATCATTCATGGATATTTGCATTTGCACTATTCCATGAGCATCTGCATTCTACCTTTACAAGAACATCCTTCATAGATATTTGCATTCGCATCACCTCAAGCAAGTGCATCATTTCTAGGATCATTGCATCTTCATTGTAGCTACAATTACACCATTCATGAACCACTTACATGAACATGATTCGTAAAGACATTTGCATCTGCATTTAGAAGCATTTGCATCAATCCAAGACATCTGTATCATTTCAATGTCGCAACCTAAAAAAATAACAATTTCAAATGTCTCATCGCAAGACTTTATTATTTGTTAAGCGTGACATTAGAAAAAACTGAGGAAAAGTCGACTTAATTCCTTTAGAAGAACGAAGGTTTTGAAAATAACCTTGAAAAAAAATAGAGTCGCCACCAATATTTTTTAGCTAGGTGTGATCAGCCACCTATTAAAACTGGTTTTATAAAACATTTTAAAATTAATTAAAACATTTTTAAAACCAATTTCAAGTCTGCGTTATAAACCAGAGAAAATCGAAGAATCGGGTTCAGGACTCGGTTACGTGCGAGGAAGGATTAGCACCCCACAACGCCCGTATAAAACGGTACCTTATTAATCATGTGTTATCTCAAGTCTCGGTAAAAAATTTGGTTTTTAATGTAGTATTTCAAGTTAATTCCCAATTTTAAGAAAAATAATTTCATTTTTAATTGAAAATGATCCGGAATTTATTAATTCAAAATTTCCCTATATTCCCCGACAAAATCGGCAAAATATAGAATTTTTTATTCATTTAGAAAACTTTCCGAATCATTCTCATTTTTTGAAAGAAAGATATTCCTTTATTAATGATAATTGATGATATTCCCTCCAGCAAACCCGGTAGAGAACTCATGAATTATTTTAACTCGGGAATATCTTTATTTTTATTGAAAATCATTATCTTTTTCAAAACATTTAAAAACATGAACATGAACATGTATGACATAAATAAAATGACATGGCAAAGTCTAGATAATATAATGCAACCTAAATGGTATGACATAATTTAAATGGCATAGTATATTCTAGGTGAAATCAAAATGACATGGCATGGCAATTTTAAATGATATGGCATATTCTAAATGACATGGCATATTCTAAATAATATAACCTAAATGACATGGCATATTCTAAACAATATAACCTAAATGACATGGTGAAATCAAAAGTATCGTGGTATATTCTAAATGAGATAAAATGATTTAAATGACATGGCAATTTTAAATGATATGGCATATTCTAAATGACATGGCATATTCTAAATAATATAACCTAAATGACATGGAATATGATGAAATGACATGAAACATAAAATAATGCTATCATAAAATATGCATGAAAATAAAATAAAAATGCATGAACATAGTATATGCTAAATAATGTGACAAAAATAAATGACTAAATACAAATATGAAATAGCATGAAATATTCAAAATCATATGGCAAACAATATAACATCATAAAATGTGAATCAAAGTAATAATAATATCATGGGAAATATCAAAGTAAAAATCACATATTAAATAAAATGCATGAACATGGAAAATGCAATGCATGAAAATGTATTTTTTCCTTTAATTAAGGAAATCCGTATATCTAAAAAAATATCCGGCTACCTTAGGAAAATATGTCAAATTAGATTTTCTAAAAAAACAAAACTTTGTAATTGTTTGAAAATAATTTTGAGGAAAAACTTGAATAAAAATTAAAACCCTTACCAAACCCTTTTAAAATGGCTCTAATTTCCTAAGTTTAAAATCCCGGACTTAACCACCCTTAACCCGAGATTTATAAAATTATTTTTAAAGTTTAAAAAGGCTTATAAACTACCCTAAGACAGTAGCTAAAGCTTCTAACCAACCCTCTCTAAATGCCTTAGCCAAATTCAACCATTATTTCTCTTTTGATTTCAAATCTGCCTCTACTTTCCGGTTTTGACACAAGATCTTTTTGCCTATTTTTAAAAATTCAAAAAAATCTAAAAAACATACTGGAAACTTAAAACATGTAAAAATACACGATAAAAAATTGGCTTAATTTTTTGATTAAAGATGACTGCCCAGAAAAATCGGAGAAGTTCGAGTACTGGGTGAAAAAAACTGTTTTGTCAAAACACATTTTTGCCTTTGATAAAATCATTTAAAAATCAAAGTAAAATTGTTGGAGATCATCCTAAAGACCTAAGGACAGTAGCTAAAATATTTAAAAACCTTGGACAAAAATTGGCTAAGTAAAAAAAAATCACAAAGGTAGAATAATCAATTTGACAACTCCTTAATTTTCCACAAGTATGCTTAAGAGAGCATGACTTTGAGCCATTGATTGGCCTAAGTCATAAATCATGTGGCAATGACATGGATTGCATGAACATACAGCAAATGAAATGTATTAAATGCATGGTCTAAAGCATAAATGGTAAAGGAAATGCATGAATATTCAAGATAACCTAAATGCCTAGCATGAGTTTGCATGGCAATAAATGCTATCCTAACTTAATATGCATGCAATGCTTGATAATGCAAATATGACTTGGACCTAATATGTTATGAATATGCATGAAAATGGTAATGTAACCTAAGACCTAAATAACATAGTAATGCAAGACAATACCAATATGATTTAAGACTCAATATGCATCGCAATACCAATATGGCCTAGACCTAAAATGTAATGAACATGCATAGCAATACTATGAACATACAATGACCAATGAAACTAATGTTAATGCTGGAACAAACAACAACTAATACACAATTTCAAGATATGATAATGCAAAGCATGTTACCTAAACAAAATGCAAATGTATGACAAGGCAAGGGATGCATGAAAAGGCCGAATGTGGTTACATGATACTCTAATGCAATCCTATCTAGTAAATGACACAAGTACATGACAAATCATATCAAGATGCATAATGTCATGACATTTTCATAAGCATATGACATACTAAAATCAAAATGCACAAGCTCATGGCATGGAGATGCAAACAAGTCAAGAAGCAAGACAAAAATGCACATGCAAGGCATATCAACATGGAGTATCTGAATGGCCATATGACAAATATGAAAAATGCAAACATGTTTATAATATAAGACATGAAATATGAAAAATGCACATATGACTCCAATAGAGAACAAGGCCGAATCTTCAAGGAAAACATATTAAGCATGGAAATGAAATATAGAAACAAATATAGCATAGAAAATAATGTAAAGAACATATATAAAATTAAACATAGACATGCAAAGAAAATAACAAGCAAAACTAGTAAATAAAACAAGGAAAGTTAAGCTCCATGGTTGGTATGAAATGGGCATAGCCTCTCACCTAACTATAATTACTTGGTCTTGCCAAGATCATGAAGCCTTTCCATTTCAAAAATCAAAAAATAAACCATGCTAGACAACAAAATTAAGGTGAGCTTCATGGTAGGTAAAAATGGGCATAGTCTCTCCCTTAACCATGGTCACTTGGTCTTGCCAAGATCATGTAGCCATTTCAACCTTTTTGCTTCATCTTTTTGTAAAAAAATCAGAATATAAAATACTCTAAAAAACCTTCTAGAAATCATTTTTCACAACAATATGCAAGGAAGAAAGAAAAAGAAAACCAAGGCAAGCAAACATGCCATATTCGGCTAAGCATAAAACCATGTAAAAAAAATTTGTTTTCCACCATTTGATGAAGAAGAAGAGATGAAAAATTAAGTAAACATTAAAAAACTTTATTTCTATGAAAAAATGTAGTAGGAAAACAAGATAGAAAATCAAGAAAACACCATGGAAAACAAGAAGAAAGCTATGCTAGAGCTTGGTAGAGATGACTACCTTCAAGCTCTCTATTGAAAACCTTTTTTTTTCTTTCAAAACCTTTTTCTTTGCTAAATTAGCTACTGACTTCAGCCAAAAAACATATGAAAAAAATGAAATCACCCCTCTCTAATGGCTTGGCTGAATGGCCCTCTCACCATTGGATGAAAATTGCATTTTTTCTCCTCCAATCTTGGCCCTAAGATTAAGATATTTTGATGACAACATAAAAATGTCATCTTTCCAATTGATAACAACCCTTAAGATGTGTACTCTACCCTTAGATGCAAAAGAGGACCAATTCCATGCACTCCCTTGCTTGCTCCCTTTAGTGCCTACCCTTGGATGAGTTGTGCTTTTCCATTCTTGGTCATTGGATGAGGGCAACATAAAAATGAAATCTTGTAGATTAAGTCCAGCCCTCAACATGTGTACTCATCCCTTGTAGATGGCCTAAGCCATTGGATGAAAAGAGACAATCCCATGCACTCCCTTGTTTGGCCGAATGGATGCTCATCCTTGGATGAATTGTGCTCATCTTTTTTCTTCCATTCTTGGCCATTAGATGAGGGTTCTTTCATGACAAATAAAAATATCATCTTAGCATTTAAACTTGGCAATTGGATGGTGCATTCAACTTCCTAGAAGGCACCTAAGCCATTGGATGAATGGGGACCATTTGCAAGGTGTTAGTGGTAGCATGTGACTTGATAGTGACTAAGAAATTAAATTGTTCAAGCTTCCTTCTTCTCCTCTATGATGGCTGACCAAGGGAAGAAAAATTCCAGCAATTCCTTATTCTTTCATATTTTCCTCAATTACAAATTTGCCCTTTTTGGTTTTTTTGGTGAAATAACCTTTTTGCCCCCTGAACCTAATAAATAGAAAACAGACTCCAAATTCTAATTTTCTTTTTTCAATACTTCCAAAATAATAAAAAATTGAATTGTGGAAAGTTTTCAAAATTTGTTGAGTCCATTTGCTATTTATTTCGGATTTATTTTTGAAATTGCCCCTTTTATGCGCCTGAACTTTACTATTTTTTAAACGAGCTCCGAATCCAGATTTTTATCCACCAATCTCTTCCAAATAATTTAAAAATGTGATCTGGAAGTTTTCATAATTTTTGGAGCTCATTTGCTATTTTTTCTAGATTTATCTGCTTCAATTACTACATAGGGGACTCGGGATTTGGCCATTTTGCAAACGAACTCCGAATCAAGATTTACTTTTTCCAATCTGTTCCAAATAATTTAAAATTGAGATTTGCAAATTTTCAAAATTTTTGGAGTTCATTTGCTATTTTTTCGGGATTTATCCTGTTGAATTTCTACATAGTGGGCCCGGTATTTGGCGATTTTGCAAACGAACTCCGAATCAAGATTTTCTTTCGCCAATATCTTCGAAATGGTTTAATAATGAGATTTGCAAATTTTCATAATTTTTGGAGTTCATTTGCTACTTTTCCCAAATTTTCCAATTTTACCTTTTTGCCTTCGAAGCTCGGTTTTGCTCAAAACAAGTTCGATTTTTAGATTTTCTTCAAACTGAGCCCTCGGCTATCCTTTTTTAATCATTCCTCATCAATTAGGGGCTTTAGTCTTATCGAATCGGGCCATTTCTGTAATTCTTCCAAATTTCACCGGAATCCACCAAAAACCCTAATTCTCGGTTTTCTTTCGAATTAACTTTTCTATCAGTTTTTCTTCCAAGTAGCTTCTCCATTACCCGTATTCAGTGCTTATCTTTCATTTGAGAACTTCAATCTAGACCAATTTGATCGTTCAAGCACTTTTCCCCAAATTTCTCGAACTAGGGTTTTTTTTCTACTGAGATTCCGTAACCCAACTTTCGACCTGCATATCTTTCAATGTAGACCTCAGATTATCAAATTTCTTTCACCATTTTTCAATTGAACCTCAAATCTTGATTTTGAAAGTGGGTTGACTTTTTTAGTAGTTGACTTTTTGGGGTTGACTTTTTCGAGTTTGACTTTTTTTGTCTGTTTTCTTAGAATGAGTCTCGGAGTACCACCTGCAGGATGAGAAAAGCCTTTTAGTATTCTAAAACATCAATTTAGGAAGAAAAAGTACCTGATTTAGGGTCCGAAAAAAATTAGGTGTCTACAACTGCCCCTCTTTGGCTATTGCTGAGAATCAAGAATCAGGCAAAGATAAACAAACACTAATTTTGTACGGTTAGTGAAATCACATGTGAAGGAAAGGGAAAGGGGTTTTCAATCATCATCATTCATTTTTTCTATTCATTCATTCATTCATTTTTTTTTTAAAAAAAGCTATAAATTGAAGATTTTCCTTAAATTGAATTCCCTGACTAATCAAGGCTCGACCCGTCTTAGGGAAACGAGTTCGATTTGCAAAAAAAAAAAAATATTTGTGCCTGAAGGTCTTAAAAATTATGCCCGGAGGTCTTAAAAATGGTGCCCGGAGGTCTTAAAAATGGTGCTTGGAGGCCTTACCCGTGATTTGAAAAATTATGCCCGAAGGTCTTAAAAATGGTGCCCGGAGGCCTTACCCGTGATTTGAAAAATTATGCCCGAAGGTCTTAAAAATGGTGCCAGAAGGTCTTAAAAATGGTGCCCGGAGGTCTTAAAAATGGTGCCCGGAGGCCTTACCCGTGATGAAAATACCTTGACGACGGTCTCAAGGCTCGACTCATTTAATAAAACAGAATTAATTCGATTTAAAACAAAAGGAAATACCATGTCAGTGGTCTCAAGGCTCGACTCATTTGATAAAACAGAATGAATTCGATTTAAAATGAAAGGAAATACCTCGATGGTGGCCTCAAGGTAAAAATATCATCTTGCAAATAGATCTTAGCCCTTAAAATGTGTACTCATCTTCCACAAATAACCTAGGCCATTGGATGACACAACATCACTTGCATGCTCTCACCTTGGCCGAACCATCCTCCACCATTAGATGGTTTGTGCTCATCTTTCTTCTTCCACTCTTGGCTATTGGATGAGGATCTTTTCATGACAAATAAAAATGTCATCTTGGCACTTGATCTTGGACATTGAAGGGTGTACTCATCTTTTCTTCAATGCATCTAGGCCATTGGATGAAGGGGGACCATTTACAAGGTATTAAAGATGGCATTTTTAGCTTGATAGTGACTAGTGAATTAAATTGATCAAGCCTTCCTTTCTCTTCTATGCTGGCCAGACAAGGCATGGGGTGTCCAAGAATTTTCTCCATCTTTCATATTTTTCTCAATTGCAAATTGGCCCTTTTCGGTTTCTTTTTGTAAAATTACCTTTTATCCCTCCAAACTTAATTTAATTGCAAATGGACCACAAATCCAATTTTCATTTCTCCAATCCATCCAAATAAATATAATATTGAGATCTGGAGATTTTCAAAATTTTTCAAACTCGTTCGTTATTTTTCCCGAAATTATCTTATGGAATTTCGATTTGTGCACCCGAACTTTGCCATTTTTGAAATGAGCTCTGATTTTGGACTTTTCTTCACCAATCTCTTCCAAAAATTATAAAACTCCAATTTGGAAGTTTTCATAATTTTTCAAGCTCGTTTGCTATTTTTCCTGGAATTATCTTCTGGAATTTCAGCTTAGAGCACCCGAAATTCACCTTTTTCATTTGAACTCCAATTCCATGTTTTCTTCACCAATATCTTCCAAAAATTATGAAACTCAGATCTGGAAGTTTTCATAATTTTTTGAGCTCGTTTGCTATTTTTCTCAGAATTTTCTTTTGGAATTTCGACTTAGTGCACTCGAAATTCGACTTTTTCATTTGAAGTTTGATTCTGGATTTTTCTTCACTAATCTCTTCCAAAAATTATAAAACTCAGATCTGGAAGTTTTCATAATTTTTCGAGCTCGTTTTCTATTTTTCCTGAAATTATATTTGGGATTTTTCGAAATTGCCCTTCAACCTCCAAAACCTTGGTTTAAACGGGTCCGATTTCGTAATTTTCTCCACTTCATTTGTCCTATATTGAATTTGAGTTGGTCCAAAAACGCCCAATTTTTACGACCAAATTCCCCTCCAATTTAGTTTTTCCCAAATTGGCCGGATTAGGTATTTTCTTGCACTGAATTTCCGCAACCCATCTTCCGAATATCTTTCATTGTAGATCTCAGATTGTCAAAATGTTTTCGCCATTGTTCAGTTCTACTTTAAATCTTGATTTTGACTAAGGGTTGACTTTTCTAGTGGTTGACTTTTGGAGTTGACTTTTTTCGGATTGACTTTTCATGCTAAACTCCGAATCACAAGTCTTGGAGGACCATCTGCAAGATAAGAAGAGATTTCCTGCATTCTGAAAAGTACAAGGAAGAATTTACCTGATTTAGGGGGCCTAGACAAAATTAGGTGTCTACAATGACCATATGGAAGGGGGACCATGGGAGAAATGAAAAAGGCATGACCAAGGGCAAAACTTGAGGCCATTCGACCAACATAATATCAAGGGGCAGCAGCCCTCATTTCCAATGAGCTAAGGGGTTTTCGAAAAAGGTTTTAAGAGTTTTCACTAAGGAAGAAAGGGAAAGGAAGAGAGAAAATGGACGAAAAAGGAAGGTTTTGAGAAATTTTCTTGTAAAAGCTTCACTGAGGTAGCTTGCTATATTCTTGTTTTTTATTTCATCCATTGATTCTAAGTCTTTATTTTCATCTTTTTCTCTTTAAAAAATAAGATTTTTCAATTTTTTTTTATTACAAAAACCACAAGTTTACAAAATGTTTTCCTCTTGATTTTCTTGGTTTGCTGAGCTTTATTGTGCTTGTGTTTCCTTCGTGATTTCCCTTGATATTTGATGTGGGTTGTTCTATTGTGGTAGGATAGTGATTTTTCTTTTGTTTTCCTTCTCAAAATAAAAGGTTTTGAGCTTGATGATCTTGGTTTTCGCCAAGTGATGGTTAGGCCAGATCTAGTATCCAAGGGGCCAACCTTTGTTTTCTTGTTTGTTTATGATTTTTGCCTATATATCTTGTCATTCTCATGTGTATACCTTGTTGGATATTGTCTATTGTGTGTTGTATATTGTTTATTTCTCTTTGAAAAAATGATTTTGAGCTTCATGATCTTGATTTCTACCAAGTGATAGCTATAGCCGGATTTACATCCATGAGGCTACCCTTGGGCCAATTAATTTTGCTTGCTATAAGTCATGTTTTCAAACCATGCCCAGCATGATTTTGGATAAGATCAACCAATGATCTATAGCCAAAATCTATTTTTCAAACTAGTTGGAAAAAACAATGTTTTAAAGGTTGGAGTTGCTGATTTCAGGCAATATTTTTCCTATGCATTTTTTGATCAAATAAAAAAACTTTTTTTTACCTCATTTAGTTTACCGTTAGCTGAATCTAAATGTTTAAGATCTTTTTAAATTTTTGTCAGAGTCAAAAAAATAGTTTAGTAAAACCAGGTTTTTGGAGTCAAAACAAGCTTTAAAACTAGCAAAGGTTTTGATTTTTTTTTCACAAAGAGGGAGGGGCTGGCTGAAACTCTTAGTTACTGTTTATAGGTTGTTTTCATGGTCTTTTAAAGTTTGAAAATTTTTTTTTAAGAAATTTGGGTCATGGGTAGGTAAAACAAGCAAAAAAGAGCAAAAAACTTGGATTTTTACACTATACCATTCAGCCATTTTGGCTTTTCTTTCAAAAATTGCATCATTTTTTAACTTCTTTTGGCTTTCAAAATGTTTGCATTCGAGGCTTGTTTAGAGGTATTTAGATGCCAAACAATGGCCTTCAGATATCCCCTTAATTCGAGCAAAAAATCATGCACGAAATCATTCGATTTTAAAATCTAATTTAAGTTTCTTTCAAAGATAGTCGGACATCTTTTTAGGTCTTCGGATATCCTTTCTCAATAGAGAAACACATTCCGTTTTTCATGCATTTCATATTTAAAAAAGGTTTTTATTTAAAAAAGGTTTTCTTTAGTTTATCATGAAACGTACTTTTTTGGTTTCCTAGACATTTGGCGAGAACTAGTTCTTAGCCTTTGCTGGATTTGCTAGGAACGTTTGGAAATATTCAGCTCACGTTTTTATGAAATCATAAGGTATGGTTTTCTTTTTATTCGAAATTATGTACATGTTACGCGAAAAGATATTTTCCAAAGCTTTGCCGAGTCTGCCAGGGAGTTCGGTAAAATGTCCCGACGCATGTCATTTATGTAATTTCACACAAAAAGAAAATCCATGAGGAAGAATTTTAAATCAATGATGTGTGCATATTCTATGTTCATGCATATTCCATTATGTGTTCATTTAATGATTAATGTCCACATTGCTATCTTGATCATGATATTCCATATTCATGCATATTCCATGAGGAGTTCATTTAATGATTAATATACACATTGCTATCTTGATCATGATATTCCATGTTCATGCATATTCCATGATGATGTCATTTTATGATTGATGCCCATATGATCTTTTTACATGCCATGTTTTGATGGATTTTGCTATGCCATGTAATAATTAAATGTTTGCCATGCCATGATAATTATGAATGTTGTTTGATTTATAGTTATGTTTTAGTGATAATTTGCATGTTCATGATCATTTAAATATTTGAAAATTGATGTTTTTAAATAACTAAGGCAATATTCTCGAGCTAAAATAATTCATGAGTTCTTTGTTGGGTTTGCCGAGGATGTTACCATCAATTATCGTTAACAACAAAATATCATTTTTCTAAAAAACGAGGATGATTCGGAGAATTCCAAAATAAAGGAAAAATTCTATGTTTTATCAGGCTTGCCAGGAAATATAGAAAATTTTGTGACAATAAATTCCAAATCGTTTTTCAAATAATATGATTGTTTTTAAAAGGGAATTATCTTTGTATACCAAATTTAAAACCAACTTTCATCAAGACTCGAGATAACACATGATTAATAAGGTACCGTTTTATACGGCCATTGTGGGGGTGCTATAACCTTCCCCGTGACGTAACCGACTCCCGAACCCGCATTTGTTTTTTCTCAGGTTTAACGTGGATTTTGAACTTGGTTTTCCAAAATGTTTTAATTAATTTTAAAATGTTTTGCAAAAATCGGTTTTAATAGATGACCGATCGTACCTAGCCAAAAAAGATCGATGACGACTCCATTTCTTTCAAGTTGTTTTCAAACCGTCCTCTTTTAATTTCGAGGAAACCCATTAATTTTCCTCCCCCTTTTTTAACATCATTTTGACGGGTCTCATCAAGGATTATGTCATGACAGCTTGGCGACTCCACTAAGATGTTTAGAGAGTTAGGCCTAAAATTGATCACGTGTTATCTAAAGTTTCGATTTGTTGGTTTTAATCAGTGTTTAATTATAATCCTCCCATTTTTTCAAAATAAAGAGGATTTTTTTTAAAGTAATAAATTTTTTTAAATATGTTCATTTGCATGTATATTATTTTCATTCTCTGGTTATTTATTGTTGTATAATATTACTGTTCTCTGGTAATTAATTCTTTACATTATTTGATCTTTGCTTCTAATAAATTGTCGGGGCATTTGGAATAGGGATTGTAGAATAAGTGGTGAAAGGTTTGTTTATTGCTCCTCACACACTACACTTGCATTTGCATAACATGAGCTCTCTACCCGGGCTCCGTCCTTTTAAGTGGGAGTAAAGTAGCTATGCTTTCATGATGATCCTCCATATGGGCTAGTGAAACACTTCCGGAGTATAAAGTACCTAAGCTTTCAGGATGATCCTCCGTATGGGCTTAGGGAACTATACTCCAACAAGTTAAACCTTTTCCTTTGGATCAGGGTGCCTTGATAGCCTTCACAGGCGACAGTAAGAAACAATTTGGGGCCTTTAGAACTGAAATCAACCTCATATAGTGAACCTAGGCAAAACCATGCTGGATTTCCATTAGATATCCCGAAGGTAGGAACACATGGAAGAACACCTCTAACCTCTTGCTATTTATTTTACTTTCCGAATAAGCATCGTACATCGAGCAAGGATGAACGTACATCACCCGTAATAAATTTAATATTCCACCCTAAAGGCACCGTGATGCCTAAATAAGTTGATATTGTTGGGGCAAATGTTCATTAACTTTTTTACTGCTCTACTTTTTCCATGTATCATTGGTAATATCGAAAATTAGTATTTTTGGGATATTTTTAAGATTTTCTTTTATACTTGTACCTTTATAGGAATTTTAGAAAAAAAAGAGTTTTTATTCCATGAAAATAATGAAAAATATTTCTTCCTAAAAAAGAAAGAAATGAAAAAAAAAAATATGAGAAGAGAATAATGAAAAAGTTCCTTTGTAGTGGAGTAATGTGGTAAAAGTAATAATAATAAAAATCTCCTTTTAGTTTTGACTCTTGAAGATAACTTCAGTCTGCTAGTATGTAAGGGAGTCTCGTAAAAGGCTAAGGAGCAAAAGGCACTCTCATTCTAACCTTTGCATGGTGCCACCATAAAGCGATAGCGAGACCTGAGTCAAACTAGGGCATTTGTACTGGTCATGCTAGGTTGCGCCGGGGTTGGTAAGGAAAATGAATTCGGAGAAAATATGAAAAAGAAGGAAAATATGTCAAAAAGAATAGTTGTCAGGAAATTCAAAAAAATCAAATCAAAGAAATAAAATGTGATATTAGGATCTCATTTTCATTGCATTTTGCATAACATTTATATTACTTGAGAAGTTGTAGATATGAAAATTCATTTCCTCAAGCATTTTTTCATTTCATGCATTAATCATCATTATATTCATACATATGTGCATAGAGCATATACATTTATAGCTTTATTTTTGATCTCATGGTAATAATGTTGATCTCATTTGTCAATTGCATAGAAGGGGTTAAAATATGGGGAATGAATTCGAGAAACGATTGGATGCTTTGGAGCTCAATCAAGAGGAATTTGGATAGAAATCTGGGAGGTGAAAGAACAGCTCGCCAAATTGATGAAAGTGGTTGAGGATCATATTAAGGTTAAGAGGGAATTCTCTCGCCTTCGGAACAACCAAGATTATCGAGTCCAGATCGACTGATCTCTGCTAGATCCTGCACTAGTCAATGGTATAAAGGTTTAAGCTCTGACAAAATTATGGATAGTATCATGAAAATGGTTAAACTGGAGAGCCCGATGCCAAAGACGGAAACTTCGGATCCCATGCAATTCCTGCAAACTGTTCCTGTTCCAAACCAATACCCTTACCTTACTACTGTCCAATCATCCACTGAGGTGACCAACATGGGGTTTATGGGTCTCACTCCATTACCACAAATTGGCCTTAATCTATAGCCTCGCCCATATATCATTCGACCACATTTCCATTCAAACATTCCAGTTCGAGCCTCATGCCACCATCAAATGCCCCAACTCCTAGTCTATGTGTCACCAAGAAAAAACCCAAGGATAAGACACAAAGGCATTTTGATCCCATTCCAATTGGCTACCAAAAGCTTTTTCCTATATTGATCCGAGATCACCTTGTTGCCTATGCACCGTTGAAACCCCTGCGACCACTGTACTCCAAGTGGTATAACCCAAATGCAAGGTGTGACTATCACGGTGGAATTGTCGGACATAGCATTGAAGACTGTGAGGCCCTTAAGAACAAAGTGCAGTCTCTTATAGACGCCAAATGGTTCGATCCAGTGACACTAATTGATAGAGGACTTGGGGAAGGCTAATTAGGGTTGGGAGATTGATGGTGATGATGATGTAGTAGGATTTTGTCTTTTCAATAGTCGGCTCTTATAGCCTTAGGGTGCTAGAAAAAATAAAATGATAGCAAAGACAGTTTTAACCACTTTCCAGATTTTGTAAATATGGTTTATGTCTTTTGAACATTGGCATAGGAATGAATTAATTATGCTTTGAATTTAGGAGATGTTGATAATTACGTTCCTTCGATTCTTATAACCCCTATGGTATCTTCCCCTGCATTTGCATTCAATTCGTTAATTTCCATATCATACATGTCATCAATCCATTCATTGGCATTAAGTTCATGTGTGAGTAATAATGGGTTTTTAAAAAATTGCTTTGGTATTCTTTTTCTTGCAAGAAAAGTAAAATGAGAGAGGATCATACTACCCGATCAGATAGAATGGAACAAGTTTAGAATGAGACAACTAAACAAATCTTGCAGATGATTCAAATAACTACTCAGGATATTGGAAAATTGAGAGAAACTTTGGGAGAACACTTTGCACGAAAAAGTAATCAACCTCATACACAGTCAGTTCAAGGTTAAAAGGTAGTGATACAACAAAGTATGACCTATTGGAAGAAAGGATTCGAGCTGTTGAAAGTGGAAATGAATTAGTGTGAAAGAGTTACTTTTGCTCCCCGATGTGGTTATCTCGCCAAAATTCAAGGTTTCGAAATTTGAAAAGTATGATGGACTTAAATGCCCTCAAACACACTTGACTGCATATTGTAATAAAATGGCGGGGCATGTCCATGATGAGAATTTTCTTATCGATATTTTTCAATACAGCTTGACAAGGGCAGCATCCAAATGGTATTTTCAGTTGAAGAAAGGCCAAGTGCGCACATAGAGAGACTTAGCTCGGGCATTCCTCGAACAATGCAAACACATGTTGGAAATAGCTCTAGATCGATTGACCCTCCAAAACATGAAAAAAGGGCCTAATGAGAGCTACATAGAATATGCTTGTAGATGGAAAGATGTAGCCTCACAAGTCCGACCACCTCTTACCATTAGAGAGATAAATGCTTTATTTGTAGATACTCTCCCACATTCATACTATGAAAAGTTGATCGGGATTGCTTTTTTAGAGTTTGTGGACATATTGTTTGCAGTGGGGAGGATTGAGGATAGGATAAAAAAGGGGAAAATTGTGGATCTAATGTCGGGATTTTTGTCGAGAAGAAAGATGTTGTTGCCAAAGAACACATTTAGGTCATAAATGTCTAAGGCAAAAACAAAAAAAGGTTCGGTGCAATACAAGAAGATTCTTTTGGTTGTTATTTACATCTCTAACCCTATGTTGACCATTGGTCTCAACATGGTCATCATGCTTCATTGCCTTCCACACCACCCTAAGGGTTCGTGATAACTCGTATAATTATATAGTTCTTAGTTATGTTTTATTATTGTTTTGTGTCAAATACGAGTTATTATTGCTTAGTCTAATTGTGTTTATGATATTTTATATTTTTATGTAATTTGGTGTTTTTCACGAGTTTCTTTGAGTGATTTCAGATTACTAGGTTAAATCAAGAATTAAGGGCAAATCCAATTCAGTTCCAATTCCGACACCTTTTTCCATATCAGCTATATCTGGAGTTTCACTGAAGCATTAAGGCTGAAATTTTTACAGTGCATATTTAAGAGGCATATCTATCTTTTTCATGTTTTACACTTCTTGAAACGGAGTCGTTTTCCCTAGCGAAATCGACCATCAAGTTGGCTGATGTGCAATGACGTATGTGCTGACCTGTTTTGGTATTTTGACCATATCTTCCGCTCCACATGAGCAAATGATCTGATTCCAACGGCTATGGATCCGTAACTGATAGGGGTATATTTTTCTAGAAGACCATTTGATCAGATCGAGCCTCCAACATTGACAAAATTGACTATCAAGCTGGCTGATCAGAATTGTCATACAATATGACGAAAATTGTTAGAAAAATGCACCCACCTATTATACCTACCTTTGAAATTTATAAAGCTTGTCTCTTGTCATTTAGCTCTCCAAAATGTGTATAAATAGAGGGCCTTGGATGATTGTAAGAGTATCATTATACATTGGTAGGATATTAGCCATTGTAATAAAATTCTCTAAGTTTTCTTTTTCTTTCCTTTCTCTAGTTTTCTTTTTCTTTATTTACTTATGCTTCTTACATTTCTTTTCATTTTATTCATATCTAGTATGTGTTGCTAATCATATTGTTGAGGTGATGAGGTGAAGCTCTTGGTAAATGCTAAGGTTAGTCTCTTAAACATGAGCTAAAATGAATCATCATTTATAAACACTAGTATAGATAATATTTTCTTTTGGTTTAAAATCATACTTACAAAGTAGGGATCTTGATTCATTATCGACAATGAAAATGGCACAATAAATGCTTGGTTTCATAACCTTGATTTGTTGTAGACATATACCTTGGCATAAGGAATGCTTGGACTCTTTTTATGAGTTTTGAGGACACCAAATGAACATAATATCATATGCTATGGACGTTGGACAATTTGGACTGAATTGCTAAACCTTCCGATTGGAACCTCCTTTATGTGTGGATTTCAATTGTGTAATAAAACAAGACTAATCTTAGCATAACACCAAGAGTGGATTCTCTAACCTCAACATCTTTTCTTATTGTTTTTTTTTTTTTTTTTTTATATCTTGTTTAATTTCTTTTATATTTTGTTTATTTTGTTCTCTAATATCTTGTTTATCTTATTTTGTTGTTGATTCCCTAATATCTTGTTTACTTTCTTTGTCTTATATATTTATAAACTTATACTTACTAATACGCTTCCCTGTGGTTCGACCTCGGACACCCGAGAATTTATTACTTGAACATAACCTGCACTTGGGTTTACAACTCTTAATTGAGTCTCCATCAAGTTTTTGGCGCCGTTGCCGGGGAGGCAATACTAAGTATATAAGTTTATAAGTATATTTATTTTTATTGGCTGGTTATACCGCCTAATTTTCTATATATTTATATTTATATTGTATATTAACTTTGTTTTATTTCTATTGGCTGGTTATACCGCCTAATCTGTATATTAACTTTGTTTTATGCTTGTTTGGCGACGTGATTTTAGATCTCGTCGTTTAGTTAGATTTTATTGTGAAACTTTTTCAGGTAATCTTTCTAATACAACTCCTACCATGGCTGACAATGAAAGTGTTCATGCTGAAGATGAGAACAGACAAGTACGCACCATGCGTGACTACTTGCAACCAACTCGAAGCTCATCACCCTCTTGTTTTATTTTTCCACTCAATGCAAACAACTTTCGTTTTAAACCAGGTATGATAGCTTTGCTTCCAAATTTCCATGGGTTAGAATTGGAAAGTGCTTACTCGTTTCTAAAAGACTTCGAAGATGTATGTGTCACCTTTAATGACCAACAATGTACAAATGAAATTGTCAAGCTAAAATTATTTCCTTTTTCTTTAAAAGATAAAGCAAAAATTTGGCTTCATAATTTAAAACCAAGGTCAATTGGTACATGGCAAGAATTACAAACTGAGTTTCTAAAGAAATTTTTCCCAGCACATAAAACTACTGCTTTGAAAAGACAGATTCAAAATTTCAATCAAAATCAAAATGAAGCATTTTTTCAGTGCTGGGAGCGTTTTAAAGATTTGTTAAGTTCTTGTCCACATCATGGTTTTGAAAAATGGCGTCTTATTAGTTTCTTTTATGAAAGTTTAACTCCCGAAACTAAACAATTTGTTGAAACAATGTGTAACGGTGAGTTTCTAGAAAAAGAACCTGAAGAAGCCTTTGACTACCTAGACCATTTGGCAGATAACTCTCAAGCCTGGCACACAGATAATTCCTCTGAAAGTTCCAATAGATCTAATCTTGTTTCTAACAGAGGTAAATATCATTTTAGTCAAGAAGATGAGATAAAAGCTAAAGTAGCTAATTTGGCTAGAAAGATTGAAGCCATTTAACTTAGAGAAGTAAAAGAAGTCAAAACGGTTAAAAATGAAGAAAGTTGTGGAATTTGTGAAATCATGGGACACCCCACTTCTGAATGTCCAAACATTCCCATTCTTAAAGAAGCGTTGCATGATCAAGTAAATTCCATAAACACATTTAAAAAGCCTTTTCCTTCTCCTTACTCTGAAACGTATAACCCTGAATGGAGAAATCATCCCAACTTCAGTTGGCGGAATAATAATCATGTTTAGGTACCACAATCTCAAAAGTCGGGCAACACTTTTTCCTATCAACCTTCACGTATACAAACCTTGGAAGAGACATTGCAAGCATTCATGCAAACACAAGCAAATGTGAATAACCAAACTTCACAGGACATCAATGAGATCAAAAACACCTTGTCCACATTGACAGCTTCATTACGCACTCAAGAAAAAGGTAAGTTTCCTGCTCAACCTCAGCCTAACCATTCTACTCAATGTCTTGTTTCTTGCTCCAATGAAACTCAACAGGAAAATGCCAGTTCTATCACAACTCTTCGAAGTGGAAAGGCAATTGACAAAAACATTCCATCAAAAGACCAAGATCCTCCTTCCCCTCCGAAAAGTAATGGTAAGGATGATGGTAAGTCTGAACTTCTTGAAAATTTGGACAAAGAAAAAGGTATGCATCCTGCTCTTTTTCCTCAAAGGTTGCAAACAATAAAGAATTTGAATCAAAATGCAGAAATTTATGAACTTTTCAAACAAGTTAAGATTAACATTCCTTTATTGGATGCAATCAAACAAGTTCCATCTTATACTAAATTTTTGAAGGACATGTGCACATTTAAAAGGAAACATAATGTACAAAAGAAAGCATTTCTGACGGAAAGTGAGAGCTCAATCATTCAGCACCTTACTCCACCAAAATTCAAAGATCCTGGATGTCCAACAATCTCATGCATCATTGGAAACACTAGAATAGAACATGCATTGCTTGATCTTGGTGCTAGTGTTAATCTTTTGCCTTTTTCTGTTTATCAACAGTTAGGTTTAGGTGAACTCAAGGAAACACCTGTTACACTTCAACTAGCTGATCGTTCTGTAAAAATTCCTCGAGGGATAGTTGAAGATGTTTTGGTTCAAATTGAAAATTTTTACTTCCCTGTTGATTTTATTGTTTTGGACACACATCCTGTTTCAAATCCAAATGTTCAAATTCCTGTTATATTAGGCCGTCCATTTCTTGCAACTTCTAATGCTCTGATAAATTGCAGGAATGGTATTTTGAACATTTCTTTTGGAAATATGACTTTAGAATTAAATGTGTTCAACATTTGCAAGCAATCTGGTGATGATTTAGAAGTACATGAAGTGGATTTCATTGAAGAACTTGTTCATGAATATCTCACCACTACCACATTCCATGATCCTTTAGAAGCTTATTTAATTGAATGTGAGTTTGATAATGCTTCAGAAATTTCACAAACTGATTCTTTGTTAAATTCTTTTCACGATAAGCATTGTTGGAAACAAAAGTTTGAGGAACTTCCATCACTCACAAATGTCACTGTACCATCAACTATTGAACCACCCAAGCTGGATTTAAAACCATTGCCATCCGAGCTAAAATATTCCTTTTTGGGTGAGAATGAAACTTTTCCAGTCATAAATGAACTTGAGGAACTCAGAAATGATGCATATGAGAATTCTAAAATTCATAAAGAAAGAACTAAAGCCTTTCATGACAAGTTAATTTCAAGAAAAACATTTGATGTTGGGCAAAAAGTTCTACTTTATAATTCTAGACTTCACATATTTCCTGGTAAGCTGAGATCAAGATGGACTGGCCCATTTGTGGTTAAGCATGTGTATCATTATGGAGCAGTTGACATTGAGAATCCTCAAAATGGTAACGTATTCAAGGTAAATGGACAAAGACTCAAACTCTTTTTGGAAAATCATGTTACTCAAGAAGAGGTTGTTTTTCTTTCTGATCTTTGTTTTGAAAATAACTAGATGTAAATATAATTTTTTTTCCCGGTTAAATGGCGGATAACGATACTCCGTGATTATTTAAGTCGGTCCCATCAGCTACCCACAAAACTGATATTGTATATAAATTTCTCTTTCAATTTCTTTTTCATTTTTTTTCAAGATGGATGATATTCTCACAAGATTGCAGAAACGATTTCCTCCTTTTCCTCGAAATATTTTACTGAAGCTTTACCAAGTTCGATTTGAAAGATTAAGAATGCTTATGCACAAAGGGATTCCTGAAGACATACGTTGGGTAATTGAAGCCAAGGTACGTGAAGATGAATATCTTCCTGTTTTGCATTTACCAGGTACAGGTAGAAGCACTTTTGCAAAGAAGCGACGAGCAAAGCGCATGAGTTCAAATTGCCACAAATGTGCACGATGGACATGTAACGGTAAATGTCGTTCTATTGGGATTCCGTCCTCTAACCGAGATGATAAAATTGAATTCATTAAGGATGGACTGAGTAAGGAGAATTTGGGTAATATCCAACTTTCTCTTGAGACGCATCCTAGTGGAGACGTACAAAGAGAAATTCTTGATTTATGGCCGCAATTCCAAAGGGAATGGCAACATCTTGGGAATCTGATGTTAAAAGACCCTGTTTGCCAGCTTGTAAGAAAACTGGATGGGAAGCATATCCTCGACTCATAGAAGGCGTTTAAGCCGTTTCTGGACGTAAAACCAGAGGAAGATGTGAGCCACAATCACAACTACAATAAATGACTTCTCAGCTTTTGGTTTGATTTGCAATAACTTCATTTCGGTTTAATTTACGTGTTGTTCGATTTGTGTAATTATTTTCGTTTTTTTTATTGGTCTTTTACGGTTGATTTTTCTTCTCTTTTTGATTTTCTTCCTGAAATCACGCAAAAATCTTTTGTTAGGTTAACATTGTCTTCTGACAGGTCAAATACACTTTCGGCGACATTATTACTCTTGTCTGATTCATTACTCAGTCCTCTATATATTACACCATGTACTCATTCTCTTTCAGGCACTTGAAAAAAAAAATGGAAAGTACTTCGCCCCAGCGCATTAAAAAAATTTGTGTCTTTGGAGGTGCTTATCCAGGGAAAAATAACATATTCGCTGATGAAGCCATAAGAGTTGGAGTAATACTTGCCCAACAAAAGATCCAGTTGATTTATGGAGGCGGTAGTACGGGTTTAATGGGAGCAGTCGCTACATCAGCACACGTCGGAGGAAGTCCAGTTCTAGGAATCGTGCCAAAACTATTCACAGGTTTTTGTGGACCTACCGTGGGTAAGGAAATACAAGTCTGGAGTATCCCTGAACGGATAACAATCATGTACCATTCTGCCGATGCATTCATTGCTTTACTAGGAGTTCTGGGTACATTAGAAGAAATAGCTTGCGTGGCTTCTTGGTCATCTTTGGTCACAAATAAGAAACCCATTGGTTTGCTTAATATTAATGGTTATTTTAGTAATTTGCTTTCATATTTAGATAATGATGTGGAAAATGGATTCATGTTTTCAGAGGCAAGGAGAACCATAATTTTTGCTACAACCATTGAAGATTTACTCAAAAAGCTCCAAGCTTATGAGTATTTATTTGCTACGGTTGCTTCGCAAACGCTCGGAAAAAGAAAAAGAGATATGGACGAGCAAGGAGTGGATTGCACTCTGTCTTTGTGACATTATCTAACATTTTGTTTGTTGTGTCTCAGTTATAATAAGTGGTTAGCAACCTCTGCAGGTAATATCTCCTAAATTCTACCTTTAGTAGGGGGTAAGGGACATATTTTGCTAATTTAAAAAAAAAAAAAAGTTTGTTGTGTTTTAAGCAATTTAGAAGTATTCATTCTGAACAAGGTCTGAGTAAGGGAGACTTGAGACATACCTTGTCTGTTTGATTTTAATCTTTTTATGTTTACTTGTTAATTTTTGTTTAGTATTTTAGGATTAATTAGGTTGCATGAGTTTGTTTTGTTTTGAGTCTTAGTTATTCCTATTCTTATGTTATTAGTTCTTTTCTCTTACACATGATTCTTTCATTTGGGTTAATAGACTTTCATTGAGGACAATGTAAGAATTAAGTGTGCGGGGAACGATTTAGGATTTCTTTTATTTTTGTCTACTATTTTTTTTTATGAGTCTTTATTATTATTATTATTATTTTTTTAATGTGTTCTAGTTCCTTTTTAATACAATGATGAGATATGAATTGCATAAGTCTAAAACAGATTTATTAGTGAGAAGATTTTCATGAGAATTGAGCTTGATGTCAACCTTTTTATGAGCCAATGTTAATATGATATGTTGATTGAGAAAGAAGCATGTTTAGACTTAATCTGACTTGTATAATCATCCTTGTGAGTTTTTGAGCCTATAATGATTGATGCATTATACAAATCAATCTAATTTCTTTCTTGAGTGCTCTTATGATTACATGATTCTCTAGAACTTGCTTTAAACCGTTTGAGACTATATTGATACATGTGACAACATGAATATGATAGAGGCATTAGGATTATAACCAGAGCCAAACAGCCATCCATTATTAATGTTCTAAGAGAACATCCCCACTAGTGAGCCAATTTGAGCCTACATTAAATATGCTATTTTATTGGTAACCAGAACTTACACCTAGCCTAAATATACTTATATCCTTACCCTTGTTCTAAAGATGGATTATATATTTTGAGACATATTGCAAAAACAAGGGATACTTTTTGAAAATTTGGGTTAGAACGAAAGATAAGTGTGGGGGAGGAGAGAGGCAAAAGTCAAGAGAAAAAGAAAGGGATCATTGTCAAATACATTCCCATATTAAAAAAAAAAAAAAAATCTTCTCTTGAACTTCTAGTTAAAGTAAAGAAAAAGATGTTACAAAGTTGGTTAGAATGAAGCAAAGGCTCAACATGAATATTTAGCCTATGTTATTATGTGCTTTATAAGAGTTTTGAGAAGTTTTATTCGTATGATCTTATTATGTCTCTAAACTCTATGAACTCTTTGGAACCTTTGTGATATCTTTATCCTTTTGTTCTTTAACCACATTATAACCCTTTGGCCCCATTACAACCTTGAAAAAAGACCTCTTGATTTATGAAGTTGTATGATCTAAATAGTGGAGAATAGGTGGACAAGCAAGCATATGGTAGAACTGTTTTCATGAGATTGATTGAGTGTAAACACTTTACCACTACTTTAAAGAGTGAAAATCATGAGAGTATAGTGAGAAGTTGAGATTAAGTTGAATATGCACTATTTTGATTGAAATATGTTATGTTAATATTGGCTTAACTCATTTATTTACATTCAAGCATGAATTTTTGTGAAATTCTTTGAGCTATTGATTAGTTTATAAGACTTGTTCAAAGATTGTCTCTAATTTATATTGAAAGGATTAGGAGTAAATATTTTTAGTGTATGTAGTTTACTTATATTTTAGTTTTTCAATGTTTGTGGGTATCGTTCTAGCAAACCCTCACGAGACTAAACTCGTCCACTAGGGACACCTAGGGGTTTAAAGGCTTGTGTCACATGCTAAGTGCCACCGTGATTTCCAACAAAAGTGGATTAGATTAGATTTTCTTATTTTATTTTTATTGAGTCGTTGCTAGGGACTAGCAACAGTCTAAGTGTGGGGGTGTGATAACTCGTATAATTATATAGTTCTTAGTTATGTTTTATTATTGTTTTGTGTCAAATACGAGTTATTATTGCTTAGTCTAATTGTGTTTATGATATTTTATATTTTTATGTAATTTGGTGTTTTTCACGAGTTTCTTTGAGTGATTTCAGATTACTAGGTTAAATCAAGAATTAAGGGCAAATCCAATTCAGTTCCAGTTCCGACACCTTTTTCCATATCAGCTATTTCTGGAGTTTCACTGAAGCATTAAGGCTGAAATTTTTACAGTGCATATTTAAGAGGCATATCTATCTTTTTCATGTTTTACACTTCTTGAAACGGAGTCGTTTTCCCTAGCGAAATCGACCATCAAGTTGGCTGATGTGCAATGACGTCTGTGCTGACCTATTTTGGTATTTTGACCATATCTTCCGATCCACATGAGCAAATGATCTGATTCCAATGGCTATGGATCCGTAACTGATAGGGGTATATTTTTCTAGAATACCATTTGATCAGATCGAGCCTCCAACATTGACAAAATCGACCATCAAGCTGGCTGATCAGAATTGTCATACAATATAACGAAAATTGTTAGAAAAATGCACCCACCTATTATACCTACCTTTGAAATTTATAAAGCTTGTCTCTTGTCATTTAGCTCTCCAAAATGTGTATAAATAGAGGGCCTTGGATGATTGTAAGAGTATCATTATACATTGGTAGGATATTAGCCATTGTAATAAAATTCTCTAAGTTTTCTTTTTCTTTCCTTTCTCTAGTTTTCTTTTTCTTTATTTACTTATGCTTCTTACATTTCTTTTCATTTTATTCATATCTAGTATGTGTTGCTAATCATATTGTTGAGGTGATGAGGTGAAGCTCTTGGTAAATGCTAAGGTTAGTCTCTTAAACATGAGCTAAAATGAATCATCATTTATAAACACTAGTATAGATAATATTTTCTTTTGGTTTAAAATCATACTTACAAAGTAGGGATCTTGATTCATTATCGACAATGAAAATGGCACAATAAATGCTTGGTTTCATAACCTTGATTTGTTGTAGACATATACCTTGGCATAAGGAATGCTTGGACTCTTTTTATGAGTTTTGAGGACACCAAATGAACATAATATCATATGCTATGGACGTTGGACAATTTGGACTGAATTGCTAAACCTTCCGATTGGAACCTCCTTTATGTGTGGATTTCAATTGTGTAATAAAACAAGACTAATCTTAGCATAACACCAAGAGTGTATTCTCTAACCTCAACATCTTTTCTTATTGTTTTTTTTTATATCTTGTTTAATTTCTTTTATATTTTGTTTATTTTGTTCTCTAATATCTTGTTTATCTTATTTTGTTGTTGATTCCCTAATATCTTGTTTACTTTCTTTATCTTATATATTTATAAACTTATACTTACTAATACGCTTCCCTGTGGTTCGACCTCAGACACCCGAGAATTTATTACTTGAACATAACCTGCACTTGGGTTTACAACTCTTAATTGAGTCTCCATCAGTTCGCTATGCCAAATGACCCGGAGGTTAACTCAGTCTGTTCTTAAAGCAATAAGAGAAAAAAGGCAAAGGTGTACCATTATATTCCATTCCAATAACCTACATAGAACTTCTTCCATTGCTTGTCCAAAGCCATATGATCTCCATTGCAAAGCCCAAGAAGTCTCCTTACCCGAAATGGTATGATCCCAATACCACATGCGAGTATCATAATGGGGTTAAAAGGCATTCCACGGAGAACTGCACTACATTCAAGGACAAAGTTTAAGCCATAATTGATGCAAACCCGGCAAAGCTCAAGGAGCTCATTGATGCTTATCAGGGATGACGGGGCTAAGTGTTATTTATTCTCAGGGTAGCATGCCAATCAGGGGCAATCCTTAACTTTGGTTTAAATTTTGTATATATTTTCACTTTGTCTAAAATGAATAAAATTGCAAGCATCATACATCATATCTCATTCAAAGTTTTGGTTTCTTCTTGAGCCTTGTTTTTAGGATTTTTAAAAGAAAAAAGTAAACAAAAAACAAAAGTTGAAAATAAAATTCATATGGATAATTTCCCGTATTAAAAATAATAAGATTTTTCTTTGAAAAGTGAAATGAGTTTCGAAAGAATTGGTGATCATCATGAGGGATGAAGTAATCCTATGAAATGCCTTATCTCCATAAGTACCCAAATCATAGACCAGTTGAATAAAGATTACTCAACAATCCCCAAAGACTAACCTTTATCGAGGCCGTGAGTAATCGATAATTTAGAAAATTCTTTCATGGATTCCTTGAAAGTCAAGCAAACATAACAATCTTCCAAAAGATCTAGATTTTGTAGTTTGATGTGTTAAAGTTATGCCATACTGCCAATCATAGCAAAAACTCAAAGATTCAAAACCTCTCGAATCCCTTTGAAAGATCCGAAAATGCCAAAGTCCTAGGCCTTTTCCCAAGACCTTAATTTATGAGCACCTGAACCAAAGAATGAACCAGAACACCTTTCTTTCTCTCCCCCATTTGTTGGAAACACTTCGAGGAAATTGAACTCCAAACGAGTTTTTTTTAACAAAAAGATCAAAGATAAAACATGAGATGTTCCTTCATAGCAAGATTCTCACAAACCAAAAGACCTTCACTTGAATGACAAATCAAAACGAGGCATCATTTGTGGTTGAAGATAAATCACGCATGAATTTTTGGGGCATGCAGGAAAAAAAAAACAACAAAAAAAAAATATTTTGATATCATGCATATGAGAATTTGAATAATTCCAAGTGCAAGATGAAATTCTGATTATCTATTTCCCTGAGTATTGCTTTTCAATGAGAATATTTGTGCTTGATATGAGAAATGTCCATCTTTCATATCCCTTTCAAAAAAATAAATAATCCATAGTCACCCTTTTTGAGCTTACAGAATTCTTTTTTTCTTTTGAACCTTGATCAAGGATCACTCTCCACACTGGGGAGGCAAATGCGAAGAAGGAACCTTTTCAAAGATCATAGAGAAATGAGTCCTATCTCAAAGATAAATACAAGAGAAAATTGAGCTCCCAAATAAATATGAGCTCACAAAGTATAAAAAAAAAAATAGAGAAAAAAAGAGAAAAAAATGTGAAAAGGATGGCCAAATGAAAGCCAAGAATAAAGAAGAAAAGAAGCAAAAGTGATGCACTCAGAATAGTGTATCTTATTAAAACCTTGAATTAAACATGATCAATTGTTTTGTATAATAGTAAGCAAGGGTCCAACCCACATGTGATTTTGCACCACTTGAGCTCCAAAGGTCAAATCTGCCTTCTTGCTTTGCACCAAGAATTTGATCTTTTTGACTCCCAACTCTTCTTCCATATTGTGATTGTGATTTTGTAAGCACTTTAACATCATAATTGACATGTCTTTGATTCATTCTCTTAAATATACCTAAAATTCAAAAGCATAACATAGGTAACTATAATAAAGATAGAAAACATAACGAAACTAAGAATAGAAAGGGTATAAAATGTGTAATTTATGAACTTATCAAAAAGTCAAAAGAAGGAAAGAAAAGTCCAGAAGGGACAAATATTTCAAAGGGAATCTTCCTTAGGAAATGATCTTTGATCTAATTACCCTTAAACACATATTTAGGGCCTATTTATCCTTTTTTTTGAACCCCGAAGCTTGGCCTACGTTACGTGCTTTAAAAGTCCATATTGATTAAGTGTGGATTTTTAACCTGAAGAATTTTTCCTCAGATTTTATCTCATCTCTTCAAATTATCATTTCATTATGGAAGAATTTAGAATTCTCAAATGCATGGGGGAATAATAACAAAAAAAGGGAAAAAAAGAAAGAAAGAATCAATGAAGCTCTAGGGTGAAAACCTAAAAACAAGCAGTCTAAAGCACAACAAGAAGAAATTTTGATGCCACTCATGGTATTGTCGAAGCCATGACGAGAGAACAAATCTGTTTGAGGAAATCAAGGAGCATCAAGGAACTCCTAGATATCCCAAAGGGACAGTTCTGTTTTGGGATCTGGCTTTGAAGCTAAACCCTTTTTCCCTTCCAAATTGACCTTCCAATGTTGAACATATCATGAATAAGGTTAACACCTATCAAAATGCCATATTTAGAGATTGAAGGATTGTTGAGATTTAATTGTACTTTAAAGCTTTTTTCTAAAAAAAGTTTGGTTTTAAGGAATTTATATTTTGAGAAAACTTAATCACGAGATGAGACAAAAGGACATTCACCTTCTCCATTTTTGTCAAGTCAAAAAGCTTCCTAAGACAAATTCGGGCCTTATTGCATCAGTCCATTGACCTTGTTGAATTAAACCATTCAAATCACTCGAAAAAGTGAAGTTGATTTCCCATCTCGCTATAGAATGTCTTTAATGGTGATCACCAATTTTTGAAAGACTTCAATTTCACATGTTTTGCAAGAAATGAAATTGACATGATTTAAGAAGAAAAAACTGAAATTGAAATGTGGGTATGCTTTAGCAGAAAGTTAAAGTTCATATTATGTAGGGACATGAAATTTTGAATTCATATTTGAATGAAATCTGACCCTATGTTTTGGTTTTGGCCAGGAAATCAAAAAGAAAGGATCTACTAGGGCAAGGAAAATGTTGGAAATATGAAATCATACGATTTCTTTCGACAAGATGAAGAGGAAAATACAAACGAGTGGCAGGGATCATTCCCTGCAGTAGGAAAAAATACCAAGGAATGAGGAAACCTTACCAGGACAAGAGGAAAAAAGGGAGATGATCAACTCTCTTAACATTCTGTTAATGTGAAATGATGTCATACATCTCCATGAGCATTCACGCATCATATAATGAACATTCGCATCTGTATCTTCCTATGTTGCATTTGGCTTTTGCCTCAATATAGTTGATCATTTTATTTGCCAAGCATTGAAAAGATGAAAAAGAAAAGAAGATAGGTTTCCTAGAGAGAGAAGGGTCTTCTTAGATTTAGAGGAAAAAATCTATTGAAAAAGAAGAAAAGCAAAAGTTTGTCGAAAAAGAAAAGATGTGAGTCTTGAGAATTTTTTTGAAACGATAAAATCGAGAAAGTGTTGAAGAATTTCAAAGGGATGAAAATTTTCAAAAAATGAAAATGATTTTTTTTAAAAGGTTGAGACTTTTTTGGATGAGAAAGTTTTTAACGTTGTGGAGCCTCTGTTGAGAGGAGTTTCTAATTTTTAAAGTTGTAGAGCCTTTGTTGTGAGGAGCTTTTAATTTTTAATGTTGTGAAGCCTCGAAGGAGGAGTTTTTCAAAAGAAAGGATTCTTAAGCCCAATGAAGTTGGCACGTTAGATGTGATTAAGCCCGATGTAGTTGGCACAAAAAGAAGTAAGCCTAGCGAAATTGGCACATTATATGGAAATAATCCCAATATAACTAGCACCAAGAGGAAGTAAGCTAGTAAGGTTGGCATTTTAGATTTGGTTAAGCCCAATCTAATTGGCACCAAGAGGAAGTAAGCCTAGTGAAGTTGGCATTTCAGATTTTTAAGCCCAATATAAGCTGGTAATTATGGTTTAAGCCCAGCGAAGTTGGCACCTTAGATGAAATTAAGCCCAATGTAAGCTGGCAATTATGGTTTAAGCCTAGTTAAGTTGGCACCTTAGATGAGATTAAGCCTAATGTAAGCTGGAAATTATGGTTTAAGCCCAGCGAAGTTGGCACATTATATGAGATTAAGCCTAATGTAAGCTTGCAGTTATGATTTAAGCCCAGTGAAGTTGGCATGTTAGATGTGATTAAGCCCGATGTAGATAGCACAAAAAGAAGTAAGCCCATTGAAATTGGCACATTATATGGGGAAAAGCCCATTGTAACTAGCACCTTAGATGAGGTAAAGCCCAGTGTAACTAGCACCAAGAGGAAGTAAGCCCAGTGAATTTGGCATTTTAGATTTGGTTAAGTCCAATGTAACTGGCACCTAGAGGAAGTAAGCCCAGTAAAGCTGGCAGAGGATAAGATTAGTCCTTCGGGCATATTTTTAAAACCTTCGGGTTTCATTTTTTAAAATGGTATATTTCAAGACCTCTGGACAACATTTTCAAAGTAAGCACCTTTATCTTTAAGACCTCCTGGCACCTTTTAAAACCTTTGGGTATCATCTTTTAAAATGGTATTTTCAAGACCTCTAGGCACCATTTTCAAAGTGAGCACCTTTATTTTTAAGACCTCCAGGCACCTTTTAAAACCTCTGGGTATCATCTTTTAAAATGGTACTTTTCAAGACCTCTAGGCACCATTTTCAAAGTGAGCACCTTTATTTTTAAGACCTCCTAGCACTTTTTAAATCCTTCGGTTATCATCTTTTAAATGGTATTTTTCAAGTCCTTCGGGCACTATTTTCAAAGTGAACACCTTGATTTTTAAGACCTCTGGGCACTTCTTTAAAACCTTTGGGTATCATCTTTTAAAATGGATTTTTTCAAGACCTCCGAACACCATTTTCAAAGTGAGCACCTTTATTTTTAAGACCTTCGGGCATTTTTAAAAAATATTTGGGTATCATCTTTCAAAATGGTATTTTTCAAGATCACCAAGTGCCATTTTCAAAGGCGAGTTTCTTGCAATGTCGAACTCGTTTCCTTAAGACGGGTCGAGCCTTGGTACGATAGTCAAGGAAATCAATTTAAGAAAAATCCTTTTATTTACATATTATCTAATAATAATAATAATAATCTTTTTCGAATAACCTCGACACCCGGACAAAATTGTTGTCTATTTATCTTTGCCGTATTCTTGATTCTCAACAATGGCCAAAGAAGGGTAGCTATAGATACCTAATTTTATCCGGGCCCCTAAACAAGGTACGTTCTTCTTTCAAATCCATATTGCTAACTCTACCTCGATTTAATGGCCCAATGCCCCTACACTTGGATTAGCCACAATGGACAAGATCAAAGTTATGAGAAAAGTCAAAAAGCCAAAGTTGACCAAAATGTCAAGGTTGACCAAAATGTCAAAGTTGACCAAAAGTCAAAGTCAACAAAAAAGGTCAACTTTTGAAAAACAAGATCTAAAAAGAGAATTCGATGGTGATAAAGCAACCTTGATATTTGGAGAGCTACAATTGAAAATGGAAAGGAAAATTGGAAGAGAAATAGTATAGGGACTAAATTGAAAAAAATCAAAAGTTGGAATTAAAGGTGGAAAAGCAAAATTGAGACGACAATGAGTTTAATTTGGACAAATTGAAGATGATGGAAAAGGAATTTGAGGCGATTGGATTGAGAAAAGGTGAAATAAGAGTTTGAAAACGTTGGAAGGACTAAATTGAATAAATTAAAAATTCAATTTTTGGTGAAAAATATGGAAATGATTAAATTGGATGAAATTGAAGGTTCAATTTGAAAAAGAATCGATAAATGGATGTATTTGAAAGTCCAATTCGGAGTAGAGTAAAAGGAGAAATCAATTGGAAGATGAATTGGAAAAATAAAGACTAAATTGAACAAATTGAAAATTCAATTTTTGGGGAAATTGGAAATGACCAAATTGGATGAAATTGAAAGTCCAATTTGAGGAATAATCAATAAATGGAGGTATTCAAAAGTCCAATTCGAAAGGGAATAAAAAGAGGAGTCAATTAGAAGATGAATTGGAAACAAAAGGACTAAATTGAACAAATTGAAAGTTCCAATTTTAGGGGAAAGCATGGAAATGATCAAATTGGATGAAATTGAAGTTTCAATTTGGGAAATAATCAATAAACACATGGATTCAAGAAGCTTAGTCACAAAGAGAGTGAAAGGATGAGCTAATTTGAAGATGAATTGAAAAAGAGGGACAAAATTGAATAAATTGAAAGTTTCAATTTTGGAGAAAAGCATGGAAATGACCAAATTGGATGAAATTGAAATTCCAATTTGAGGATTAATCAATAAATGGAGGTATTCAAAAATCCAATTCAAAAGAGAATAAAATGAGCAGTCAATTAGAAGATGAATTGGAAAAATAAGGATTGAATTGAACGAATTGAAAGTTTCAATTTTAGAGGAAAGCATGGAAATTATCAAATTGGACAAAATTGAATTTCAATTTAGAAAATAATCAATAAAGACATGGATTCAAGAAGCTCAATTACAAAGAGAGTGAAGGAAGGAGCTAATTTGAAGATGATTTGAAAATCCAAGGACTAAATTGAATAAATTGAAAGTTCAATTTCAAGGGAAAATTTGAAATTGTAAGTACAATTTAAAAGTAGATCAATGAAGGAATGGATTTGAAGAGATCAATTACAAAGAGAATAAGAGATGAATCAATTTTAAGAAGAAATTGAAAAATTGAAGGACTAAATTGCATATTTTAAAAAGTTTTGGACTTTCTAGAGAGGGATGCAATTGGAAATAAATTTTATTTGGATTTGATGGAGAGATGAAGAATAAATAAATAAAGTTGAAGGAGGGGTATGGAAATATCTCAAGGTAGTAGCATAGTAAAATGAAGAAGTTAAGACATTTTTGAGAAAACACAAGGTGACTTGTTTGTAAATAAATGGATGAGTAGGATAGAGAGAGAGGATAAGTGTCACACCCCAAATTTAGGGTATGTGACCGGCTAGAGACAAGGTATACCCCTACCTCCGAAGCCGGATTATACTCATTAAACCAAATCAAAGAAAATTTTGGCATAATCTCGCCCTACATTGGGGTTTGCCGCTCAATCATCAACATTCACAATGTAATAATTCATCAACACATGACATCTCGGTTTGGACGCCTCCGATAGGGAGTAACCGAAATGCCCCGCAGCAGACTCAAGCTTTATGACATCTTATATACAAACATACATTTATAATATATCATAACAAAATGAACATCACCATGTCATACCAGGCCTTTAAGACTGATATACGTCATACATCAATCAATTACACCCGCTTACAAAAGATAGAGTACATATTCAACATACACAAAATACAGAGGACCCATGATAACCTAGTGACTGCAAAATGTACCCTACGATTGCCACTGCTTACCACGTCTTGGGTCAATTCGCTCACAACAAGTATGTGAGCAGCTAGCTATCCGGAATCTGGGAAGAACTGGGTCTATTAGAATCTGAAAAAAATGAAAATAAACGAAGTGAGTCAAAAAATTCAGTGAGCATAAGGTAATTAGGAAGAGTACTTGGAAATTTCGTACTTCCTTTCTTGACCATTAAAGTATAAACATGACATATCAAGTATGACTAACTAACCGAAAAGTAATATTTAAAAATTGTTCCGGGACTTATAAAAATTATTTGTCCCATACGAAATCTTCTATACTGAGTGCTGAATATAAATAAGCCATTGGCCAGCCTAAATCGATAGCCAAAAATATTTAACAATCAATTTTACGTGTATACCTCCACAATTATTAATGAAGAATTTCTCATGTCTATATAATCAAAACATCCCGGACTTATACCAGTCCATAATATTTGTCATCCTGGACTATCTTGTCCATATCATCCCGGACTCATCTTGCCCATACAACAATAGCATCCCGGACTTCACCTTGTCCGTACAATATTAGCATCCCGGACATCACCCTGTCCGTATAATAATAGCATCCCGGACATCACCCTGTCCGTACAATAATAGCATCCCGGACATCACCTTGTCCGTACAATAATAGCATCCCGGACATCACCTTGTCCGTACAATAATAGCATGATATATTAATTCTCTAATATCAAGGAGTAATATATATATATACTATGCTAGGAAACAATCTCTACACCCCAAAGCATTACAGTTTCACTTAGATTTTTTTGTTTTTTATCAAACAACTTATATGCATAACCATTTAATCTACAATATCTAACTACCCTTAAATACTCAACCATCCTATACAATATCATTCATTATTATTCAACTCCACACTTACGCCTTTGATCTGCGTAAGGTTCGAAACTTACCATTTTTGTAATCCGAGCAATCTTTCGTGTTTCAATATCCATACCAGTCAACAATGCATATAAAACAACAACTACTTCCTAGATTAACCTAAATACTCAATGTGTTAGTCCGAGTGTTAAAGCGGCACTTTCGTGGCTTTGTCGCGATTTCAGGCGAACTCTACAATATGAGTACCTATAGGTTAGTGAAATCCTTGCAAAATTTGGTGATTTCCCTTGAAATTTGGAGGAGAGAGAAAGCTTTAGTAAGCTTTAATGGAGTTTTTGGTGAGAAAATGCCTAAAGGCATCAAGAATAAGAAGAAGACGTTGTGTCTTCTTATTTGGGCTGAAAACTTATGGGAAATTATCCCATGTTCCTCATCTTGCCTAAACTTGGTCAAAATAGTTGACCAACTTTGACTTTTTGCACATGCCCTACAGAACGTGATGTTCGGGATTTCGTTTTTCATTTTTCATTTTTCTCAACATATTCATGTTTCTTGGGTGTTAACACATCTATCCATGTGCTCGGATCGATAACAAGAATTTTTGAACCACGTTTTTCGAGAAAAGTACGACAATGTCACAATTTTTCAATTTTACCGATTCTAGTCTCGTTTTTTTTTTTCTAATGCCAAATATTAGATCCAAATATCATATTAACATATTATATAGTCAAAAAGCCCATTTATACCATTTCTCGAACTATAAATGAAAAGGGGTGTAAAATGACCAAATATCCCTAATGCATATTTTTTTGAATTTGATGCCGATTGTTGCTCTGATAATAGGTATAGGTTCTATATAGTATATTCTTATCATATCCACTCAATTTATCATATTTTATGGAATTTTCCCCTTCCCGATTTTAATCTGAATTTTAAACTATTTTAGGGTCAGATCGTTTAACCACCTGATTTAACCTCCAATTCTATAATCTATCATACAACATGTATACCACATGATATCCCGTCCTTCCTACTGGCTTTTACATGTGTAGTTTCGAGCCATTAGAATGTTACAGGAGACTCGAGTCATCTCTGGCTTACGAGGGTCTCACATTTCTCCCCCCTTAATAAAATTCGTCCTCGAATTTTACATAAAATTAACCTATAAAGAATTACCTCATGTTTGAAATAACTGGGGGTACTGCTGTCTCATCTCATCCTCAAGCTCCCATGTAGCCTCCTGCGTATTGTGATACTGCCACAAAACTTTAACTGTAGGAACTTCCTTGGACCGCATCTTTCGCACTTGACGATCTACTAGGCTACGGGTTCTTCAATATATGTTAACTGGGAGTCTATCTGTGTTGCCTGTGGCTGTAAAACATGTGAATCATCTGAAATGTATTTTCGCAACATAGATACATGGAATACAGGGTGTACATAGCTCAAGTCTGGAGGCAACGCTAACACATATGCCACCGCACCTTTACGGCTCAATATCTGGAATGGTCCAATGTACCTTGGACTCAACTTACCTCGTCTCCCAAATCTCATAACCCCTTTGAAAGGTGAAACTTTTAGGAACACATAATCTCCAACATCAAACTCTAACTCACGTCTTCGGTTATTAGCATAGGCCTTTTGCCGATTTTGGGCAGCCATCAACTTCTCTCTTATTATTCCAACCTTTTGCACTACATCTTGCACAATATCTGGACCAAGTAGTCGATACTCGCCTGCCTCAAACCAACCAACAGGTGATCTACACCTCCGACCTTATAGTGCCTCAAATGGTGCCATCGGTATACTGCTGTGATAACTGTTGTTATAAGCGAACTCAATCAAAGGTAAATGATCATCCCAAGTCCCTTCAAAATCTAATACACAGGCCCGCAACATATCCTCAAGGGTCTGTATAGTCCTCTCGGATTGTCCATTTGTCTGGGGGTGAAAAGCAGTGCTAAACTGCAATTGCGTACCGAGGGCCTCCTGGAATGATCTCCAAAATCTTGCTGTAAACTGCGAACCTCTATCTGATATATTCGATAAGGGTACACCATGTAAAGGCACAATTCGATCCAAATAAAGCTTAGCATACTTATTAGCTGGATAAGTAGTTTTCACTGGAATAAAATGTGTCGACTTAGTCAATCTGTCGACAATCACCCAAATAGAATCATATCCTGTCTTAGTTCTAGGCAAAGCAGTTACTAAATCCATGGTAACATGATCCTATTTCAACTCTGTCACTTCAAGGCTCTGCAATAGACCAGCTGGTCTCAAATATTCAGCCTTTTCTTGTTGACATATTAGGCATTTAGCCACATAATCTGCTACATCACGTTTCATGCCTTGCCACCAGTAGAATTGCTTAAGATCACGGTACATCTTGGTAGCACCAGGATGCATCGTATATGATGAATTATGTGCTGCATCAAGGATCTTACCTCGAATTCCCTCTATCTCAGGAACTACCAATCGACTATGGTAACGGAGACTTCCCTCTTCATCTACATAAAATCCATCGTCTTTACCCTGTTTCACACTAGTTATAGTCTCAGTACAAAAAGCATCGACATGCTGCCTTGCTTTAGCTTCCTCTACTAAGGAGGATCTAACCTGTACATGTGCAATAAGTGCACCAGTCCCGATAAAACTCAAGGTAACACCTCTTCTCAAACAATCTTGAATAGCCTTAGCCAACGGTCTCTTCTCTAGGGACAAGTCAGCAACCACATTGGCTTTACCTGAATGATAAAGGATAGTGCAATCGTAATCCTTGAGTAATTCCAACCACCGCCTCTGTCTTAAATTTAACTCCCGTTGATCAAAAATATATTTTAAACTCTTGTGATCGGTGTATATCTCACATGATTGGCCATATAAGTAATGTCGCCATATCTTTAATGCAAAGATAATGGCTGCTAACTCCAAATCATGTGTAGGATAATTCTGCTCATGCTTCTTCAACTGCCTTGAGGTATATGCTATAACCTTGCCACCCTGCATTAACACACATCCCAATCCAACCCTGGATGCATCACAATATACAACATATCCACCGAATCCCGTGGGTAATGTCAAAACTGGAGCAGTAGTCAAACGTTCCTTGAGCTCTAGAAAGCTCCTCTCACATTCGTTTGACCACTCAAACTTGACATCCTTCTGGGTAAGTCTAGTCAATGGAGCTGTCAATCTCGAAAAATTCTCAACAAACCTCCTCTAATACCCTGCCAGCCCCAAGAAACTCCAAATCTCAGTAACGGTGGTAGGCCTTTTCCAGTCACGCACTGCCTCCACCTTTTTAGGGTCCACACTAATAACTTCCTTGGATACAATATGTCCAAGGAATCCTACACTACTCAACCATAACTCGTACTTTGAAAACTTAGCATATAATTGGTGTGTTCTCAAGGTCTCAAGCACCACCCTAAGATGCTGGCTATGATCATCCTCAGTCCGTGAATACACCAAGATATCATCAATAAACACTATCATGAAGTGATCTAAATAGGGTTTAAACACCCTGTTCAATAGATCCATAAAAGTTGTAGGGGCGTTAGTCAGTCCAAAAGACATTACAAGAAACTCATAGTGCCCATAACGCGTACGAAAAGAAGTCTTAGGCACATCTTCCCTTCGAATACGGAGCTGATGATAACCTGATCGAAGACCAATCATAGAAAAACAACTAGCTCCCTGCAACTGATCAAACAAATCATCAATCCTCGATCGTGGGTACTTATTTTTAATAGTCACCTTATTAAGTTGCCTATAGTCAATACATAGCCGCAGGGATCCATCCTTTTTCTTAACAAACAATATCGGAGCACCCCAGGGTGAAGTACTCGGGCGTATGAATCCCTTGTCCAACAAATCCTGAAGTTGTACCTTCAATTCCCTTAGTTCAAGGGGAGCCATACGGTAAGGGGAAATTGAAATAGGCTGGGTTCCAGGCAACACATCAATACAAAACTCAATCTCTCGCTCAGGAGGCAGCCCGAGTAACTCCTCTGGAAATACATCTGGAAACTCAGATACTACTGATATCTTATCCAAATCTGGAACCTTGCCTTCAATATCGCACACATAGGCTAAATAGCCCTGACATCCACTGTTTAACAACTTCTCAGATTTTAAGACCAATATCATTCTTGTTGTATTCATACTTCGATCTCCCTAATATTTTAAAACTAATTGGCAGCTAATTGGCAGCTAGCCAATCCATGTCCAGTATCACATCAAATTCTAGTATATCTAGTATCACTAGATCGGCTATGAAAACCTCCCCGCCAATCTCAATATCACACCCTTTCAAAACTCGACTAACTACATACTCTACCCCGACAGGTGCTGAAACTAGCAAAGGTTCATTTAACTCACTAACATCTCTGAGCAAAATATCCACAAACCGAGGGCAAATAAATGAATGGGTGGCACTCGGATCAAATAAAGCATGTGCAGGCTGTAAACAAACCATAATAATACCTGTCACAACTGCATTGGATGCCTGGGCATCCCTAGGTGTCAGTACAAAAACTCGAGCCTGCCCCCTGCCGCCTAAAGTTTGTCCCCTACCAGCAGATTGCTGTCCCCGACCCTGAGTACCTCTGCCAGCCTGCTGTGCGACTGATCCTGCTGATTGCCCTGGTGCAGCTATAGCTGGGAGTAAAGCTACTACTGATGGGAGTGAGCCAGAACCCAATGGGCAGTCTCTCCTCATGAGCCCCGATTTATCGTATCTAAAACATAAATCTGATCTCCAACATACGCCTCTATGTCGGCGTCCACAAATCTGACATAAAGGGGTAGAAGCTCCCCAGTAGTAGTAGCAGCTGATGTACTCTAAGGGCGACCACCAGGTCTATGCTGACTGTTCTGACCCCGGTCCCTCTATACGCCACTAGTAGATGCCTCTCCTCTAGACACGATACCACCAACCGACCCCGATAACCCTATCGCCCTAGAACCCTGTCCACCAAATTTGGGCCTCTTTTGCGGGCCCCTATCACTCTGCCTATCTCGGGCTCGCTGCTCGAACCTCAGAGCAGAATTTAGTACCTCAGCATATGTGGATGTCTCTGTCAACTGAACTGACCTAAACAAATACTCCCGAAGACCATCCACAAACCTCTTAGCTCTATCATACTCGGTGGATTCCAACTGTGGCGCATATACAGAAAGATCAGAAAATCGAATATCATAATCAGTCACAGTCATGGTCTCTGTCTGCTTTAGCTGCTCAAATTCGCGAGCCCTAGCCTCGCGAACACTCTGTGGTAAGAACCTACGAAGAAACTCAATACAAAATTCTGGCCACGCTAATGGAGGATCAGTAGCTCGTCGTCTCTTAAGCAAGGTCGTATACCACGTCCCAGCTATACTCCTAAGCTGGAAACTAATTAACTCCACAGATCGAATCAGAAAACATCCCAATGATATGAACAATCAACTGCATGATCCAAAAAGTCATTGGGATCTGCATTAGTATCCTTCCCTACAAACAAAGGTGGTTGATTCTTCTTAAACTCAGATAACGAAACCTGAAGCTATCCCTCTGGTCGGCCTTGCTCTGACTCTACCGGTGCAGCTACCGGCTGTGGCTATGGCTGTGCCTGCTGGGCCTGATCTAGTTTCCTCTGTTGCTCTGCCACAACCTGCATCAAAGCCTCTACATGGTGTAATACCTCATCCATTTTAGCATCCATCCTATCAAATCTCATCTCCGTCTCTGTAGTATCCCTAGTAGCAGTCCTACTACTTTCTCCACTGTGGCCTCTAATCTCAGGGCCAGCAAAAATCTGATCCGGGACCTCAAGCTCTCGGTCCTCTGATTTATCTCTAGGTCTACGAGTTCTTGTTTGGGGAGGCATCGTATCTTGAAAATAAACATATGTCAGTAACTCCATAATATTATTTATAAAGTTCAATATGTGCTAGCTAGCTTAAAAATCATCGGACGTATCAGCATATGACGATGCACATCCGTAAGGGTAGTACACTACTTACCGATATCTCGGGATTACTTGTAAGCAATGCACTACTACCCTACCCTTTTTTGCAGTCACTGACCTCTAGACCATGCTCTGATACCATTTTTGTCACACCCCAAATTCAGGGCATGTGACCGGCTAGAGACAAGGTATGCCCCTACCTCCGAAGCCTGACTATACTCATTAAACCAAATCAAAGAAAATTTTGGCATAATCTCGCCCTACATGGGGGTTTGCCCCTCAATCATCAACATTCACAATGTAATAATTTATCAACACATGACATCTCGGTTTGGACGCCTCCGATAGGGAGTAACCCAAATGCCTCGCACCAGACTCAAGCTTTATGACATCTTATATACAAACATACATTTATAATATATCATAACAAAATGAACATCACCATGTCATATCAGGCCTCTAAGACTGATATACGTCGTACATCACTTAATTACATCCGCTTACAAAAGATACAGTACATATTCAACATACACAAATACAGAGGACCCATGATAACCTAATGACTGCAAAATGTACCCTACCATCGCCACTCCTTACCACGTCTTGGGTCAATTCGCTCACCACAAGTATGTGAGCAGCTAGCTATCCAGAATCTAGGAAGAGCTGGGTCTATTAGAATCTGAAAAAAAATGAAAATAAATGAAGTGAGTCGAAAAAATCAGTGAGCATATGGTAATTAGGAAGAGTACTTGGAAATTTCATACTTCCTTTCTTGACCATTAAAGTATAAACATGACATATCAAGTATGACTAATTAACCGAAAAGTAATATTTAAAAATTGTTCCGGAACTTATAAAAATTATTTGTCCTATATGGAATCTTCTATACTGAGTGCTGAATATAAATAAGCCATTGGCCAGCCTAAATCGATAACCAAAAATATTTAACAATCGATTTTACGTGTATACCTCCACAATTATTAATGAAGAATTTCTCATGTCTATATCATCAAAACATCCCGGACTTATACCAGTCCGTAATATTTGTCATCCTGGACTATCTTGTCCATATCATCCCGGACTTATCTTGCCCGTACAACAATAGCATCCCAGACTTCACCTTGTCCGTACAATATTAGCATCCCGGACATCACCCTGTCCGTATAATAATAGCATCCCGGACACCACCCTGTCTGTACAATAATAGCATCCCGGACATCACCTTGTCCGTACAATAATAGCATCCCAGACATCACCTTGTCCGTACAATAATAGCATGATATATTAATTCTCTAATATCATGGAATAATATATATATATATATATATATATACACTATGCTAGGAAACAATCTCTACACCTCAAAGCATTACAGTTTCACTTAGATTTTTTTTTCTATCAAACAACTTATATGCATAACCTTTTAATCTACAATATCTAACTACCCTTAAATACTCAACCATCCTATACAATATCATTCATTATTATTCAACTCCACACTTACGCCTTTAATCCGCGTAAAGTTCGAAACTTACCATTTTTGTAATCCGAGCAATCTTTCGTGTTTCAATATCCATATCAGTCAACAATGCATATAAAACAACAACTACTTCCTAGATTAACCTAAATACTCACTGTGTTAGTCTGAGTGTTAAAGCGGAACTTTCATGGCTTTGTCGCGATTTCAGGCGAACTCTGCAATATGAGTACCTATAGGTTAGTGAAATCCTTGCAAAATTTGGTGATTTCCCTTGAAATTTGGAGGAGAGAGAAAGCTTTAGTAAGCTTTAATGGAGTTTTTGGTGAGAAAATGCCTAAAGGCATCCAGAATAAGAAGAAGACGTTGTGTCTTCTTATTTGTGCTGAAAACTTATGGGAAATTAGCCCATGTTCCTTATCTTGCCTAAGCTTGGTCAAAAGAGTTGACCAACTTTGACTTTTTGCACATGCCCTACAGAACGTGATGTTCGAGATTTCGTTTTTCTTTTTTCATTTTTCTCAACATATTCATGTTTCTTGGGTGTTAACACATCTATCCATGTGTTCGGATCGATAACAATAATTTTTGAACCATGTTTTTCGGGAAAAGTACACAATTTTCCAATTTTACCGATTCTAGTCTCGTTTTTTTTCTTTCTAATGCCAAATATTAGATCCAAATGTCATATTAACATATTATATAGTCAAAAAGCCCATTTATACAATTTCTCGGACAAAAAATGAAAAGGGGTGTAAAATGACCAAAATACCCCTAATGCATATTTTTTTTGAATTTGATGCCGATTGTTGCTCTGATAATAGGTATGGGTTCCATATAGTATGTTCTCATCATATCCACTCAATTTATCATATTTTATGGAATTTTTACCTTCCCGATTTTAGTCAGAATTTTAAACTATTTTAGGGTCAACTCATTTAACCACCTGATTTAACCTCCAATTCTATAATCTATCATACAACATCTATACCACATGATAGCCCGTCCTTCCTACTGGCTTTTACATGTGTAGTTTCGAGCCATTAGAATGTTATAGAAGACCCGAGTCATCTCTGGCTTACGAGGGTCTCATATTTCTCCCCCTTAATAAAATTTGTCCTCGAATTTTACATAAAATTAACCTATAAAGAATTACCTCATGTTTGAAATAACTGGGGTACTGCTGTCTCATCTCATCCTCAAGCTCCCATGTAGCCTCCTGCGTATTGTGATACTACCACAAAACTTTAACTGTAGGAACTTCCTTGGACCGCATCTTTCGCACTTGACGATCTACTATGGCTACGGGTTCTTCAATATATGTTAACTGGGAGTCTATCTGTGTTGCCTGTGGCTGTAAAACATGTGAATCGTCTGAAATGTATTTTCGCAACATAGACACATGGAATACAGGGTGTACATAGCTCAAGTCTGGAGGCAACGCTAACTCATATACTGTCGTACCTTTACGGCTCAATATCATGAATGGTCCAATGTACCTTGGACTCAACTTACCTCGTCTCCCAAATCTCATAACCCCTTTGAAAGGTGAAACTTTTAGGAACACATAATCTCCAACATCAAACTCTAACTCACGTCTCCGGTTATCAGCATAGGCCTTTTGCTGATTTTGGGCTGCCATCAACTTCTCTCTTATTATTCCAACCTTTTGCACTGCATCTTGCACAATATCTGGACCAAGTAGCCGATACTCGCCTGCCTCAAACCAACCAAAAGGTGATCTACACTTCCGACAATATAGTGCCTCAAATGGTGCCATCTGTATACTGCTGTGATAACTGTTGTTATAAGAGAACTCAATCAAAGGTAAATGATCATCCCAAGTCCCTTCAAAATCTAATACAAAGGCCCGCAACATATCCTCAAGGGTCTGTATAGTCCTCTCGGATTGTCCATCTGTATCGGGGTGAAAAGCAGTGCTAAACCGCAATTGCGTACCGAAGGCCTCCTGGAATGATCTCCAAAATCTCGCTGTAAACTGCGAACCTCTATCTAATATAATTGATAATGGTACACCATGTAAAGGCACAATTCGATCCAAATAAAGCTTAGCATACTTATTAGCTGGATAAGTAGTTTTCACTGGAATAAAATGTGTCGACTTAGTCAATCTGTCGACAATCACCCAAATAGAATCATATCCTGTCTTAGTTCTAGGCAAAGCAGTTACTAAATCCATGGTAACATGATCCCATTTCCACTCTGGCACTTCAAGGCTCTGCAATAGACTAGCTGGTCTCAAATGTTCAGCCTTTACTTGCTGACATATTAGGCATTTAGCCACATAATCTGCTACATCACGTTTCATGCCTTGCCACCAGTAGAATTGCTTAAGATCACGGTACATCTTGGTAGCACCAGAATGCATCGTATATGATGAATTATGTGTTGCGTCAAGGATCTTACCTCGAATTCCCTCTATCTCAGGAACTACCAATCGACTATGGAAACGGAGACTTCCCTCTTCATCTACCTGAAATCCATCGTCTTTACCCTGTTTCACACTAGTTATAGTCTCAGTACAAAAAGCATCGACATGCTGCCTTGCTTTAACTTCCTCTACTAAGGAGGATCTAACCTGTACATGTGCAATAAGTGCACCAGTCCCGATAAAACTCAAGGTAACACCTCTTCTCAAACAATCCTGAATAGCCTTAGCCAACGGTCTCTTCTCTAGGGACAAGTGAGCCATGCTTCCCATAGATTTACGGCTCAAAGAGTCAGCAACCACGTTGGCTTTACCTGAATGATAAAGGATAGTGCAATCGTAATCCTTGAGTAATTCCAACCACCGCCTCTGTCTTAAATTTAACTCCCGTTGATAAAAAATATATTTTAAACTCTTGTGCTCAGTGTATATCTCACATGACTGGCCATATAAGTAATGTCGCCATATCTTTAATGCAAAGATAATGGCTGCTAACTCCAAATCATGTGTAGGATAATTCTGCTCATGCTTCTTCAACTGCCTTGAGGTATATGCTATAACCTTGCCACCCTGCATTAACACACATCCCAATCCAACCCTGGATGCATCACAATATACAACATATCCACCGAATCCCGTGGGTAATGTCAAAACTGGAGCAGTAGTCAAACGTTCCTTGAGCTCTAGAAAGCTCCTCTCACATTCGTTTGACCACTCAAACTTGACATCCTTCTGGGTAAGTCTAGTCAATGGAGCTGTCAATCTCGAAAAATTCTCAACAAACCTCCTCTAATACCCTGCCAGCCCCAAGAAACTCCAAATCTCAGTAACGGTGGTAGGCCTTTTCCAGTCACGCACTGCCTCCACCTTTTTAGGGTCCACATTAATAACTTCCTTGGATACAATATGTCCAAGGAATCCTACACTACTCAACCATAACTCGTACTTTGAAAACTTAGCATATAATTGGTGTGTTCTCAAGGTCTCAAGCACCACCCTAAGATGCTGGCTATGATCATCCTCAGTCCGTGAATACACCAAGATATCATCAATAAACACTATCACGAAGTGATCTAAATAGGGTTTAAACACCCTGTTCAATAGATCCATAAAAGTTGTAGGGGCGTTAGTCAGTCCAAAAGACATTACAAGAAACTCATAGTGCTCATAACGCGTACGAAAAGCAGTCTTAGGCACATCTTCCCTTCGAATACGGAGCTGATGATAACCTGATCGAAGATCAATCTTAGAAAAACAACTAGCTCCTTGCAACTGATCAAACAAATCATCAATCCTCGGTCGTTGGTACTTATTTTTAATAGTCACCTTATTAAGTTGCCTATAGTCAATACATAGCCGCAGGGATCCATCCTTTTTCTTAACAAACAATATCGGAGCACCCCAGGGTAAAGTACTCGGGCGTATGAATCCCTTGTCCAACAAATCCTGAAGTTGTACCTTCAATTCCCTCAGTTCAAGGGGAGCCATACGGTAAGGGGAAATTGAAATAGGCTGGGTTCCTGGCAACACATCAATACAAAACTCAATCTCTCGCTCAGGAGGCAGTCCGGATAACTCCTCTGGAAATACATCTGGAAACTCAGATACTACTGGTATCTTATCCAAATTTGGAACCTTGTCTTCAATATCACACACATAGGCTAAATAGCCCTGACATCCATTTTTTAACAACTTCTCAGCTTTTAAGACCAATATCATTCTTGTTGTATTCATACTTCGATCTCCCTAATATTTTAAAACTAATTTCCCTGGTATCTGGAAGGTAATAACCTTCTCGAAACAATCTAACACAGCATAATTGGCAGCTAGCCAATCCATGTCCAGTATCACATCAAATTCTAGTATATCTAGTATCACTAGATCGGCTATGAAAACCTCCCCGCCAATCTCAATATCACACCCTTTCAAAACTCGACTAACTACATACTCTACCCCGACAGGTGCTGAAACTAGCAAAGGTTCATTTAACTCACTAACATCTCTGAGCAAAATATCCACAAACCGAGGGCAAATAAATGAATGGGTGGCACTCGGATCAAATAAAGCATGTGCAGGCTGTAAACAAACCATTATAATACCTGTGACAACTGCATTGTATGCCTGGGCATCCCTAGGTATCAGTACAAAAACTCGAGCCTGCCCTCTGCCGCCTAGTGTTTGTCCCCTACCAGCAGATTGCTGTCCCCGACCCTGAGTACCTCTGCCAGCCTGCTGTGTGACTGATCCTGCTGATTGCGCTAGTGCAACTGTAGCTGGGAGTAAAGCTACTACTGATGGGAGTGAGCCAGAACCCAATGGGCACTCTCTCCTCATGTGCCCCGATTTATCGCATCTAAAACATAAATCTGATCTCCAACATTCGCCTCTATGTCGGCGTCCACAAATCTGACATAAAGGGGTAGAAGCTCCCCAGTAGTAGTAGCAGTTGATGTATTCTAAGGAAGACCACCAGGTCTATGCTGACTGTTCTGACCCCCGTCCCTCTGTACGCCACTAGTAGATGCCTCTCCTCTAGACACGATACCACCAACCGGCCCCGATAACCCTATCGCCCTAGAACCCTATCCACCAAATTTGGGCATCTTTTGTGGGCCCCTATCACTCTGCCTATCTCGGGCTCGCTGCTCGAACCTCAGAGCAGAATTTAGTACCTCAGCATATGTGGATGTCTCTGTCAACTGAACTGACCTAAACAAATACTCCCGAAGACCATCCACAAACCTCTTAGCTCTATCATACTCGGTGGATACCAACTGTGGCGCATATACAGAAAGATCAGAAAATCGAATATCATAATCAGTCACAGTCATGGTCTCTGTCTGCTTTATCTGCTCGAATTCGCGAGCCCTAGCCTCGCGAAAACTCTGTGGTAAGAACCTACGAAGAAACTCAGTACAAAATTCTGGCCACGCTAATGGAGGATCAGTAGCTCGTCGTCTCTTAAGCAAGGTCGTATACCACATCCCAGCTATACTCCTAAGCTGGAAACTAATTAACTCCACAGATCGAATAGGAGAACATCCCAATGATATGAACAATCTACTGCATTGATCCAAAAAGTCATTGGGATCTGTATTAGCATACTTCCCTGTAAACAAAGGTGGTTGATTCTTCTTAAACTCAGATAACGAAACCTGAAGGTATCCCTCTGGTCAGCCCTGCTCTGACTCTATCGGTGCAGCTGCCGGCTGTGGCTGTGGCTGTGCCTGCTGGGCATGATCTAGTTTCCTCTGTTGCTCTGCCACAACCTGCGTCAGAGCCTCTACCTGGTGTAATACCTCATCCATTTTAGCATCCATCCTATCAAATCTCATCTCCGTCTCTGTAGTATCCCTAGTAGCAGTCCTACTACTTTCCCCACTCTGGCCTCTAATCTCAGGGCCAACAAAACTCTGATCCGGGACCTCAAGCTCTCGATCCCCTGATTTATCTCTAGGTCTACGAGTTCTTGTTTGGGGAGGCATCATATCTAGAAAATAAACATATGTCAGTAACACCATAATATTATTTATAAAGTTCAATATGTGCTAGCTAGCTTAAAAATCACCGGAAGTATCAGCATGTGACGATGCACATCCGTAGGGGTAGTACACTACTTACCGATATCCCGGGATTACTTGTAAGCAATGCACTACTACCCTTCCCCTTTTTGCAGGCACTGACCTCTAGATCATGCTCTGATACCACCTTTGTCACACCCCAAATTCAGGGCATCGACCGGCTAGAGACAAGGTATGCCCTACATTCAAAGCCTGACTATACTCATTAAACCAAATCAAAGAAAATTTTGGCATAATCTCGCCCTACATGGGGGTTTGCTGCTCAATCATCAACATTCACAATGTAATAATTCATCAACACATGACATCTCGGTTTGGACGCCTCTGATAGGGAGTAACCGAAATGCCCCGCAGCAGACTCAAGCTTTATGACATCTTATATACAAACATACATTTATAATATATCATAACAAAATGAACATCACCATGTCATACCAGGCCTCTAAGACTGATATACGTCATACATCACTTAATTACATCCGCTTACAAAAGATACAGTACATATTCAACATACACAAAATACAGAGGACCCATGATACCCTAGTGACTGCAAAATGTACCCTACCATCGCCACTGCTTACCACGTCTTGGGTCAATTCGCTCACCACAAGTATGTGAGCAGCTAGCTATCCGGAATCTGGGAAGAGCTGGGTCTATTAGAGTCTGAAAAAAATGAAAATAAACGAAGTGAGTCGAAAAACTCAGTGAGCATAAGGTAATTAGGAAGAGTACTTGGAAATTTCGTACTTCCTTTCTTGAGCATTAAAGTATAAACATGACATATCAAGTATGACTAATTAACCGAAAAGTAATATTTAAAAATTGTTCCGGGACTTATAAAAATTATTTGTCCCATATGAAATCTTCTAGACTGAGTGCTGAATATAAATAAGCCATTGGCCAGCCTAAATCGATAGCCAAAAATATTTAACAATCGATTTTACGTGTATACCTCCACAATTATTAATGAAGAATTTCTCATGTCTATATCATCAAAACATCCCAGACTTATACCAGTCCGTAATATTTGTCATCCTGGACTATCTTGTCCATATCATTCCGGACTCATCTTGCCCGTACAACAATAGCATCCCGGACTTCACCTTGTCCGTACAATATTAGCATCCCGGACATCACCCTGTCCGTATAATAATAGCATCCCGGACATCACCCTGTCCGTACAATAATAGCATCCTGGACATCACCTTGTCCGTACAATAATAGCCTGATATATTAATTCTCTAATATCATGGAGTAATATATATATATATATATATATATATACTATGCTAGGAAACAATCTCTACACCTTAAAGCATTACAGTTTCACTTAGATTTTTTTTTTATCAAACAACTTATATGCATAACCTTTTAATCTACAATATTTAACTACCCTTAAATACTCAACCATCCTATACAATATCATTCATTATTACTCAACTCCACACTTACGCCTTTGATCCGCGTAAGGTTCGAAACTTACCATTTTTGTAATCCGAGCAATCTTTCGTGTTTCAATATCCATATCAGTCAACAATGCATATAAAACAACAACTTCCTAGATTAACCTAAATACTCACTGTTTTAGTCCGAGTGTTAAAGCGGCACTTTCGTGGCTTTGTTGCGATTTCAGGCGAACTCTGCAATATGAGTACCTATAGGTTAGTGAAATCCTTGCAAAATTTGGTGATTTCCCTTGAAATTTGGAGGAGAGAGAAAGCTTTAGTAAGCTTTAATGGAGTTTTTGGTGAGAAATTTCTAAAGGCATCAAGATTAAGAAGAAGACATTGTGTCTTCTTATTTGGGCTGAAAACTTATGGGAAATTATCCCATGTTCCTCATCTTGCCTAAGCTTGGTCAAAAGAGTTGACTAACTTTGACTTTTTGCACATGCCCTACAGAACGTGATGTTCGGGATTTCGTTTTTCATTTTTGATTTTTCTCAACATATTCATGTTTCTTGGATGTTAACACATCTATCCATGTGTTCGGATCGATAACAAGAATATTTGAACAACGTTTTTTGGGAAAAGTTCGACAATGTCACAATTTTCCAATTTTACCGATTCTAGTCTCGTTTTTTTTTTCTAATGCCAAATATTAGATCCAAATGTCATATTAACATATTATATAGTCAAAAAGCTCATTCATACCATTTCTCGGACTAAAAATGAAAAAAGGTGTAAAATGACCAAAATACCCCTAATGCATATTTTTTTGAATTTGATGCCGATTGTTGCTCTGATAATAGGTATGGGTTCTATTATATTCTCATCATATCCACTCAATTTATCATATTTTATGGAATTTTCCCCTTCCCGATTTTAGTCTGAATTTTAAACTATTTTAGGGTCAGATCATTTAACCACCTGATTTAACCTCCAATTCTATAATCTATCATACAACATGTATACCACATGATAGCTCGTCCTTCCTAGTGGCTTTTACATGTGTTGTTCCGAGCCATTAGAATGTTATATATGACCCGAGTCATCTCTGGCTTACTAGGGTCTCACAATACGAGTACATGACATTTTGGTCCAATAAGAATGAAATTTGGTCTTAAAGAATAGGAAAAGATGACCATGTGGAAGGGGGACTAAAGGGGGGACTATGGGAGAAATGAAAAATGCATGACCAAGGGCAAAAATTGAGGCCATTCGGCCAACATAATATGAAGGGGAAGCAGCCCTTATTTCCATTCAGCCAAGGGGTTTTCAAAGAAGAAAAAAGGTTTTAAGAGTTTTCACTAAGGAAGAAAGGGAAAGGAGGAGAGGAAAAATGAAGGTTTTGAGAAATTTTCTTGTGAAAGCATCACTAAGGTAGCTTGCTATCTTCTTGTTTTTTATTTCATCCATTGATTTTAAATCTTTATTTTCATCTTTTTCTCTTTAAAAAACAAGAGTTTTCAAAATTTCTTTTCTTATTCTCTTCTCTTTTTTACAAAAACTACAAGTTTACAAAATGTTTTCCTCTTGATTTTCTTGGTTTGCAGCCACTTTAGCTTCATTGTGCTTGTGTTTCCTTCATGATTTCCCTTGATATTTGATGTGGGTTGTTCTATTGTGGTAGTGATTTTTATTTTGTTTTCCTTCTCAAAATAAAAGGTTTTGAGCTTTATGATTTTGGTTTTCACCAAATGATGGTTAGGTCAGATCTAGTATCCATGGGGCCAACCTTTGTTTTCTTGTTTGTTTATGATTTTTCTTGTCATTCGCATGTGTATACCTTGCTGGATATTATCTATTGTATGTTGCATATTGTTTATTTCTCTTTGAAAAAATGATTTTGAGCTTGATGATATTGGTTTTTACCAACTGATAGCTATAGCCGGATTTACATCCATAAGGCTTGCCTTGGGCCAATCATTTTTGCTTCCTGTAAATCATATTTTCAAACCAATTCCAGCATGATTTTGGTTAAGATCAACCAATGATCTATTGCAAAAATCTATTTTTAAACTAGTTGGAAAAAATAATGTTTTAAAGGTTGGAGTTGCTGATTTAGGGCAAAATTTTTCGTATGCATTTTTTGTCCAAATAAAAAAATATTTCTACCTCATTTAGTTTACCATTAGCTGAATCTATGTTTAATTTTTCATATCTTTTTGAGTTTTAAATAAGGGTAAAAAAATTAGTTTAGTAAAAGCGAGTTTTTGGAGTCAAAACATGCTTTAAAACTAGCAAAGGTTTCGATTTTTTTTCACAAAGAGGGAGGGGCTGGCCGAAACTCTTAGTTACTATTTAGAGGTTGTCTTCATGGTCTTTTAAAGTTTAAAATTTTTTTTAAGAAAGTCGGGTCATGGGTAGGTAAAAGAAACTTCAAAACGAAGCAAAAAACTTGGATTTTTACACTATGCCATTCAGCCATTTTGGCTTTTCTTTCAAAAATTGCATAATTTTTTAATTTATTTTGGCTTTCAAAACATTTGCATTTGAGGCTTGTTTAGAGGTATTCAGATGTCAAACAATAGCATTCGAATGTCCCTTTAATCCGAGCAAAAAGTCATGCCTGAAATCTTTCGATTTTAAAATCCAATTTAAGTTTCTTTCAAAGGTAGTCAGACATCTTTTTAGGTGTTCGGATATCCTCTCTTCAAGAGAAAAACACATTTCGTTTTTCATGCATTTCATATTTAAAAAAGGTTTTCTTTAGTTTATCATAAAACATACTTTTTCGGTTTCCTAGACATTTGGCGAGAATTAGTTCTAAGTCTTTGCCGGATTTGCCGAGGAGATTAGGAAATATTCAACGCACATGTTTATGAAATCGTAATGTATGATTTTCGTTTTATTTGGAATTATGTATATATCACGCGAAAAAATATTTTTCAAAGCTTTGTCGGGTCTGCCAGGGAGTTGGTAAATTGTCCCGATGCATGCTATTTATGTAATTTCACACAAAAAAGAAAATCCATGAGAAAGAATTTTAAAACCATGTTGTGTGCATATTCTATGTTCATGCATATTCCATGTGAGTTCATTTAATGATTAATGTCCACATTGCTATCTTGCTCATGATAATCCATGTTCATGCATATTCCATGATGATGTCATTTTATGATTGATGCCCATATGATCTTTTTACATGCCGTGTTTTGATGGATTTTGCTATGCCATGTCATAATTAAATGTTTGTCATGTCATGATAATTATGCATGTTGTTTGATTTATAGTTATGTTTTAGTGATAATTTCCATGTTCATGATCATTTAAATATTTGAAAATTGATGTTTGTAAATAACTATGACAATATTCCCGAGCTAAAATAATTCATGAGTTCTCTCCTGGATCTTCTGAGGAGGATACCATTAATTATCATTAACAACAGAATACATTTTTTTCTCCAAAAGGAGGGTGATTCAGAGAATTTTAAAATAAAGTAAGAATTCTATGTTTTGCCGGGCTTGCCGGGAAATATAGGAAATTTTGTGATAATAAATTTCGAATCATTCTTCAAACAATATGATTGTTTTTAAAAAGGAATTATCTTTGAATACCAAATTTAAAATCAACTTTCATCGAGACTCAAGATAACACATGATTAATAAGGTACCATTTTATACGAGCATTGGGGGTGTTATAACCTTCCCCGTGACGTAACCGACTCTCGAACCCGCATTTGTTTTTTCTTTGGTTTAACGTGGATTTTAAAATTGGTTTTCCAAAATGTTTTAATTAATTTTAAAAATTTTTGCAAAAATCGATTTTAATAGGTGACCGATCACACCTAACCAAAAAAGATCGATGGCAACTCCATTTCTTCGAGGTTGTTTTCAAACCCTTCTATTTTAATTTTGAGGAAACCCATTAATATTCCTCCTCCTTTTTAACGCCATTTTGACTGGTCCCATGAAGGATCACGTTATGACACTCTTCTCTTTCGAAAATTAGAGCATACATGATGATTTTTTTTTTTTGCTATTTGTTATGTTGGCTATGGTCTATTGTGTTGGTTTGATGATCTCTCTCTTGTTTTCCTTTTGAAAATAAGTAAGTTGTGAGCTTGATTATCTTAGATTTTTCTAAGTGATAGTTGAGCCGTATTAACCATACATGTAGCTAACTTTGAGGCAACTTCTTATTTTCTTGAAAATCTTTATCTATGATCTCTTGTTTATATTTTTGCTATCTTTGGTATTATGGCCATGGTTTATTGTGGAGAACTCTTGATGTTTGATATTTTTTCCTCTCTTTAAAAAGTGTGTTATGAGCTTGATGATCTTAGAGCATTTTTTCTCTTAGTGATAGTTGAGCCGGATTAATCATCCATGAGGCCAACTTTGAGCCAACCACTTTATTTTCTTAAAACATGTTTTTAAAATGATTCCCAATGGATTTTGGTTTGGATTAATCAATAGTCCATGACCAAGATCTTGTTTTTCAAAGTGTTGGGTATACTAAAGTTTTGAAGGTTGGATATGGAAATTGTGGGCAACATAAGTCTATGCATTTAAAAAAAAAAATGTTTTAAAGCCATAAAAAGACCCCTTGGTCGAACCTATTAGAGGGGGATTCAAAGTTTTTTGGTTTTATTTAAGGTTTAGGAACAAGGCTTTGATAAAACGAGTTTCGGAATGAGTCAAAGTTTGGATTTTTAATTAAGAAGGGGGCTGGCCGAAACTCAAAATGATGGTTTTCAAACTTGTTTTCGGTTTTCCAAAGTCTACATGGGAGGTTTTAAGAAAAACAAGTTTTGAATGGTTAAAACGAGCTTCAAAAATGAGTCAAATACTGAATTAAGCACCCTATATGGTTCGGCCAACTCATGATTTTCCATAAAAAAATTGCATTCTTTTGTTTTCTTCATTTTTTCAAATATTGCATCAAGGTTAATCAAGGGATGTTCGGATGTCCAAACAATAGTATTCGAATGCCTCTTTTTTTTCGAGTTAATTAACCTAAACTTGCTAAAGGAATATGGATATATTTCCCATGATATTCGAATACCTTCATGCAAAAATTTGTGAGCAAAAATCTATTTTTATCTAAGTCCGATCTAAGTTTCTTTCAAAGGTATTTGAATACCTCTATAGGTATTAGGATGCCCTCTCTTCAAGAGAGAAATACATTTCAATAATGGTCCCGTTTTAATGCATTTCATACTTTCAAAAAATATTTTTCACAATTTGTCATAAAACTGTGATTTCTCTGTAATATAAACATTTGGCTAGAATAATTTCTTAATCTTTGCCGAGTCTGCCGGGAAGGTTAGGAAAATCTCCAACACACGTGTTTATGAAATCGTAAAGTATGGTTTTCATTTTACTCGGAATTTCATACGTGTTAGGAGAAAGAATATTTTTCTAAGCTTTGTTGAGTTTGCCGAGGAGTTCGGTTAAATTTTTTGATGTTTGCCATTTATGTAATTTCAAATAACGAAATACATGAAAAATGGTTTTTTAAATTATGGTTGTATGCATATTTTTGCTTATGATATTTAATGATTGATGTTCATGTTAATTTCATATTCATGTTACTTGTCAATTAATGTTCATATGATTTTTTGTTTATGATACTTAATGATTGATATTTTTGTTAATTTCTTATTTATGCCCTGTGATAATTAGTGTTCATGTCACTTCACTTATGTTTGCATATCAATAAGGTTTTGGATATTCATGTTTATTTAAATGAGTTTAAATGCATATAAAAATTGATGTTTTAATAATAAACAAGGTAATATTCCTGAATTAAAATAAATTATGAGTTCTCTGCTGGGTTTACCGGGGAGGATTTTATCAATTATCATTAACAAATGAATATCTTTCTTTTTTTTTTTAAAAAAGAGGAATGATGCAGATAATTTTAAAACAAGGAAAAATTCTATGTTTTGCCGGGTTTGCCGAAAAATATAGAAAATTTTGTGATAATAAATTTCGTATCATTCTTAAAATAATATGGTTGTTTTTAAAGGGAATTATTTTAAAATACTAAAACTAAAACCAACTTTTTTCGAGACTTAATGATAACACTTTATTAATAAGATATCGTTTTATACGGACATTGTGGGGGTGCTAATACCTTCCCCGCATGTAATCGATTCCCGAACCTTTTTTCTTCTCTGGTTTTAAAACGCGGACTTTAAAATTAGTTTTTTAAAAGATTTTAATTAATTTTAAATTTTTTATTAAAATCGATTTTAATAGGTGACCAATCACACCTAGCCAAAAAGATCGGTGGTGACTCTCATTTTCAAGATTTTTCAAAACAAATATTATATAAGAGTACCTATTACCTTTTCAACCCCCTTACGTCATTTAGCGGTCACGAGATCGTTATGACAACTATAATTATGAGATTAAAATAAATAGTGGATATATGTTTGGATGTAAAAAAAGGGTAATAATGAAATAAATTATAGTAAGAAAGAATAACTATTAAGTACATTAGATTAAAATTTGTATAAAATAAAGATTTAAAATTATTTGACATTTATGAAATTAATATATAATTAAAAAATTATTATATACTTTTATTATATAATGATAAATTTTATTTATTATATTACTTTATTATAAAATAATAAAAATTTTATTATATTAAATTAATAAAATTATTTTAAAACTTAAAAATGAAAAATATTAAATGATACGATCCAATTACTATTCAAGGGTAAAAAAGAAAAAAAAAATGGATATAATTGAAAAATATGGCACTAATAGGAATGGGAAATTTCAAGTGGTCCAAAAAGTCTATTTGACAATCAGTTAAATTTTAATATGATTATTACTGGAACCAAAAATTAATCTAATGAAATGCCCCAATAAATTGGCAATTTATAACTATCATATAATATTGACTACATAAATATTCGAGTATCCACACATGGTATTTTTTATTTTCAGGTAGGAAAGAAAAAAAGAAAAAAAGGAAAGAGAAAGAGAAAAAAAAGGGAGTATCCACACATGGTATTTTTTATTTTTAGGTAGGAAAGGAAAAAAAAAAAGGAAAGAGAAAGAGAAAAAAAAAAGAGAAAGAGGAAATAAAGGAAAAAGAAAAAAATTGAGAAACTTTTGTGTGTTTGTATTCGTGTTATTTTTTCGTGTGTTTAAAATATTATAAATTTATATAAATTTTTACACGTTAATAATTCTTTTTATGTATATTTTGTCACGTTCGTGTTTTCGTGTAGTGTTCATGTTGTTTTTCGTGTTGTGTTTTATTTATTTTTCCTATGCTGTGTTCGTGTCGTATCTCAATTCATTTCATATTTTGCATAGTTTGTCATTGTGACTCAATTTAGAGAAAAATTTATGTGTTCGTGTCATGTTTGTGCCGTGCAGCAAATCTTGACATATTTTGCATAATTTGTCATAGTGGTTCAATTTAGAGAAACATCTATGTACTGATGGTACAAAAGCAACTTGAATCTCGTCAGTTCATCCCTTCGACCCACGAGCTTAGTCGGTAAGATTTTGCCTATAGAGAAGAAGGGTCTGTGAGGTCACAGAAGCATGGAAAAAAACTTATCGGGTAAAGGTGGCTCGATATGCTGACAATGTCACACCAGGTTACATGGCGTGGAGTGCCACGAGGATTAATGATACACTCTTGACACCTGATGGGAGCCATGTCTCACCAATGGATTTGCAACCGGGAGAAGTGCCTTCTGAGTTAGAAATCATGAAGCTAGAGTTCGAACAGGAAAAGGCCGAAATGAGCAATAAATTACCCTACTCCAAGAAGAGATCAATGAGCTGCAGATCAAGGCTTTGATGTGGGAAAAAAGAAACAAAAAAAGTTGGAAAAGAGCGGGATATTAGAAAAAGCGATCTTAGAGACTTACACCTAGAGAACAAGAAGCTCAGATTTCAGATGAGGTACGAGGGGGTTGCCAAGTCTTTCCGAAGAATGGAAGAGAGAAACCAAATAACTCAAGAGGAGAATAGATTTCTGGAAAGGCAAAGCAAAGAAAGAGGAAGAAAGGGCTGCTAAGTTCTCCTGAGAAAGGCAAGCTAAAGAGAGCATGTACTCAGCTTCTTCTACTGAACTATTGAAGACCTAGATAGAGAATGAGAGGCTACAGGCCAAGCTAAAGATCGAAGAGGAGAAGCACTTCAGAGGGGTCACTTCAGAGCCACCAAAACCACATCGACACTTTGTTGAGAACTTTGGATGAGAAAGAAAATGAGTGGTAAGTCACTCACCGAATGACTACCGAGGCTAGCCTGAAAAGGCACGAGTACATAGAGCACATCATAGCCCAGATCCATAGAACGGGTTGGAAAGCCAGGGAGATAGCCGAGGGAGCAAAGGATTTGGAGTGAGAGGTCGTCCCATTAGGAGCACATGGACAGCAAATGTTAGATTTTCTAGATGTAGCTATAGTACAGTCTAGGCAGATGTAGTATTTTTACTATTGATGTAATCAACTTCAGTAATTAATGAAAAACCGTTTGGTTGGAATTATCCCGTGGCAAATACCTTCCACACATTCATTCATTAACTTACTAACATTTTCATTTATTCATTTGTTTATTCATTCATTCATTTGATCACTTATTCATTCATTCATTTATTCATACATTTTTATTCATCTATCCTTTCATACACTCAATAAAAGGAATAATGTCTCATGAGATTCTAATCCGTGGTATTTACACTAGGTATAAAGATTGGGCATCTACTGAAACACCCAGAGAGAAGTACCCCGCACCAAAATAATACTCGATCACAAGCTAAGATCATGGAGAATGAACAGTCTGCCCTAATGGAAATAATGGAAAAAGGCACAAGATGAGTTGCGAGAATAGTTGGCCAAGTCTCAGGCCAAACCGAGAGATCAAATGACTAAACTAATGGAGCTGCTCTCCGTCGTGTGTAGGGGAAAAGGACACATAGAGAATTTGGTTGTCGGAGTAGAATCGGGAGGCCATGGGGGCAAAGAGGGTCACCATGAAGCCGAACTACTAAACGACCAGTCCTCACAAAGCACGGAAACTTTACCACCATCGGCAACTACGATGCCCTTCGCTTATATTCAGCCCAATACAGGGGCATAGAATCAGATGTTGGTTGGGGCAAATCTTGGAGTCATCCCGATGAATCCTATTGAGGTCCCGGATTTGGATGATCTTGCTGAACAAGAAAAGATGAAGATAGCATAATTGAAAGGGCTGAGTTGGCTGATTCGTAGAAAAGGTATCAGTTGCTAGAAGAGAGGCTACGAGCCGTAGAGGGAGTAGAGTTGTTCGGCAGCCTCGATGCCAGAGAGCTAAGCTTAGTTCCTGGTCTAGTGATCCTGCACTAGTTCAAGGTGCTGAAATTCGAGAAGTACGACAGAACCAGCAATCCATCGGCACATTTGACTATTACTGTTGAAAGATGATGGGATATGCTGAGGATGACAAATTGCTCATCCACTACTTCCAAGATAGTCTGACAGGCTCGATAACTTGATGCTACAATCAGCTCAGCCGGAGCAAGATCAAATCGTGGATGGATTTTGCCAGAGCTTTCCTAGAACATTACAAGCATGTGTCGGATATGGTTCCCGATAGACTATCTTTGTAAAACATGGAGAAGAAAACAACAGAAAGCTTTAAACAGTATGCTCAGAGATGGAGAGACTTGGCTACTTAGGTACAACCTCCTTTCACTAATAAAGAAACCACAGTCCTATTTGTCAACACTTTAAAGGTGCTGTTCTACGATAAACTGGTGGATAACGCCAATAAGAATTTTGCTGACATGGTTATTTCGGGAGAAATGATTGAAACCGCTATCAAGAGCGAGAAAATAGAGAGTGGCGAATCTGCTACCCCTAAGAAAACAATCCCGACCAAGAGAAAAGAAGGGGAAGCACATGTAGTTAGTTTCAACAACCGCCCTTTCATGCCTCCAGCACCATACACACCCTATTCAACGTATAATCCATACTATCCTGCCATAAACAACCTTACTCAAAATTCTTTCCCTTACATGGCTATACCACAACAAGTGTACCCAACCGACATATGCCTTCAGATAGCCATTCCCCCAGACACTACCCCAAACACTCGAAACACCACCATAAATGACCAAAGACCCCCGAGGAACAATCAAAAACCTCAATATGACCCTATCCCTACAACCTACGATGAGTTATACCCTAAGTTATTATAGGGACAACTTGTCACGCCTGTCCATCTCCATCCCCTAAAACCACCATATCCCAAGTGGTACGATTCCAATGCCCATTGTGCATACCATGTGAAGATTCAAGGGCATTCAATTGAGAACTGCACTGCTTTGAAGAGTAAGGTCCAAAGCCTTATTGATGCGGGAATTATGAAGTTTGGGCCAAGAAATGGGCCTAACATTGTGGGTAACCCTTTGCCTAATCACACAGAGGCTAAGGTTAATGCAATAATGTCTAGAGAATTCGAGAAGGTGAAGAAAGATGTCAAGAAAGTGAGGACACCCATGATCCGGGTCTGGACAGAATTGGTTAAAGCAAGTCTAATTCAGTCTGGCTTAAATTTGAGGGTATCGGTTAATAGGTCGAGAACATTTTGCCTATACCATGAATATAAGGGGCATGTTATTTAGGATTGTGAAGAATTTCTAGCCAAGATTCAAAGAATGATGGATATGGGCAAAGCCCTGTTTTCTGAAAAAATTGAAGAAGCTGAAGTAAAAGTGACTGAAGGCACGAGCAGTTACGGGGTGGATAGACCTTTGATCATCTAATACGATGAGCTAGAGGTAAAGGTTATTCCAGTCGTCGAGGAACCCGCTCCGAAATTGATTATAGAAGTGGAGTCCCTTTTTCTTTACAAAAAGGACAAAATAATACCGTGGAGGTATGATTGTAATATAGTGATGTCGAAATCCTCAAGTCATCAATCGAAAGCTCTTGGCATATCTGGAGTGGGCCATCTGACCCAGAGCGAGAGGTGCTATGCCCCGAAAATGGTTGAGCCCGATAAGGTAAAAAAATAAAGGGAGCGGATAAGGGCAAAGAGACAGTGGAATCATTCCTTGAAGAGCCAACACAGTATAGAGGGAAAGAAATGAATTTGCCTCCAGTTAATAAGATGAAGGAGCCGATGAATGAGAACTAAGCTTGTGAGTTTTTGAAATTTATTAAACACAATGAGTACAGCATACTGGAGCAGTTGCATCGCCAGCCAGCTAGGATCTCAGTCCTATCGCTGCTGTTGAATCCAGAGCCTCATCAAAATGCTTTGCTGAGAATACTCAACCAGGCTTACGTGCCCAACAATATATCTGTAAAAAAGTTGGTCAGATTAGTGGGGAATATCACGGCTGATGACTTCATCTCTTTCAGCTATGACAAAATACCACCTAATGGTATAGGGTCTACTAAGGCCTTGCATATAACCACTACATGCAAAGGGCATATTTTCTCGCGGGTGCTCCATGATAATGGATCCTTCTTGAATGTGATTCCCTTGGAAACCTTGTCTAAGTTCCAATTGATATGTCTCACATGCTGCCGAGTCATACTATTATAGTTAGAGCTTTCGATGGCACTCGTCGGGATGTGATGGGGAATATTGAGATCCCGCTTCAAATAGGCCCATGTACTTGCGAGATCAAATTCCAAGTAATGGACATCACCCCATCCTATAATTGTCTATTGGGAAGACCATGGATTCATTCAGCCGGGGCTGTGCCATCATTTCTCCATCAAAAGTTAAAGTTTGTGATGGAACTCCTGGTCAGTGTGGCAGGGGGAGAAGATATCATAGCTTCTACATCAACCGATGCCCCTTATGTAGAAGATAATGAAGATGTCGTGGAGTGCTCTTTTAGATCTTTGGAGTTTTTCAATGCTACATTCATTATCGAGGGGTACAAAATCCCAGAGCCTAAATTATCCAGGAGTAATAAGTTAGAAGTGAAGACAATAGTGGGAAAGGGTTGCCGTTCTGAAAAAGGATTGGGAAAATATCTTCAGGGAATGACCAGAGTGATACAAGTGGCCAAAAAGAAGGACTGATTCGATCTTGGGTACCTCCTTAAAGCACATGAGAAGAGAAAGCAAGTAGAGAAGAATAGACAAAGTAGGTTAGCCCGGCTTGCGGGTATGGATATCGAATGGGAACCCATGACTTTTCTTCTGATCCTTCACACTTTTCGCTCTGGGGGATTTGACTATGGTGAGAAGAGTTCTGATGATTTGCTGATAATGTTAGAGCAAGTATTTGAGAAATTCTTTGTGGATGGAGAAAACAACTGCAAGAAATGATGATCGGCATGGCCGAGATAGAAGAAATGGGGAATGTAAGCACAAGCTGCATGGTGTGCCCATGTCCCCCGAGGTTTGAGTTGACAAACTGGAGTGTGACCGAACTTCCTTTAGTTTTTAAGTCTACTCCAAAGTACTGCTCTAAATTAATTTTAATTGCCTCTCCCAAGGGCATTAAAAATCCTTTTATATGGGCTTATGTTTACAACTTTTCATTCAATAAATAACAATCACGATGGATTTTCTTAATATTGATTTGTCCATATTCTTTATTCTTTCATTCTTCCATTATTTTTCCCTATATGCCTTCCTATATTGTTTCTCCCTCACCTATTTATAGGTGCCCAGATACGGAATATGAGGACCATCCCATCAATAATTTTGAAATTGACTTTGAAAAACCCATTTGTGCATGTGATTTTGACGCCAACGAAGATGTCTAAGATTGTGATTTGCCTCCAGATTCTATTAAGAATAATAGAACAAGAGGAAAAACAAGTATTACCCCATAAAGAGCAGTTGGAAGTTATGAATTTGGGGAATAAGGAGGAAATAAAGGAGGTCAAATTTGGAACTTCCATTTCATCATCGACAAGGCGTGAACTAATACTTTTACTCAGAGAGTACGTGATGTGTTTACATGGTCATATCAAGACATGCCTGGGTTGGACTCTGATATAGTGGTTCACAAACTTCTTCTGAAACCAGATTGCAAGCTGATTCAGCAGAAGTTGAGAAGAATGAGGCTCGAAATGCTTTTGAAAATAAAAGAAGTGAAGAAGCTATTTGATGCCAAATTCTTAGAAGTGACAAAATACCCAAAATGGGTAGAAAATATTATCCTGGTAACAAAGAAAGATGACAAAGTACAAATGTGTGTCGATTAACGGGATTTGATTGGGCAAGCCCTAAAAATAACTTTTCGCTGCCTCACATTGATACTCTAGTGGACAATACGCAAAGAATTCTATGTTCTCCTTCATGGATGGGGTTTTCAGGGTACAATCAGATCAAGATGGCGTCAGAGGATATGGAGAAAACAATATTCATGACGATGTGGGGAACTTTTTGCTATAAAGTGATGCCTTTAGGATTGAAGAATGCCGGGGCAACATAGCAAAGAGACATGGCAACTTTGATTCATGATATGATGCACAAGGAGATGGAAGTTTATGTCGATGACATGATCGCCAAGTCAAAAGGGGAGAAAGAGCACATTGCAATTGTTAAGAAGCTCTTTGAAAGGTTGAGAAAGTTTCGACTTAAACTTAACCAAGCAAAATATACCTTCGGAGTTACTTCAGGGAAGCTGTTAGGTTTTGTCATTAGCAAGAAAGGGATTGAAATTGATACGGATTAAGTAACGGCAATCCAAAATATGCCTCCGCCTCATACTCAAAAAGAAGTAAGAAGCTTTTTGGGTAGGCTGAATTATATCGCTCGATTCTTTTCCCAACTAAATGATAAGTACGATCCAATATTCACGCTACTCCGAAAGCGTGATCCGAGAGAATAGGATGAAATATGCCAGATAGCCTTTGATAAAGTCAAGCATTATCTGTTGAACCCACCAATACTAATGTCATCCGTTCCAGGCGAACCGCTGATATTGTATTTGTCAGTATTCGAAAAGTCCATGGGTTGTGTGTTAGGGCAGCATGATGAAACCGAAAAGAAAAAACAAGCCATCTACTACCTCAGCAAGAAGTTCACTAAGTACGAACTGAAGTATTCATCAGTAGAAAGGCTTTGTTGTGCCCTGGCCTTGATTATACAAAGGCTCAAGCAGTACATGTTGTATCACACAACGTGGCTAATCGCAAAGTTAGATCCCCTCAAGTACATATTCGAGGCACCTTCGCTGTCAGAAAGAATGGCCAAATAGCAAGTTTTGCTTCCCGAATATGACATCATGTATGTGAGACAAAAGGCTATAAAGGGTAGCGCAGTAGCCGAATTCCTAGCAAGTCGAGTGGTAGAGGATTATAAGCCTCTGAACTTTGATTTCCCCGATGAAGACTTGATGTGCGTCTCACAAGAATATGAAACTTCTTATGAGAAGAAATCTTGGAAAATGTAATTTGATGGTGCGTCAAATGCCATGGGGCATAGGATCGGTGCAGTGCTCATATCCCCAGACGAAGATTATCATCCTTTTACTGCCAGACTGGATTTTGATTGTACAAACAATACCACTGAATATGAAGCGTGTACTATGGGCCTTTGTGCCGCCGTAGAAAGGAAGATTAAGACGCTAAAGGTTTTCGGAGATTCAGCTCGGGTGATATACCAATTTTGGGGAGAATAGAAACCCGAGATGCAAAGATTATCGAATATCGAGGGCTTATACTGAGCTTGATTGAAGAATTCAAAGAAGTGAGTTTCAATTACCTACCCCTAGAAGAAAACCGAATGGCAGAGGCTTTAGCCACTTTGTCATCGATGGTTAAAGTGAATGAAGAGGCCGAGATTGTGCCAATCCAGATGAGCATATACGAATCTCCTACCCATTGCTTAAGTATCGAAGAAGAGACAGATGGTCGCCCTTGGTACTACGACATCTTGCAATACATCAAGTGTCAACAGTATCCTGAACAAGAAACAAAAAATGATATTTAAGAGAACCCCGAGGAGGATGACGATGGGTTTTGTTTTAGATGGTGAAATTCTCTGCAAGAAGGGAAAGGACCAGGTTCTGTTTAGGTGTGTCAGTTCTGCTGAAGCTTAGAGAATCCTCAAAGAGGTCCACGAATGGATATGTGTCACCTATGCCAACGGGCACATGCTGACCAAACAGATTATGAGGGCAGGGTACTTTGGCTAAGGATGAAAGGGGATTGTATTAATTACTCTCGAAAATACCATAAATGCTAGATATATGCAAACAAGATTCACGTCCCTCCATCACCGTTGCATGTCATGACGGCTCCATGGCCGTTTTTTGATGTGGAAACTGGATATTATCGGGCCCATTACCACTAAAGCTCCAAATGGTCATCATTTCATCCTGGTGGCTATAGATTATTTCACGAAATGGGTAGAAGTCGCTTCTCAGATTCATCAAGAGAGAGATTGTGTGCCGGTATGGGCTTCCAGAAATAGTAATTTTGGACAATGCTCTCAACCTGAATAATAAGATGATGAGGGAAGTCTGTACTCAGTTCAAGATCAAGCATCATAATTTGGTGCTTTATCGCCCGAAAATGAATGGAGCAGTGGAAGCGGCCAATAAGAATATAAAGAAGATTGTTGAAAAGATGACTGATGTGTACAAAGATTGGCATGGGATCTTACATTTTGCTCTCCATGCATATCATACCTCGGTTCGCACATCTATTGGTGCCACACCATTTTCTCTAGTATATGGGATGGAGGCATTGCTGCCTATTAAAGTTGAAATCCCTTCCTTTTGTGTTTTGATGGAAGTCGACCTAGAAGAGGCAGAATGGGTTAGAGCTCACTATGAACAGTTGAATCTCATCAAGGAGAAAAGGCTGAATGCCATATGCCATGGTCAGTTTTACCAAAAAATGATGATTTGAGCCCATACCAAAAGGGTTCGTCCGAGGCAGTTTTGAGAGAGAGAGTTGGTATTGAGAAAAGTTCTCCCTATTGTAAAGGATCCTCGCGGGAAATGGGCTCCGAATTGGGAAGAGCCCTATGTGGTAAAAATAGCTTTTTTGGAGGAGTATTTATCCTAATGTGAATAGACAGTGATGATTTGAGAAATTCCGTAAATGCCAATGAGTTGAAAAAGTATTATGCTTAGGCCGAAGAGAAAAAAAAAATGAAAAAAAAAGAGAAAAGAAAAGAAAAGAAAAAAAGAAAGAAAGAAAGAAAATAAAATAAAAAAGAAAGAAAATAAAAAAATGAAAAAAATGAAAAGAGGAAAAAATGATAAAAGAATGTAAAAGGAGAGGTTTAAGCCGAAAACCCGAAAATGGTGACTTAAAACCGAAAGAGGGAAACTTGGGTTGAAAACCCACAAAGGACGGCCCAAGTATTGGTCAAAGATTGAATCAATGCTCCGTGTAAAGGGGGAGAAAGTATCAAAAATTCAAAAAAAGGGGTAAAGCTTAGTCTGACACACCTGCGAAAGCCAAGAAGTCACCCAAGTAAAATGGTTCGTTCAAAAGATATTTCAGATGAATTGAAGAAGGAAAGGTCCAAGATATTCCGCATCTGGGGCATCTATGATTCACAACTTTATATTTGTCTCTTAAATCCTTGATATTCATCTTTGTTATCTGAAACATTATTGCAATGAATTCGTGTTATCCCTTTTATGACATTTGGCTGTTTCATACCATTTTTCATATGCATTTTGAATGTTATTAAATTGAATGATGATTAGTAAACATAAAAATCTTTAAATGAAAGGATTTATTTGTATTACTATAGAGTAGGGTTAAATTTTAGAAGAGGTCTGGAAACCACTAAAACTTGAAAACACACCAATCCATAATACTGAAAAGCTCATCAAGTGGGGCAAACATTGGATTGATTGAAGACACCGTCATGGAGTCAGAAAACTTGTGGATCTCATTGAAATCATAAGTTAGGATTTATGACAATTCCTAATACTGGAAAGCTCATCAAGTGGGGCAAACAGTTGATAGATCAAAGACACCGTCACAAAATCAAAAAATTTGTGGATCTCAGTGAAGTCATGGATTAGAACTCACGAATTCATAATACTGGAAGGCTCATCAAGTGGGGCAATCAGTGAAAAATCAAAGACATTTTCCATGAAGTCAGAAAGTCCTTGAATCTCAATGAAATCATGGATTAGAACTTATGACACAATCATGTAATTACATTCATCCTTACGGAACATGCATTTTACAATTATTTGCAAAACCTATCCTTAATACCACTGCATTCGACTAACATTGCAGGAACTATGGAAATTCTTCTCTTTTTAAGTAGAACTCGTTTTTAAAATGGGTCGAGCCCCGAGATCACCTTCAAGGTATTTCTGTTTCTTTTAAATCGAACTTGTTTTTTCCAAATGAGTCGAGCCCCAGGATCACCGTTGAGGTATTTTTTTTTGTTTTAAATCGAACTCGTTTTTTATAATGGGTCAAGCCCTAGGATTATCGCCAAGGTATTTCTTTTTGTTTTAAATCAAACTTTTTTTTAAATGAGTCGAGCCCCGAGATCACCGTGTAAACACCTAATTTTGTCTGGGCCCCTAAACAAGATGAGTTCTCCTTTCAACTTCTCAGAATGCAAAAAATCTTCCCTCATTCTACAGATGAGTCTCCAAGACTTTGATTCCGAGGTCAAAATGCAAAAATTAACCGGTAAAAAGTCAACTTCGAAAAAGTCAACCCCAAAATGTAAACCATTGAAATAGTCAACTCTTAATCAAAATCAAGATTCGAAGTTTAATTGAACAATGGTGAAGGAATTTTGATAATCGGATATCTACAATTGAAGATAGAGATGTTGAAAGACAAAATACAAAATTCAGTGTAGGAGAAAAGCATGGAATTTCCAAATTTGGGGAAAAGTACGTAAATGCTCAAATTGAATAAAATTTAAACCTCAAATTGAAAAATGATCAGTAAAAAAGGATATCTCAAGGTCCAATTTCACCAAGAAGAATCAACCAGAAGAAAAATGGACAAAATTGGAAATTGCCATTTTTGGAAAAATGGAAAATTTTGCAAATTTGGGCAAAAGTGCATAAACGATCAAATTGGACGAAATTAGAGGTTCCAAATGGAATAAGATCAATAAATATGGATATTGGAATGTCCAATTTTGAAGTGGAGTTTAAGGGAGAACTGGTTTGAAGAGAAAAAGCAAAATAAAAATTTAATGAATAAATAGGAAAATCACAAATTTGGAGAAAACTACAGAGATGGCCAATTCGATGAAATTGTAGCCCCAGTTGATGAATAATAAATAAATAATAATATCCCAAGTCCCAATTTGAAGTGGATCCAAAGGAAGAGCCGATTGGAGGAGAAACGAGAAAATCGAGAAAATTCCCAATTTTGAGGAAAAAGGGAAAAACTAAATTGGAGAGGAAGTCGGATGTAAAAATTGGGAATTTTTGGTGAAACTCCAATTTAATATATGAAAAAGGTGGTGGAAAAAGAAAATCCAAAAATTTGGCCTGTTTCAAGTAAAACCGAGGTTTCGAGGGTTAAAGGACAATTTTGGAAAATCCAGGAAAAATTGAATCCAAGCTTGAAAAATTGCAAAACTTTCCAGAACTGAGTTTTAGGATGGAAAGAAGGAAATTAGAAAAATAGAACCCAAAATTGGGGCTAAAACGCAAATATGCTAAATTCGGGAGACTAATCCGTAATTTTTCAAGAAAAATTCGGAAAAAATAGAAAACGAGCTCGAAAAAATATGAAAACTTTCAAAACTGAGTTTTATACTTTATAGAAGGGATTGAAGAATAAAAATCCAAAATCGGACCTCAAATGGAAATAGACAAAGTGTGGGGGGAACTAAACAGAAATTTTAGAGAAAAATCTGGGAAAAATGGAAAACAAGCTCGAAAAATTATGAAAACCTCCAAAACTGAGTTTTATATTGGATGGGATGGATTAAAAAAGAAAAATCCTTAATTGGGGTCTATTTGCAAATAAATTAAGTTTAGGGGCCAAAATGTAATTTTACCAAAAAATCCAAAAAAGGGCCATTTTGCAAATAAAAAAAAGAGGAATGGCCTGGAATTTTCTAGGCCATTTTCGGCCAGCTCATGGATGGAAGGTGGCATGTGATCATTTGAAATCAAATGGCCAAGATTGAATAGCAAGATGACATTTTTAAAAAAGGATAAGATTCCCTACTACTTGCCTACATGGCATTTTTGGCCAAAGGGAGGCCTACAAATTGCAAAGCCATATGAAGGCCATGTGAAGAGCATGTGAAGGCTATGAGATGATGCCAAATGGATTAAAAATGCCACCTAGGAAGATATTTTATAGTAAACCATATGATCATGACAAGTGGCTTAGATATTTTGTAAAGATAGGAGACAAGAATAATCTAGGTGGCATTATTGGCCAATGAGAGGTTATAAATCCTTAATTAAGGAAAGCATCATGCAAAAAGGGGATAATAGCCCTTAATTTAAGGAAAGCATCATGCAAGAAGGGGACAAGAATTAGCCATGTGGCAAAGATATTGGTAGAGCATGCAAAGCATGTCTTAGGCTAAAAAACAAAAATGAGCACTCTCACCAATATGAAGAGGCATTCGGCCAGCCCTAGGGGGAAAGAGGAATTCATTTTTTTGAAGAGGCATTTCACTACACTCTTGGAGGAAGAAACGAGAAAAAGAAAAAGAGAGAAAGAAGGAGAAGTTAGAGTGCTTGATTTGGAAAGCTTTGCTAGGTAACTATTTCCTCTCTTTTTCTTCAATTATTTTCTTTGATTTCATGTTCCTTTTCTCCTCTTTTCCATGTGATGGTTAACTTTCTTTGTTGAATAAAAATGTTTTCAAAATAAATTTCTAAAGGTTTTTTTTCCTTTCTTCTTTATTCTTTACAAAATAACAAGGTTGCAAAATTTTCCTATACATTTTTCACCATGGCCGAAACCTTGGAGGCCTTATTGTGCTTGTTTTTTCTTGATTTTCTTGCCTACTTGTTGATTGTGGGTTTCACCATTGTGGTAGGATAGATTTTCTACTTTGGTTTTTCTTTTAAAAATCAAATAAAAAGGTGTGAGAAGCTTAAGGATCTTTATTTTTATCAACTGATTTTGGTTAGGGGGGACTATGTCTAAGGAACCAACCATTGAGCCAACCTTGGTTTTTCTTGCTTGTTTATTTTTTTAGCTTATGTTTGATCATTTTCATATGAATGTTTAGCTGTAAAATCATGCATTCATACCATTCTCAACTTGATTTTTGGCTAAGATCTGTCAATGATCTCTAGCCAAATCTTTTGTGTAAACTAGTTGGAAGACTAATGGGTTGTTAAGTTGGATATTCTGACTTTGAGCAATGTTTTCACCAAGTTTCTTTTGTCAAAATAAAAATATTTTTTAACCACATATAGTAGACCTTTAGAGGAGCCTTTGGTAAATTTTCCAGGATTTTTTGAATTTTTTAACAAGGGTGGTGTAGACCAGGGTTTCAAATAGCGGTCGGATAGTGGTATAGCGGCCGCTATTTCGCGGTAGCGCCAACCTCCGCATCCGCATTCAACCGCTATTCATGTGTGAATTTGAATCACATACTTAGCGGCATGTAACGGCCGCAATTAAGCGGTATAACGATCTATCGAGGTGATAGCGGACCGCAATGGCCGCTTTTCCATGACTGTTGCAGTTTGTTCCTTTCACCTGTTTCAGTTTCTAAGGAAAATTTTCTTACAAAACAGTCTAATACCCAAAAAAAAAAAAAAAAACTTGATCTGTAATTAATAAACAAATTACCATAAACAATCAACTTTGAGCATCAAACAGAAAAAAAAAAAAAAAACATGTCAATTTCTAAGGAAAGTTGCATCTAAAAGTTGAGGAGACATGGGTCTCTATTCTGCTAATTTGCTTGTTTCAGAAAGCAATATGCTACTTTGACCATTGTTTGAGAAAGGCAGATGGATATTAGCAAGGTTGATTGAGTTTGGATGCTATTGGAGGGAGATAAGAGGGGCTTTGTTCCAATAAGAAGTTACAGAAATGAAAATGAAGATAAGAAAGGTGGAGATCTCTGACTAGGGGTTGGGTCCAGTAATAAAATACTAAAAATAAGTGGAGGGATAAGTGTAAATTTGAGAGGGAATGACCGAATGAGTGGTGAAGGCAAATAAATTGATGAGAGGGACAAAGGGATTTTGAATGGGAAAATGTGTTAATTGTTAATTTTGTGAAAATTTAATTTTAAAGGAAAAGATTAGTTTGGAAGGAATGAAGACTACAAATTTTTTACGTTTTTTCTTTACTTTCATTAACAGGTTTTGTAAAATTATAAATACTATTGTATATTTAATGTTTAATGTTTTTATGATTTTCTAAGGAGTGAAAATGTAATAAATAATTCAAATATTTTATAAAAAAGTTGTTAATATATTGTTTTAGGGAAAGTTGAGCAAAGATAAAAACAATTCACGACTGCGATGAGTGTAATCAACGATATTGCGTACGCGACATCTACAATCGCGATAAACGTTACGCGACCAAAAACGCGACCGCAACCGCGTTTTAAATCCCTGGTGTAGACACCTAATTTTGTCCGGACCACTAAAACAGGTATGTTTCCTTCCTAAATTGAGGTTTTTAGAATGTAAAAAGACCTTTTTCATCCTACAGGTGGTACTCCGAGACTTAGTTTAAGGGGGCGAGCATAAAAAGTCAAACTCAAAAAAAGTCAACCCCAGAAAAAGTCAATCCCGGAAAGTCAACTACTGAAAAAGTCAACCCACTTTCAAAATCAAGATTTTAAGTTCAATTGAAAAATGGTGAAAGAATTTTGATAATCCGAGGTCTACATTGAAAGATATGGAGTTTGGAAGTTGGGATTTGGAGATTCAGTAGAAAGAAAACCCAAATTCGACAAAATTTGGGGAAAAGTGCTTAAACGATCAAATTGGTCAAAATTGAAGGTTCCAAATGAAAGATAAGCACTGACTATGGGTAATGGAGAAGCCACTTGCAAGAAAAACCAAAAGAAAAGTCAATCAGGGAGAAAATCGAGAATTAGGGTTTTTAGTGGATTTCAGTGAAATCGGGAAGAATCACGAAAATGGCTCGACTTGGTAAGAAAAAAGCCCCCAATGGATGAGGAATGGTTAAAAAGGGATATCCCAAGGCTCAGCTTGAAGAAAATTTGAAAATCGGACCTGTTTTGAGCAAAATCGGGTTTCGGAGGCAAAAGGGCAAAATTGGAATATATGGGAAAAATAGCAAATGAACTCTGAAAATTCTAAAAATTTGCAAATCTCATTCTTAAACCATTTGAAAGAGATTGACAAAAGAAAATCTTTATTCGGAGTTCGTTTGCAAAATGGCCAAATCCTGGGCTTCTAATGTAGTAATTAAAAAAGGAAAATCCCGAAAAAATAGCAAATGAACTCCAAATCTTCTCAAATTTTGCAAATCTCATTTTTAAATTATTTTAAAGAGATTGGAGAAATAAAATCTTGATTCGGAGTTTGTTTGCAAAATGGCCAAATCTCGGGCCTCCTATGCAATAATTCAAGAAGATAAATCCCGGAAAAATAGCAAATGGACTCCAAAAATTCTGAAATTTCGCAAATCTCATTTTTAAATTATTTTAAAGAGATTGGCGAAAGAAAATCTTGATTCGGAGTTCGTTTGCAAAATGGCCAAATCTCGGGCCTCCTATGTAGTAATTCAAGCCGATAAATCCCGAAAAAATACCAAATGAGCTCCAACAATTATGAAAACTTCCAGATCACACTTTTAAATTATTTGGAAGAGATTGGTGAAGAAAAATCTTGATTTGGAGCTCGTTTAAAAAAGGTAAAATATAAGGGCATAAAAGGGCATTTTTGGAAGAAAAATCCAAATAAATAGAAAACGGACTCGGATAATTTTGGAAACTTCCATAACTCAATTTTTTATTATTTTGGAAGTATTAAAAAAATAAAAATTGAATTTGGAGTCCGTCTGATATTTATTTGCATCCGGGGGGCAAAACGGTCATTTCACCCAAGCAATAGAAAAGGGCTACTTTGGGCCTTTCAAAAAATCAGACTTGGGCTGGAAAAGAGAAGTGCTGGCCTGCCAAGGCCCAAAGGAAGGAGGAAGTTTCTGATTTTTCAATCAAATGGCTAAAAATTAAGAGTTAGTTAGAGATTCTCTTTGATCAAGCCATGGTGATTAAGCCACATAGGCCAAGAGAGAGTGTCAGTATTATTCTTGAACAGCTGTAATTTGGAACAGCTGATATGCTAATCTAAGGGTGATAATTTCATGATTTTTTCACCTTGAATTATTAGCCATTTGATGGAAAATTGGTTACAAAAAAATGACAACATCTTTGCTCATTAAAAAGGGGTTTCGGCCAGCATGAAAGGAGTTTCAGAATTTTAATTTTCATACTTCATTTTTGCTGAGTTCTCTTGGTTTTTACTTGGTTTTTCTCTCTTTGGTTGAAAGCAAAAAGAAAAAGTTTAGAAAATAAAGGAAAATTTGAAGAGATAAAGCTTGAAATATAGCTTCTTGAGGATGCTCTTGAGCACCAACTCTTGCACTTTCTTGATTTTCCATTCTTTTTTTTTTCTATTTTGATTACTATTTGGCGAGTTTCCTTTTTAAATAAATGTTTTTTTTTTATTGTTCTTCTTAAGTTCTTCCTTCGTCTCTTTCTTAAATATGTTTTTTATAATTTTTTTTACAATATTCTCACCATGGCCGAATGGCCTACATTCTTTATTTAAGTTGCTGTTTTGGTTTATTTTATCATATTGTTTATGTTATTTTCTTTGATCTTGGTGTTTTAAATGTTATTTTACTTCATATACTTGAGTTATATTTTAATTTGGTTGCTTTGTTTGTTACCATTTATGATTTAAATACCATGTTCTTGCATTTTTAATTTTCTGTTTTCATGATGTTTAAATTTGAGCATGTTTTAGATTTAGTATATCAAGTGTTTGTGAAAATGCTTGTGTGATTTTTGCATGATTTGAGTTTTATGTTTTAGTTGAGCATGTTTTAGATTTATTATATTAAGTGTTTGTGAAAATGCTTGTGTGGTTTTTGCATGATTTGAGTTTTATATTTTAGTTGAGCATGTTAGTATATCAAGTGTTTGTGAAAATGCCATGCTTGTTGGAGCTTGAGGCCATTCGGCTACTCCATGTGTTTTGCATTGTGTGTTGCATTTTTGCCATGTTAGTTGGTAGGTTTTTGCATTTGCATTGTCGCAACCTAAAAAATAACGACGAGTCTCATCGCAAGTTTTTATCATTCGTTAGGCGTGACATTAAAAAAAATCGAGGAAAAGTAGACTTAATTCCTCTAGAAAAATGAAGGTTTTGAAAATGACCTTAAAAAAGACATGGAGTCGCCACCAATCTTTTTTAGCTAGGTGTGATCGGCCACCTATTAAAACCGGTTTTATAAAATATTTTAAAAATGAATTAAAATATTTTAAAAACCAATTTCAAGTCTGCGTTTTAAACCAGAGAAATCAAAGAAGCGGGTTCGGGAGTCGGTTACGTGTGGGGAAGGATTAGCACCCCCACAACGCCCGTATAAATCGGTACCTTATTAATCGTGTGTTATCTCAAGTCTCGGTAAAAAGTTGGTTTTAAAACTTAGTATTTCAAGTTAATTCCCAATTTAAAAATAATTCCATTTTTTATTGAAAATGATCCGAAATTTATAAATTCAAAATTTTCCTATATTCCCCAACAAACGTGGCAAAATATAGAAATTTTTATTAGTTTTGGAAGACTTTCCGAATCATTCTCTTTTTTGAAAGAAAGATATTCCGTTATTAATAATAATTGATGATATTCCCTCCAGCAAACCCGGTAGAGAACTCATGAATTATTTTAACTCGGGAATATCTTTATTTTATTGAAAACCATTATCTTTTTGCAAACATTTAAAATAAATGAATATGTATATGCATGACATAAATAAAATGACATAGCAAAATCTAAATAATATAATGCAACCTAAATGACATGACAAATATGAATGGTATGGCATATAATTTAAATGACATGGAATAAAATAATGCTATCATATAATATGCATGAAAATAATAATGCATGAACATAGAATATGCTAAATAAAAATAACTAAATAAAAGCATAGGATATCATGAAATATTCAAAACCATATAATAAACCATGTAACATCAAAAAAAAATATAAATCAAAATAACAACAATATCATAGCAATTATTATGGCAAGAATCACATATTATATAAAATGCATGAATATAAAAATGCAATGCATGAAATGTATTTTTTCCTTTTATTAAGGAAATCCGTATACCTAAAAAGATATCCGGCTACCTTAGGAAAATATGTCAAATTAAATATTCTAAAACCAAAATACTTTGTGATTGTTTGAAAACAATTTTGAAAAGCTTGAATTAAAAATAAAAACTGGGCTAATTTCTTTAAAATGGCTCTAATTTCCTAAGTTTAAAAAATCCGGACTTGACTACCCTTAACCCGGGACTTGAAAAACCATTTTTAGAGTTTGAAAAGGCTTAGAAATTACCCTAAGTCAGTAGCTAACCCTTCTAATCAGCCCACTCTAAGTAAATTAACCAAAACAGAAAATTGTTTTTTTTTTAAATTCAATTCTGACTCCACTGTCCAGTTTTAATCCACGAATTTTTATCCTATTTTTAAAAATTCCAAAAATTCTAAAAAAAATACTGGAAACTCAGAACATGTAAAACTACACGAAAAAAAATCGGCTTAATTTTCGAATCAAAGATGAATTCCCAGAAAAATCAGAGATGTACGAGTTTTTGGAGGAGAAAAAACTGCTTTGTTTTTCTTTAAATTCAATTCTGACTCCACTGTCCAGTTTTAATCCACGATTGTTTACCCTATTTTAAAAAATTCCAAAAATTCTGAAAAAAATACTGGAGACTCACGACATTTAAAACTACACGAGAAAAAATCGGCTTAATTTTTTGATCAAAGATGAATTCCCAGAAAAATCAGAGATGTACGAGTTTTTGGAGGAGAAAAAACTGCTTTGTTTTTCTTTAAATTCAATCCTGACTCCACTGTCCAGTTTTAATCCACGATTTTTTACCCTATTTTTAAAAATTCCAAAAATTCTAAAAAAAATACTGGAGACTCAGGACATATAAAACTACATGATAAAAAATTGGCTTAATTTTCTGATCAAAGATGAATTCCCAGAAAAATCGGAGATGTACGAGTTTTGGGTGGAAAAAAAACTGCTTTGCCAACACATTTTTTTTGTCTTTGATAAAATCATTTAAAAATAAAAATAAAAATATTTGAAACTCATAAAATGACTTGAAAGCAGTAGCTAGGACTTTTTGAAAGTTAGATAAAAATTGGCTAAGTAAAAAAAATCACAAAGTTAGAATAATCAATTTGACAAACTTAATTTTCCACAAGTGTGCTCAAGAGAGCATGACTTTGAACCATTAATTGGCTCAAGTCATTATTCAAGTGGCATGAACATGAAATGCATGAAACAATGCAGCAAACATAATGCATGAAATGCATGGATCTAAACCTAAATGTAAGGAAAATGCATGACATAAATAATATGGCCTAGACCTAACATGAACTTGCATGGCATTTAATGTAACCTAGACCTAAGACATGCATGGCATTTTCACAAACACAAGGCATGCTTAATTCAAAAATCCAACCAAATATCATGCAAATGCGAAAACCTAACAACTAACATGACAAAAAATACAACACACAATGCAAAACACATGGAGTAGCCAAATGGCCCCAAGCTCCAACAAGCATGGCATTTTCACAAACACTTGGCATACTAGCATGAAAAACTAAGTCATAACACAAAAATCACACAAGCATTTTCACAAACACTTAATATGCTAAATCTAAAACATGCTCAACTAAGATATAAAACAAGAATCATGCAAAGAATCACACAAGCATTTTCACAAACACTTAATATGCTAACTTTAAAACATGCTCAAATTTAAACAACATGAAAACAGAAAATTAAAAATGCAAAAACATGATATCTAAGACATAAATGGCAACAAACAAAGCAACCAAATTAAAATATAACTCAAGAACATGAAATAACATAACATTTAAAACATCAAAAACAAAGAAAATAGCATAAACAATATGGTAAAATGAATCGAAACAACAACTTAAAATAAATAATGTAGGCCATTTGGCCATGGTGAGTTTATTGTAAAAACAAAATGTAAAAAAAATATACTTAAGAAAGGAAATGAAGGAAGAACAAGAAACATTATTTTAAAATGAAAACTCACCAAGTAGAGATTAAAATAGCAAAAAACAAGAATAGAAAATGAAAGTGCAAGAGTTGGTGCTCAAGAGCAACCTCAAGAAGCTAATATTTCAAGCTTTTCTCTTCAAACTTTCCTTTATTTCTAAACTTTTCTTTTTTTGCTCTCAACCAAGAAGATAAAAACTAAGAAAAACTAAGAGAAATCAGCCAAAATGGAAAAGAAGAAACCAAAATCTGCCTCCAAGATGTTGTCATTTTTGTGTAACCTAATTTCCATCAAATGGCCAATAATTCAAGATGAAAAGTCATGAAATTACCACCTTTAGATTAGCATCTCAGCCCTCTCAAATTACAGCTATGCAAAAATAATGTTGACATCTTTCTTAACCTATGTGGTTTAATCACCATGGCTTGATCAAAGAGAATGGTTAACTAACTCTTGATTTTTAACCACTTGATTAAAAAAAAAAAAATTAGAAGCTTCCTCCTTTCTTTGGGCTTGGGCATGCCAGCACTTCTCTTTTCCAGCCCAACTCTGATTTTTTTGAAGGGCCAAAAAAGCCCTTTTCGGTTGCTTGGGTGAAATGACCATTTTGCCCCCCGGATGCAAATAAATATCAAACGGACTCCAAATTCAATTTTTCTTTTTTTAATACTTCCAAAATAATAAAATATTGAGTTCTGGAAGTTTTCAAAATTATCCGAGTCCGTTTGCTATTTATTTGGATTTTTTCTTCCCAAAAATGCCCTTTTATGCCCCTACATTTTACCATTTTTTAAACGAGCTCCAAATCAAGATTTTTCTTCACCAATCTCTTCAAAATAATTAAAAAGTGTGATCTGGAAGTTTTCATAATTTTTGGAGCTCATTTGGTATTTTTTTGGGATTTATCGGCTTGAATTACTGCATAGGAGGCCCGGGATTTGGCCATTTTGCAAACGAAATCGGAATCAAGATTTTCTTTCGCCAATCTCTTCCAAATAATTTAAAAATGAGATTTGCCAAATTTCAGAATTTTTGGAGTCCATTTGCTATTTTTCCGGGATTTATCTTTTTGAATTACTGCATAAGAAGCCCGGGATTTGGCCACTTTGCAAACGAACTCGGAATCAAGATTTTCTTTCTCCAATCTCTTTCAAATGATTTAAGAATGAGATTGACAAATTTTCCATAATTTTCGGAGTCCATTTGCTATTTTTCCCAAATTTTTCCAATTTTACCCTTTAACCTCCGAAACCCGGTTTTGCTCAAAACAAGTCCGATTTTCAGATTTTCTTCAATCTGAGCCTTGGGCCATCCTTTTTAATCATTCCTCATCCATTGGGGGCTTTGGTCTTACCAAGTCGGGCCATTTCTGTGATTCTTCCCGATTTCACCGAAATCCACTAAAAACCCTAATTCTCGGTTTTCTCCCGGATTGACTTTTTTTTCGGTTTTTCTTGCAAGTGACTTCTCCATTACCCGTAGTCAGTGCTTATCTTTCATTTGGAACCTTCAATTTCGACCAGTTTGATCGTTTAAGCACTTTTCCCCAAATTTCTCGGAAGGGATTCCTTTCTACTGAATCTCAAAATCCCAACTTCCGAACTCCATATCTTTCAATGTAGACCTCGGATTATCAAAATTCTTTCGCCATTTTTCAATTGAACTTAAAATCTTGATTTTGAAAGTGGGTTGACTTTTTCAGTAGTTGACTTTCTGGGGTTGACTTTTTCGGGGTTGACTTTTTTTTCAAGTTTGACTTTTTGTGCTCGCCCTCTTAAACTAAGTCTCGGAGTACCACCTGCAGGATGAAAACAGTATTTTTTACACTTGGGAACATCAATATGGGAAGAAAACATACCTGTTTAGTGGTCCGGACAAAATTAGGTGTCTACATGCATGACATTTGATTTAGTTTTGCATGCTAGTATACCAAGTGTTTGTGAAAATGCCATGTTTGCTAGTCACATAGGTCATTTGGCCACTCCTTGAATTTTTGCATTATATGTGCATTCTTGCCATGTTAGTTGATAGGTTAGCATTTGCATGATATTTGTTTGAGCTCTTGGTTTAAGCATGCTTTGTGTTTGTGAAAATGCCATGCATATTTTAGTTATTAAATTTGGTTTATTTGCCATGCATGTTCATGCATTTTAGGTCTAGGTTGCATTAAATGCCATGAAAGTTCATTTAGGTCTAAGTCACTATATTGATGCCATGCATTTTTTCATGACATTTAGGTTTAAACTCATGCATTTCATGCACTATGTTTGCTGTATTTTGTCATGCATTTCATGTTCATGCCACTTGAAAAATGACTTGAGCCAATTAATGGTTTAAAGTCATGCTCTCTTGAGCACACTTGTGGAAAATTAAGTTTTGTCAAATTGATTATTCTACCTTTGTGATTTTTTTTACTTAGCCAATTTTTATCTAACTTTCAAAAAGTCCTAGCTACTGTTTGTGAGTCATTTTATGAGTGTTAAATATTTTTACTTTGATTTTTTTAAATGATTTTATCAAAGGCAAAATGTATTTTGGCAAAACAGTTTTTTTTTCACCCAGTACTCCTACTTTTCGGATTTTTCTGGGCATTCATCTTTAATCAGAAAATTAAGCCGATTTTTTCCCGTGTAGTTTTACACGTCCTGAGTCTCCAGTAATTTTTTTTCAGAACGTTTTAAATTTTTAAAAATAGGGTAAAAAATCGTGGCTTAAAACTGGAGAGTGGAGTCAGAATTGAATTTAAAGAAAATCAATTTTCTATTTTGGTTAAGTTACTTAGAGGAGGCTGATTAGGAAGGTTAGCTACTGACTTAGGGTAGTTTCTAAGCCTTTTTAAACTCTAAAAATGATTTTTTAACTCTTGTGGTCAAGGGTGGTCAAGTCCGGAATTTTTAAACTTAGAAAATTAGAGTCATTTAAAAAAAAGGTTTAACCGAGTTTTTTTTTTTTTTTTAACATAAGCTTTTCCAAATTGTTTTCAAACAATCACAAAGTATTTTGGTTTTAGAATATTTAATTTGACATATTTTCCTAAGGTAGCCGGATATCGTTTTAGATATACGGATTTCCTTAATTAAAGGAAAAAATACATTTTCATGCATTTTATATAATATGTGATTTTTGCTATGATAATTTCTATGATATTGTTATGATTTTTAGTTATGTTATATTTTTTATTATATGATTTGGAATATTTCATGATATCCTATGCTTTTTTATTTAATTATTTTTTTGTTGTTATATTATTTAGCATATACTATGTTCATGCTTATTATTTTCATTTTTATTTCCATGCATATTATATGATAGCATTATTTTATATTCCATGTCATTTAAATTATATGCCATATCATCCATATTTGCCATGTCATTTAAATTATGTCATTTCATATAGAATATATTATGTTACCTAGGTTATTTTATTTCATATAGAATATATTATGTCACCTAGGTCATTTCATTTAGAATATATCATATGACTTAGGATATTACATTTCATATAGAATATATTATGTTACCTAGGTCATTTCATTTCATTTAGAATATATCATATGACTTAGGATATTGCATCTCATATAGAACATATTATGCTAACTAGATCATTTCATTTCATTTAGAATATGTCATATAACTTAGGACATTTCATTTCATTTAGAATATGCTAAGGCATTTAAATTATATCATATAATTTAGGATGCATTATATTGTTTAGATTATGCCATGTTATTTTATTTATATCATGCATATACCTATTCATATCTTTTAAAATGTTTTCAAAAGGATAATGATTTTTTAATAAAAAATAAAGATATTTCCGAGTTAAAATAATTCATGAGTTCTCTACCGGGTTTGCTGGAAGGAATATCATCAATTATCATTAATAAAGGAATATCTTTCTTTCAAAAAACGATAATGATTCGGAAAGTTTTCCAAATTAATAAAAATTTCTATATTTTGCCACGTTTGTTGGGGAATATAGGAAAATTTTGAATTTATAAATTCTGAATCGTTTTCAATTAAAAATGGAATTATTGTTCTTTAAATTGGGAATTAACTTGAAATATTTAATTTAAAACCGATTTTTTACCGAGACTTGAGATAACACACGATTAATAAGGTACTGTTTTATACGGGCGTTGTGGGGGTGCTAATCCTCCCTAGCACGTAATCGAGTCCCGAACCCGTTTCTTTGATTTCTCTGGTTTAAACGCAGACTTGAAATTGGTTTTAAAAATGTTTTAATTAATTTTTAGAATATTTTATAAAACCGGTTTTAATAGCTGGCCGATCACACCTAGCTAAAAAAGATTGGTGGCGACTCCATGTCTTTTTCAAGGTCATTTTCAAAACCTTCATTTCTCTAGAGGAATTAAGTCGTCTTTTCCTCGGTTTTTTTTTTTTTTTATGTCATGCTTAATGAATAATAAAGTCTTGAGATGAGCCTTCGTTATTTTTTAGGTTGCGACAGCTTGGCAACTCCACTGGGGACAATTAGAGAGTCAGGCCTAGAATTAGTCGTGTGTAATCAAAGTCTCGGTTTAATTGGTATTTAATTTTAATTCCCATATTTTTAAAATAAAAGAGAATTTTGAAAATAAAAAAAATGTTTTAATATGTCCATATTCATGTGCATTCATATTATTATTTGTTCTCTGGTTATTTTGTTGCGTATATTTATATGTTTGCTTCACTGATGCTTTACATTGTTTGATTTTAGTGGGGTATTTAGAATAAGTGTTGTAGAATAGGTGGTGACAGGTTTGTTTTGTTCCTCCGCACACACTGTATTTGCATTTGCATAACATGAATCCTCTACCCGGGTTCCATCCTTTTAAGTGGGAGTAAAGTAACTACGCCTTCGTGATTGATCCTCTGTATGGGCTAGTGAAACACTTCCGGAGTATAAAGTACCTAATGCCTTCGCGATAATCCTCCGTACGGGCATAGGAAAATATACTCTAACGAATTGAACCCGCTTTTATCGGGGTGCCTTACTAGCCTTCATCGACGACATTGAGGAACAATTCGAGGCCTTAGAACCGATTCACTTTCATATAGTGAACCTAGGCGAAGCCATGCTGGATTTCTGTTAGATACCCGAAGTTTAAGAACACATGGAAGAACATTTCCAACCTTTTACCATCTTTCTATATGTTAGATACAAATTGGGTGATGATGAACAAACATCATATCACTCGTATTTTTTATTATTTTGTCCCAGAGGCGTCGTAATGCCGAACCTCTGTTTAAATTTTTGGGACATTTTTTTTTGTTTTTTAAAAAGAAAAAGAAAAAAGCATGTTGTTATTTATGTTATATTTGTGAATTCATTTCTTTACTAATCTATTTCTTTCTGTTTTCTTTTCTTTGACATGCATCATAGACATCATCATACAATTGAAGTTTATTGGTCTCGGGATAGTTATCAACCCAAAGGACTTTCATGGAGTGTCAGGTTATTTCAGTGATAGAAGATCATGCAGTAGTCAGGGCACGGTCGGAAAAAGATCAGAGGGAGAATGGTGATGGCCTCAAGAAAGATTATGTGTCAGTATTTCCAGAAAGGGTAAAAGTGGATCCTAGACAGAATAATCTTCGAGGGTTAGCCAACATTTGGAATCAGTGGAATGTATCAGAGAAAGAAGCCTTCACTCAGAAATATGGAGACATAGCACTCTTAATTCCGATTCAGGTCAATAGTGGGTTAATTCAGGCTATGGTACAATTTTTGAATCCTGCTTATAGATGTTTCACTTTTAACAAGGAGGATATGACACCACTGATTGAAGAATATTCGACACTGTTACGTATTGAATGTCCTAATCCTGATCGGGTATATTTGAAGGAGATGAAACCTTCAGGTTTGAAGAAGAAAGTGGCTAGGATCACAGGAATGGATACAACATGGGTTGAGAGTCATGTGGACACAAAGCAGAAAAATGGGTGCATTCCGTGGGAAACTCTCCGACAATTGATATTGGGTTGTTCTGACAAAGCAAAAGCCAGGGACATCTTTGCTCTAGCCATCTACGGGTTAATCATATTCCCGAAGATATTGGGTTATGTGGATATAGCCGTGTTTGATTTCTTTGAAAAGTTGGAACAAAATATCAACCCATCTCCGGCCATCATAGCTGAAACTATCCGATCCCTGAATTTTTGTAAAAGGGTAGGACAAGGGAGGATCAAGGGGTGTATACAACTCCTTTATATTTGGATTCAAAGTCACTTTTGGAAGATAGAAAATGTTTCCTTCAAACCGTACATGAAGACTTTAGTTTCGATTAGGGAATTCCTTCAAAATGATTGGTCTAAAGACGGGAATGAAGAGAAATGGGTCAACATGTTCCGGAATCTAAAAGGGGAGATGGTGACTTGGAGAGCTCCATGGATGGTTCCTATGCCGATTATGTACAAATGTGGGGACAACCCGAGAGTTCCACTACTCGAAATTTGGGGTTCTGTGAGTTATGTGCCTTTGTTGGTGCAAAGACAGGTTGAGTCTCGACAATTCACACCCGTGACTCATAATCTAGGATCATCAGAGTTCATTTATGGGGAAGACGGATATTCCGAAAAAGTACGGGCAACGATTGAAGCATGGAAGAAAACTCACCGGATAAAAGTGGCCAGATATGCCGACACCGTCACACCTGATTACCTGGTATGGAGGGAATTAAGGGTTAATGATAGACTATTGACATCAGACGGGGAGGAGGTCCAGTTCATGAATCAGCCACCGAGGGAAATGCCATCAGAGTTAGAAATCGCAAGAGCGGAATTTGAAAAAGAAAAGTCCCGCATGAGCAAAGAGATTGCCCGACTGCAAGAAGAGCTTGAGGACATGAAAAATAGGGAATAAACTCGGGAAAAAGAAAACGAACAGATCAAGAGAGAAAGGGACACCGTTAAGGGCGATCTTCGGGAATTACATTTGGAGAGCAAGAGATATCCCTTCGAGCTCAGATTTGAGGGAACTATCAAGACTTTCGGGGAGTGGGAAAATGAGGTCAAAAACCTCAAGAAGGAGCGTAACTACTGGAAGGAGAAAGCAAAACATGAGGAAGCCCGAGCAAATCAACTGGAGAAACAAGCTAGGGAAAGCTTACACGATGATGCTCCTGCTGACACGTCAAAGGGTCGTGAACAAGTAGGGATCAGATGGAAGAGCAAGGCAATCAAAAAAGGACAGTGAAGAAGGTCCAGAATTTGAAGGAGTTACCAGTATTTTGTAATAGTTTTTAGGAGAGATAGGTTATCATGTTGTGTAAAGCAGGGATCTTTTCTTTCATGTATTTAGTTCCAGGAAATCAATGAAAGACCGTTTGGTTGAAATTATCCCGGGGCCAGTACTTTAAATACATTCATCATTCACTAGTTTTTTTCTTTTATATATTTTATTTGTTCATTCATTTATATTTATATTCATAATCATTCATTAATTTATTCTTTATAAATTGTTCATACACTTATCCATTTATTTATTTGTTCATTCATTTATTCTTTATAATTAGTCATCTAAGTTCATACACTTAGTCATTTATTTAGTTAAGCATTCACTAACATTCATTCATTCATTTATTCATTTTTTATAAAATAAAAATAAGAAATGTGTCAATAATTTCTAATCCATGGTTTTTAAAACTAAAGGTACAATTGGTCACACTCAGAAAGAACCAAACTTCCAACGCCCTTACAATACTCGATCTCGAACAAAAACCATGGAAAACGATCAGCTTGCCAGAATTGAGAGAATGGAAAGAATCCAAAAAGAACTTCAAGAACAGTTGACTAAGTCTCAAGAGGAGACACGAGAACAGATGACAAAGCTCATGGAGATGATGAGCACTATGATAAAGCAGAAGTAGCCCGGAGATAATTCAGTTACTGGAATGGAGGCAGTGAATTAGGAGGATCGACCAGAAGCGGTACAGAGAAATGTTCAGATATCCCAACCTGTGGGAAATGAACTCCCAACTGGGACAGCTTCCTACATTTACATCCAGCTAGCGGCCGAAGCACAGAATTTTGGCCCAAAAAGGGGTAACATCGGAGTTGATCCAATTGAGGTTGAGGTTCCAGACTTCGAGGAAATGGCAGAAAAGGAAAGGGCCAAAATGACTGAACTGAAGAGGGTCGAAACAGCTGAATCTCAGAAGAAGTATCAGTTGTTGGAAGAAAGGCTAAGAGCAGTGGAAGGAGCATAGTTATTTGGTAGTCTAGATGCCAAAGAGATGAGCTTGGTACATGATCTAGTAATTCCACTGAAGTTCAAAGTACCAGACTTTGAAAAGTATAATGGCACCACCAACCCATCAGCTCATCTAACCATGTACTGTAGAAGGATGATAGGACATGAGGATAATGAGAAATTGCTTATTCATTGCTTCCAAGACAACTTAACAGGATCAGCCACCCGATGGTACAATCAGCTGAGTCATACCAAAATTCGTTCATAGACGGATTTTGCCAGGGCTTTTATGGAATATTATAAGCATGTTTCCGACATGGTACTGGATAGGCTGTCGTTACAAAATATGGAGAAGAGGTCCAATGAGACTTTCAAAGAGTATTCCCAGAGGTGGAGGGATCTAGCCATACAAGTGCAACCCCTTTTAACCAACAAAGAAACCATGGTGCTTTTCATCAAAACATTGAAAGCACCCTATTATGACAAATTGGTGGGAAACGCTACCAAAGATTTTGCGGATATGGTAATATTTGGGGAAATAATTGAGTCAGCTATTAAGAATGGAAAGATGGAAGGGGGTGAGTCTGCTACCCCAAAGAGAGCTTTTCCTGCAAAGAGGAATGAGGAAACCCATGCAGTAAGCTTCAACCAATACCCTTATACACCTTATACACCTCCTACACCATACACACCACCAAGGCCCTATACTCCTACTACACCTTATGCACCTCCGATACCTTACACACTATACCCGGGGTATAATCCTTATTACCCCAATGTCAACCACCTTACCCAAAACTCTTTCCCCTACACCAATATACGACAACAGCCATTCCCGACTGGCATATCCCTTGAAATAACCTTTCCCCGAAATACTATCCCAAACACACAAGGGCCTCCGCGCAACGACCAACGTTCACCAAGGAATGATCAAAAAACCCAATTTGATCCGATTTCCACTACTTATGGTGAGCTATATCCAAAACTATTGCGGGGTCAACTTGTTGCACCCGTGTACCTAAAACCTTTGACACCTCCATATCCAAGATGGTACAATGCAAACACCAACTGTGCATACCATTCGGGAATCCAAGGACATTCAATTGAAGATTGCCTGGCCTTCAAAAAGAAAGTCCAAAGCTTGATCAATGCTGGGGTTGTGAAGTTTGGATCCAAAAATGGGCCGAACGTAGCTGGAAATCCATTGCCCAATCATGCTGGGAATCAAGTAAATGCAATATTGACCGGAGAGGGCAGAAGACAAAAAAGGGATATTGGGGAGGTTAAGACTCCAATGCTGACAGTATGGTTTGAAATGGTCAAGGCAGGATTGGTGAAAGATACAGACAGTCTGAAAATGGTTGCAAGAAGGGTGCATAATTGGTGCCCGTTCCATAAGAGTGAAGGCCATGACATACAGAACTACGGGGACTTTCGGGTTCAAGTCCAAAAGATGATGGATAGTGGGGTAGCCCAATTCTACGAGGAGATAGAAGGGGAAATAGAAGTCATTGAAAATACAGGTGGCTATGGGATTGGAAGACCCCTAATCATCTACTATGATAAAACCGAAGGAAAAAGTTATGCCAGTCATGGAGGAAAATGTGCCCAAATTAATCATTGATTTACCTGTTTCCTTTCCATACAAGGAAAACAAGGCTACACCATGGAAATATGACTGCAGCATGGTTATGCCCGGGTCTTTAGGCCAGCAGGATATTACAGGTGTGGGGCATTTAACCCGAAGCGGGAGGTGTTATGCTCCGGAGGCCGTTGAACAAGGGGTAGCAGGGAAAGACAGAGGAATTGATAAAGGGAAGAAGGTCGTCGAGCCAATCCATATTGAGATGGATTTTCCAAAGGAAACAGAAAGGGGATCAACCCCGGTTAACAGAATAAAAGAACCGGTATGTGAGAATGAAGCTTGTGATTTCTTGAAATTTATAAAGCATAGTGAGTATAGCATGGTTGAACAACTGGAACGTCAACCAGCTAGGATCTCAATCTTATCCTTGCTTCTAAATTCAGAACCACATAGAAATGCTTTGTTAAGAGTATTAAATCAAGCATACGTGGCTAATAATATATGAGTGGAAAAGCTGGATAGGTTGGTGGGAAACATCGCAGCAGATGACTACATATTTTTGAGCTATAAGGAGATATCACCCAACGGTATTGGATCAACGAAAGCTCTCCATATAACTACCACTTGTAAGGGGCACATATTACCGAGGGTCTTTTTGGATAATGGTTCTTCACAAAATGTGATGCCTTTAGCAACCCTATCCAAATTGCCAGTGGATATATCCCATATGATACCAAGTTGCACGGTGGTCAGGGCTTTTGATGGAACTAGGAGAGAGGTTATGAGAATCATTGAAGTTCCTCTCGAGATAGGCCCGTGCATTTATACAGTGAACTTACAAGTCGTGGATATTAATCCATCTTATAATTGCTTGTTGGGAAGGCCATGGATACATTTAGCTGGGGCTGTACCCTCGTCTCTCCACCAAAAGCTGAAATTTGTGATGAAGGACCGGTTGATCACAGTATTAGGGGAGGAAGACATAATAGCCTCCGTATCAACTGAATCTCCTTATGTGGAGCCCAATGAAGATGTCGTGGAGTGTTCTTTTCGGTCTTTGGAATTTGTAAATGCAGTTTTCATCGCTGAAGGATGAAAAATTCCAAAATTAAGGCTGTCCAAGAACACAAGGCTGGGGGTAAGAACCACCAAAGAAAAAGGCTGCAGTGCTGGAAAAGGACTCGAGAAATATCTTCAGGGGATGGCTCGAGCCATAGAAGTAAAAGGGAAGAGAGATCGGTTTGGCCTAGGGTATCTTTCGAAGGCCCATGAGAAAAGAAAACAAGTTGGAAGGAATCGACAAAGGAGGATGGCCCGTCTTACGGGTATGGATATTGAGTGGGAGCCTATGACATTCCCATCTATCATTCACAGCTTCCGTTCAGCCGGTTCTCTGTTCGGAGAAAAGAATTCTAATGATGTGCTCGTAATGATAGAGCAGGCCTTCGAGAGGTTCCAGGTGAATAGGGATGAGTAGATGTATGATGTGGAGATCTGCATGATCGAGAAAGATAGAATTGAAAGAGATAGTGCTAGCTGGATGGTGCGACCTTGTCCACCAGGTTATAGACTAACCAACTGGAGTGCGACTGAGTTGCCCATAGTTTTTAAGTCTATTCCAAAGTAATACTTTTTAAAAAAGCAATATTAATTATCTTTACCCAGAGATATTAAGAGTTTTTTCTGTAATGGGCTTTTTTTTAACTATTTTCATTCAATAAATAACAAGCACAATGCATTATCCATATTGATGTGTCCATATTTTTTCATTTTTGTTATTTATTTTGTTTTCATTATATATTTTCCTATATTTTTTTTTCTCCACCTATTTACAGGTGTACGGATGCGGAATATGAGGACCTTCCTGTCAGTAATTCTGAAATTGGTTTTGAAAGACCCATTTGCACGGGTGATTTTGAGGCTAATGAAGTTACTGAGGATTACGGTGTACCTCCAGATCTATTGAGGAAAATAGAACAAGAGGAGAAACAAGTACTTCCTCATAAGGAGTTATTGGAAACAATAAATTTGGGAAATGGTGAAGAGATAAAAGAAGTCAAAATTGGAACTTCATTATCGTCATCAATAAAAGGAGAATTGATAGTTTTGCTCCAGGGGTATGTGGATGTATTTGTATGGTCTTACCAGGACATGCCAGGGTTAGATCCGGATATTGTGGTTCATAAGCTCCCTTTAAAGCCAGAATGCAAGCCAATTCAGCAGAAGTTGAGAAGAATGAGACCTGATATGCTGTTAAAGATAAAGGAGGAGGTAAAGAAGCAATTTGATGCTGGATTCCTAGAGGTGGCAAAATATCCAGAATGGGTGGCAAATATTGTTCCAGTACCAAAGAAGGATGACAAGGTGCGAATGTGCGTTGATTACCGAGATTTGAACAAGGCCAGCTCTAAAGATAATTTCCCTTTGCCCCATATTGATACTCTGGTGGATAATACAGCAAAGAGTTCTTTATTTTCTTTCATGGATGAATTCTCAGGATACAAGCAGATCAAGATGGCACCGGAAGATATGGAGAAAACCACATTTGTTACAATGTGGGGAACCTTCTGCTACAAAGTAATTCCAATTGGATTGAAGAATGCTGGGGCAACATACCAAAGAGCCATGGTAACCTTGTTTCATGATATGATGCATAAGGGAATTGAGGTCTACGTTGATGATATGATTGCAAAGTCACAAGGAGAAAAGGAGCATATTGCGAATCTTAAGAAGCTCTTTGAACGACTAAGGAAGTTTAGACTCAAGCTAAATTCGGCAAAATGCACTTTTGGAGTCACTTCGGGGAAGTTGTTGGGTTTTGTCGTCAGGAAAAGAGGAATTGAGATTGATCCAGATAAAGTGAAGGCCATTCAGAATTTGCCACCACCTCGCACTCAAAAGGAAGTAAAAGGCTTTCTGGGGAGATTGAATTACATTGCTCGGTTTATTTCACAGTTAACTGACAAATGTGATCCAATATTTAAGTTACTTCGAAAACGTGATCCAGGAGACTGGGATGAAGGGTGTCAGATTGCTTTTGAAAAGGTTAAGCATTATCTATCAAACCCACCAGTATTAATGCCACCTATTCCGGATAAACCAATGATACTGTATTTATCAGTATTTGAGAGATCCATGGGTTGCGTTTTGGGGCACTTGATGAAACTGGAAAGAAAGAACAGGCAGTTTAGTACCTCAGCAAGAAGCTCACAGATTATGAGTTGAAATATTCGTCGGTAGAGAAGTTGTGTTACGCCTTAGCTTGGACTGCTCGAAGACTCAGACAGTATATGTTGTATCACACAACGTGGTTGATTGCTAAGCTGGATCCAGTCAAATACATGTTGGAAGCACCTTCTTTGTCAGGGAGGACGGCAAGATGGCAGGTTTTATTGTCAGAGTACGACATTGTATATGTAATTCAGAAAGCTATCAAGGGCAGTGCAGTAGCTAAATTCTTAGCAAGTCGGGCAGTGGAAGATTATGAGCCGTTGAACTTTGACTTCCCAGATGAAGATTTGATATATGTGTCGCAAGCAGATGATATTCCCCTGAAGAAGAAAGTATGGAAAATGTACTTTGATGGCGCATCTAATGCCATGGGGCATGGAATCGGTGTAGTGCTTATATCCCCAGAAGAAGATTATTATCCTTTCACTGCTAGATTGAATTTTGATTGTACGAACAATACTGCCGAGTATGAAGCATGTATTATGGGCCTTCTTGCTGCAGTGGACAGAAAGATCAAAATATTGGAAGTTTTTGGAGACTCAACCTTAGTGATTTACCAGCTACGAGGAGAATGGGAAACCCGAGATACAAAGCTAATCCGATACCGAGAACTCATACTGAGTTTATTGGAGGAGTTCGAAGAAGTGAATTTCAATTACTTTCCTCGAGAAAAAACCGGATGGCGAGTGCTCTGGCTACTTTGTCATCAATGTTTAAAGTGAATGAAGCGGCGAAAGTTGTGCCGATCAAAATGAGCATATATGAGTCTCCTGCCCAGTGTTTGAGTATCGAAGAAGAAGCAGATGGTCTTCCTTGTTATAATGACATCTTGCAGTACATCAAAAGTCAACAGTATCCAGAACAAGCAACAGAGAATGGCAAAAGGACTCTAAGAAGGCTAGCAATGGGTTTTGTTCTAGATAGCGAGATTCTCTACAAGAAAGGGAAAGATCAAGTCCTATTGAGATGTGTCGGGTCTGCCGAAGCTCGAAGAATCATAGAAGAGGTCCATGAAGGGATATGTGGCACTCATGCTAATGGTCACATGCTTGCTAAACAGATTATGAGGGCAGGGTACTATTGGTTGACGATGGAAGGAGATTGTATCAGTTATTCCTGGAAGTGCCATAAATGCCAGATATATACAGATAAGATTCATGTGTCACCATCGCCATCGCCATTACATGTCATGACTGCACCATGGCCCTTTTCAATATGGGGAATGGATATGATATGGCCTATTACCCCGAAAGCTTCAAATGGACATCGTTTCATCTTGGTGGCCATAGATTATTTCACAAAATGGGTAGAAGCTGCTTCCTATGCGAATGTAACAAAGTCGGTGGTATGCAGATTCGTCAAGAAAGAAATCATATGCCGTTACGGGTTGCCAGCAAGAATTATTTCGGATAATGCTCTCAATTTGAACAATAAGATGATGAGAGAAGTGTGTACTCAATTCAAGATCACACATCATAATTCGGTACCTTACCGTCCAAAGATGAATGTCGCAGTAGAAGCAGCTAACAAGAATATCAAGAAGATTGTCGAGAAGATGACCAATGTGTACAAAGATTGGCATGAAATCCTGCCTTTCTCTCTTCATGCATATTGTACTTCGGTCCGCACATCTACAGGGGCAACACCATTTTCTTTGGTATACGGGATAGAAGCAGTGCTACCTATTGAAGTTGAGATCCCTAGACTTCGGGTTTTGATGGAAGTTGGCCTAGAGGAAGCAGAATGGGTTAGAGCTCGTTATGAACAGTTGAATCTCATCGAGGAGAAAAGATTGAAAGCAATTTGTCATGGGCAGTTGTATCAGAAAAGGATGATTGGAGCCCACAACAAGAAGGTTCGTCCTAGACAGTTTCGAGAGGAGGAGTTGGTATTGAGAAAAATTCTTCCTATAGTGAAGGACCCGAGAGAAAAATGGGCTCCGAATTGGGAAGGACCCTATGTGGTAAAAATAGCTTTTTCTGGAGGAGCATTGATTTTAACTAGAATGGATGGAGATGATTTTAGACATCCCGTGAATGCTGATGAACTGAAGAAGTATTATTCTTGAAAAAAAAAATGTGTGATGCTGTGCACATGGAAATTCGAATGATTCCAAGTGTAAAAATAGAAATTCTATATATCTATTTCCCCTGAGAATTGCTTTTCAAAGAGAGTAGTCATGCTTGATATGATGAATGGCCATCTTTCATATTCCTTTCACTAAGAAGAAATTATCCTTAGTCACCCCTTTTGAGCCTTAAAAATTATTTCTTTCTTTAAACCTTGATCAAGGATCACCCTCTATACTAGAGAGGGAATATGAGGAAAAATAATCAAAAATCATGGCAAAAAGAAAGCCATAAGAAAATGTGGCAAATGAAAGCCAACAAAGCAAAAAAGAAAAGAAAGTCCAAAAAGAGACAAATGTTTCAAGAATGAGTTCTTCTCAGGAAATAATCCTTGATCCAATCACCCTTAAACACATTTTGGGCCTATTTATCCTTTCTTTCTAAACCAAAACCTTGGCCTACATTACATGCTTTAAAAGCCCATTTTGATCAAGCATGGATATTTAATTTGAAAGGTTATTCTCAGATTTCATCCCATCTTTTGAATTGATATTTTTTACTTTGGAAGTATTTAGAATTCTCAGATGCATGATAGTATACAAAAAAAGGAGAGGTTTAAGTCGAAAACCCACAAAGGGCGACTTAATACCAAACGGATGACACTTGAGTTGAAAACCTGCAAAGGACGGCTAAGTACTGATCAAAGCTTGAATCAATGCTCCATGTAAAGGAGGAGAAAGTATCTGACAATCAGAGAAAAGGGGAACAACGCAGTCGGATGTAACTACAGAAGCTAAAAGGTTACCCAAGTGAATTGCTCGTTCAAGGAAATTTCAGATGGTTTGAAAAAGGAAGGTCCAAGATATTCCGCATCTGGGGCATCTACAGCCTATAACTTTACATTTGTTTCTTATATCCTTGATATTTATGTTTACTAGTATAAAACATTTCTTGCAATCATCCTTTTCATGACAATTTTTGCTTGATTCAATATTCTCTTTCATATACTTTTGAGATGCATTATGGTTGTTATTAAATTGAATGATGATTAGTAATAAAAATCTTTAAATAAAGGGATTTCAAAGTATTACGAAGGAATAGATTTAAATCTTGGGAAAGGTTTGGAAAGTTCACCAAGAAAAAAAAAACAGTGAACGGTGGAGACTCCGTCGCGAAGTCAGAAAATTTGTGAACTTCAGCGAAAGACAAAAACTGGGACTGTTTGACAAGATATCTTGAGTGAAGAATTTCTTAAGTGGGGCATCAATGAACAATTGAAGACTCTGTCCTGAAGTCATATAATCTGTGAACCTCAAAGAAACCATGGATTATAAACTATGGCACAATCATTTGATTGCATTTATTTTAGGAAACATACAAGCATTTGCAAAGCATGACATTCTCATCATTGCATTTAGCTAATAGTGCAGAAATCAGGGAAACTTAGACTTCCCCAAAGAGAACTCGTTTTGCTTCTCAAAAGATTCAGAGTCTGAGATAGCCATCAAGGTATTTCCTCCTGTTTCATTTTGTTTATCAGACAAATCGAGCCTTGAGACCGTCGTCAAGGTATTTTCAAACCAGTTTTAAAGACCTTCGCACCAGTTTTAAAGACCTTCGGGCACCAGTTTTAAAGACCTTCAGGTACCAGTTTTAAAGACCTTCGGGCACCAGTTTCAAAGACCTTCGGGAACCATTTTTAAAGACCTTCGGGCACCGGTTTTTTTAAGTCCTTCAGGCACCAATTTTTAAAGACCTTCGGGTACCGGTTTTAAAGACCTTCGGGCACCATTTTTAAAGACCTTCGGGCACCATTTTTAAAGACCTTTGGGCACTAGTTTTAAGGACCTTCGGGCACCAGTTTTTAAAGACCTTTGGGCACTATTTTTAAAGACCTTCGGGCACCATTTTTTAAAGACCTTCGGGCACTAGTTTTAAAGACCTTCGGGCACCAGTTTTTAAAGACCTTCGGGCACCATTTTTAAAGACCTTCGAGCACCATTTCTAAAGACCTTCGGGCACTAGTTTTAAAGACCTCTGGCCACCATTTTAAAGACCTTCGGGCACCAGCTTTTTTAAGACCTCCGGGCACCATTTTAAAGACCTTCAGGCACTAGTTTTTTAAAGACCTTCGGGCACTAGTTTTTTAACACCTTCGGGCACTATTCTTAAGACCTTCGGGCATAATTTTTCTTTTTGAAAATCGAATCCGTTTCCTTAAGACGGGTCAAGCCTTGATTAGTCAGCGAATTCAATTCAATGACAAATCTTCAATTTACAGCTTTTTTTATAATAAAAAATGTGTGAAAAAATGATAGAAGAATGAAGAAGAAACCTATTTTCCTTTCCCTCACATGTGATTTCACTGACCGTACAAAATTAGTGTTTGTTTATCTTTGCCTGATTCCTCGTTCTCAGCAATAGCCAAAGAGGGTAGCTGTAGACACCTAATTTTGTTCGGACCACAAAAACAGGTATGTTTTCTTCCTAAATTGAGGTTTTCAGAATGTAAAAAGACCTTTTTCATCCTGCAGGTGGTACTCCGAGACTTAGTTTAAGGGGGCGAGCATAAAAAGTCAAACTCAAAAAAAGTCAACCCCTAAAAGTGAACTACTGAAAAAGTCAACCCATTTTCAAAATCAAGATTTTAAGTTCAACTAAAAAATGGCGAAAGAATTTTGATAATCCGAGGTCTACATTGAAAGATATGGAGTTCAGAAGTTGGGATTTGGAGATTCAGTAGAAAGGAAACCCTAATCTGAGAAATTTGGGGAAAAGTGCTTAAACGATCAAATTGGTCAAAATTGAAGGTTCCAAATGAAAGATAAGCACTGACTACGGGTAATGGAGAAGCCATTTGCAAGAAAAAGCCGAAAGAAAAGTCAATCCGGGAGAAAATCGAGAATTAGGGTTTTTAGTGGATTTCGGTGAAATCGGGAAGAATCACGAAAATGGCCCGACTTGGTAAGAAAAAAGCCCCCAATGGATGAGGAATGGTTAAAAAGGGATAGCCCAAGGCTCAGCTTGAATAAAATCTGAAAATCGAACTTGTTTTGAGCAAAACCGGGTTTCGGAGGCAAAAGGGCAAAATTGGAAAATATGGGAAAAATAGCAAATGAACTCTGAAAAATTCTAATCATTTTCAAATCTCATTCTTAAACCATTTGAGAGAGATTGGGAAAATAAAATCTTGATTCGGAGTTTGTTTGCAAAATGGCCAAATCCCGGGCTTCTTATGTAGTAATTCAAAAAGGAAAATCCCAAAAAATAGCAAATGAACTCCAAATCTTCTGAAATTCTGCAAATCTCTTTTTAAATTATTTGAAAGATATTGTCAAAAGAAAATCTTGATTCGGAGTTCGTTTGCAAAATGGCCAAATCCCGGGCCTCTTATGCAATAATTCAAGAAGATAAATCTCGAAAAAATAGCAAATGGACTCCAAAAATTCTAAAATTTTTCAAATCACATTTTTAAATTATTTGAAAGAGATTGGCAAAAGGAAATCTTGATTTGGAGTTCGTTTTCAAAATGGCCAAATCCCGGGCCACTTTTATAGTAATTCAAGCCGATAAATCCCGAAAAATACCAAATGAGCTCCAAAAATTATGAAAAATTCCAGATCACACTTTGAAATTATTTGGAAGATATTGGTGAAGAAAAATCTTGATTTGGAGCTCGTTTAAAAAATGATAAAATGTAGGGGCATAAAAGGGCATTTTTGGAAGCAAAAATCCAAATAAATAGCAAACGGACTCGGATAATTTTGAAAACTTCCAGAACTCAATTTTTTATTATTTTGGAAGTATTAAAAAATAAAAATTGAATTTGGAGTCCGTCTGATATTTATTTGCATCCGGGGGGCAAAATGGTTATTTCATCCAAGCAACCGAAAAGGGCTACTTTGGGCCTTCAAAAAATCAGACTTGGCTAGAAAAGAGAAGTGCTGGCCTGCCAAGGCCCAAAGGAAGGAGGAAGTTTCTGATTTTTCAATCAAATGGCTAAAAATTAAGAGTTAGTTAGAGATTCTCTTTGATCAAGCCATGGTGATTAAGCCACATAGCCAAGAGAAAGTGTCAACATTATTCTTGAACAGCTGTAATTTGGAACATATGATATGCTAATCTTAGGGTGATAATTTCATGATTTTTTCACCTTGAATTATTAGCCATTTGATGGAAAATTGGTTACAAAAAAATGACAACATCCTTGCTCATTGAAAGGGGTTTCGACCAGCATGAAAAGAGGTTCAGAATTTTAATTTTCATACTTAATTTTTGCTGAGTTCTCTTGGTTTTTACTTGGTTTTTCTCTCTTTGGTTGAAAGCAAAAGGAAAAAGTTTAGAAAAGAAAGGAAAGTTTGAAGAGATAAAGCTTGAAATATAGCTTCTTGAGGTTGCTCTTGAGCACCAACTCTTGCACTTTCTTGATTTTCCATTCTTTTTTTTTTTTTGCTATTTTGATTACTATTTGGTGAGTTTCCTTTTTAAATAAATGTTTTTTTTATTGTTCTTCTTAAGTTCTTCCTTAATCTCTTTCTTAAATATATTTTTTACAATTGTTTTTTAAATATTCTCACCATGGCCGAATGGCCTACATTCTTTATTTAAGTTGATGTTTTGGTTTATTTTATCATATTGTTTATGTTATTTTCTTTGATCTTGGTGTTTTAAATGTTATTTTACTTCATATACTTGAGTTATATTTTAATTTGGTTGCTTTGTTTGTTACAATTTATGATTTAAATACCATGTTCTTGCATTTTTAATTTTCTGTTTTCATGATGTTTAAACTTGAGCATGTTTTAGATTTAGTATATCAAGTGTTTGTGAAAATGCTTGTGTGATTTTTGCATGATTTGAGTTTTATGTTTTAGTTGAGCATGTTTTAGATTTAGTATATTAAGTGTTTGTGAAAATGCTTATGTGGTTTTTGCATGATTTGAGTTTTATATTTTAGTTGAGCATGTTAGTATATCAAGTGTTTGTGAAAATGCCATGCTTGTTGGAGCTTGAGGCCATTCGGCTACTCCATGTGTTTTGCATTGTGTGTTGCATTTTTGCCATGTTAGTTAGTAGGTTTTTGCATTTGCATGACATTTGATTTAGTTTTGCATGCTAGTATACCAAGTGTTTATGAAAATTCCATGTTTGCTAGTCACATAGGCCATTCGGCCACTCCTTGAATTTTTGCATTATATGTGCATTCTTGCCATGTTAGTTGATAGGTTAGCATTTGCATGATATTTGTTTGAGCTCTTGGTTTAAGCATGCTTTGTGTTTGTGAAAATGCCATGCATATTTTAGTTATTAAGTTTGGTTTATTTTCCATGCATGTTCATGCATTTTAGGTCTAGGTTGCATTAAATGCCATGAAAGTTCATTTAGGTCTAAGTCACTATATTGATGCCATGCATTTTTTCATGACATTTAGGTTTAAACTCATGCATTTCATGCACTATGTTTGCTGTATTGTTTCATGCATTTCATGTTCATGCCACTTGAAAAATGACTTGAGCCAATTAATGGTTTAAAGTCATGCTCTCTTGAGCACACTTGTGGAAAATTAAGTTTTGTCAAATTGATTATTCTACCTTTTTGATTTTTTTTACTTAGCCAATTTTTATCTAACTTTCAAAAAGTCCTAGCTACTGTTTGTGAGTCATTTTATGAGTCTTAAATATTTTTACTTTGATTTTTTTAAATGATTTTATCAAAGGCGAAAATGTATTTTGGCAAAACAGTTTTTTTTTTCACCCAGTACTCCTACTTTTCTGATTTTTCTAGGCATTCATCTTTAATCAGAAAATTAAGCCGATTTTTTCTCATTTAGTTTTACATGTCTTGAGTCTCCAGTATTTTTTTTTAGAACTTTTTGAATTTTTAAAAATAGGGAAAAAAATCGTGGCTTAAAACTGGACAGTGGAGTCAGAATTGAATTTAAAGAAAATCATTTTTCTGTTTTGGTTAAGTTACTTAGAGGGGGCTGATTAGGAAGGTTAGCTACTGACTTAGGGTAGTTTCTAAGCCTTTTTAAGCTCTATAAATGATTTTTTAACTCTCGGGTTAAGGGTGGTCAAGTCCAGAATTTTTAAACTTAGGAAATTAGAGTCATTTAAAAAAAAGGTTTAACCCAGTTTTTTTTTTCTTTTTTTCTTTTTATTTTTAACCTAAGCTTTTCCAAATTGTTTTCAAACAATCACAAAGTATTTTGGTTTTAGAATATTTAATTTGACATATTTTCCTAAGGTAGCCGGATATCTTTTTAGATATACGGATTTCCTTAATTAAAGGAAAAACTACATTTTCATGCATTGCATTTTCCATATTCATGCATTTTATATAATATGTGATTTTTGTTATGATAATTTCTATGATATTGTTATGATTTTGAGTTATGTTATATTTTTTTATATATGATTTGGAATATTTCATGATATCCTATGCTTTTTTATTTAATTATTTTTTTTTGTTGTTATATTATTTAGCATATACTATATTCATGCTTATTATTTTCATTTTTATTTCCATGCATATTATATGATAGCATTATTTTATATTCCATGTCATTTAAATTATATGCCATATCATCCATATTTGCCATGTCATTTAAATTATGTCATTTCATATAGAATATATTATGTTGTCAACCAGGTCATTTCATTTCATTTAGAATATATCATATGACTTAGGATATTACATTTCATATAGAATATATTATGTTACCTAGGTCATTTCTTTTCGTTTAGAATATATCATATGACTTAGGATATTGCATCTCATATAGAATATATTATGCTACCTAGGTCATTTCATTTCATTTAGAATATCTCATATAACTTAGGACATTTCATTTCATTTAGAATATGCTAAGGCATTTAAATTATATCATATCATTTAGGATGCATTATATTATTTAGATTATGCCATGTTATTTTATTTATATCATGCGTATACCTATTTATTTTTAAAATGTTTTCAAAAGGATAATGATTTTTCAATAAAAAATAAAGATATTCTCGAGTTAAAATAATTCATGAGTTCTCTACTGGGTTTGCTGGAGGGAATATCATCAATTATCATTAATAAAGGAATATCTTTCTTTCAAAAAACGAGAATGATTCGGAAAGTTTTCCAAATTAATAAAAATTTCTATATTTTGCCACGTTTGTTGGGGAATATAGAAAAATTTTGAATTTATAAATTTCGAATCATTTTCAATTAAAAATGGAATTATTTTTCTTTAAATTAGGAATTAACTTGAAATACTAAATTTAAAACCGATTTTTTACCGAGACTTGAGATAACACACGATTAATAAGGTACCGTTTTATACGGGCGTTGTCGGGGTTCTAATCCTTCCCCGCACGTAATCGAGTCCCGAACCTGTTTCCTTGATTTCTCTGGTTTAAACGCAGACTTGAAATTGGTTTTAAAAATGTTTTAATTAATTTTTAAAATATTTTATAAAACCGTTTTAAAAGGTGGCCGATCACACCTAGCTAAAAAAGATTGGTGGCGACTCCATGTCTTTTTCAAGGTCATTTTCAAAACCTTCATTTTTCTAGAGGAATTAAGTCGACTTTTCCTCGATATTTTTTTTATGTCACGCTTAATGAATAATAAAGTCTTGCGATGAGACTTCTTTATTTTTTAGGTTGCGACAGGTGGAAATATGGTTTTCGGTAAAACATATTTTAGTCTACTGTTCTTACTTTAATGCAATTTCGGTCAAGGCATTTTTAGTCCAAATTTAAAACTGATTTTTCCTCATAAAGACCATGTGTCAAGTCTAAATTGATTTTTTCAGAATTTTTTGAAGTTTTTATAAGGGGTAGAAAAATAATTTTCTAAAACTGGTTGTTGGAGTTAAAATGAGTTTTCTCTAAACTAAGAATTTTCTGTTTTTTATTTGTAAAAAAAAGGGCCTGATTGGAGTTATTAGCTATTGTTTTAGGTTGTTTTCTATGTCATCCCAAGGATAAAAATTGATTTTATAAAGATTGAGTCATAGGTAGTCAACTGGGTTTTAAAAAAATAGGAAAACTAGAGCCTTTTTTAGAAGGGGTTAGGCTAAGGCCTTTTTCCATCTAAAAATTCCAACTTTTTAAATCCGAGCCAAAAGTCATTCGGTTTTGAAAATTCCAATTTAAAATTCTTTCAAAGGTAATCAGATACCTTCTTTAGGTATACGGATATCCTTACTTCAAGGGAGAAATACATCTTCATGCATTGCATATTTTAAAATGTTTTTATTTAATTTGGCATAAAAACGTGCTTCTTGGTTTCCTAAGCATTTGGCAATAATTAGTTCCTAATCTTTGTTGAGTTTGTCGGGGAGGATAGGAAATTATTCAACGCACGTGTTTATAGAATCGAAAGGTATGGTTTTTGTTTTACTCGAAATCATATAAATGTCATATGAAAGAATTATTTTCCAAGCTTTGTTGGTTTTGCCGGGGAGTATGGTAATATTTTTCGACATATGCCATTTATGTGATTCCTCACATGAAAAATCAATTTCAAAATGATGATGTGTGCATGTGATAATGATGTGATTATGAATATTTTATGATGATGTCATTTTGTGATTTTTGCCAATATAATCTCTTTGTATGCCATGTCATGATTTATTTTGCTATGCCATAATAGGATTTGCCATGTCAAGCATGCCATGTCATTCATTCTTTAGCCATGTCATAATAGGATTTTTCATGTCATTAATTCATATGCCATGTCATTCATTCTTTTGGCCATGTCATTTAGATTTTTTCATGTCAAGCATGCCATGTAATTAATTCTTTTACCATGTCATGATTTATTTTGCTATGCCATAATATGATTTTGCCATGTCAAGCTTGTCATGTCATTAATTGTTTTGCCATGTCATAATAGGATTTTCCATGACATTAATTCTTTTACCATGTCATAATAAAATGTTTGCATGCCATGATAAATATGCATGTTGTTTAATTTTTATCTTAGTAATATTTTTGCATATTCATGATCATTTTTTTTATGATTTAAAATGCATGAAAAATTATTAAATATTTTATATAAAACAAGATTATACCCGAGTTAAAATAATTCATGAGTTCTTTGCTGGGTCTGCTGGAAAGAATATCATCAATTATCATTAACGACGGAATATCTTCTCTTCAGAAACGAGGGTGATTTCGGAGAATTTTAAAAGAAGGAAAAATTCCATGTTTTGATGAGTTTGTCAGGAAATATGAAAAATTTTATGTTAATAAATTTCGGATCATTTTCAAATAAAATATAATTTTTTTAAGGGAATTATTTTTAAACACCAAATTTAAAACTGACTTTCATCGAGACTCGAGATAACACATGACTAATAAGGTACCATTTTATACGGGCGTTGTGGGGGTGCTAATCCTTCCCCACACGTAACCGACTCTCGAATCCACACTTGTTTTCTTTGGTTCAAAGCGCAGACTTCAAAATTGGTTTTAAAAAATGTTTTAATTAATTTTAAAATGTTTGTAAAAACCTGTTTCAATAGGTGGCCGATCACACCTAGCCAAAAAAGATAGGTGGCGACTCCATTTCTTTTTGGAGGTCGTTTTCAAACCCTTTCCATTTTAATTTAAGAGGAATTAAGTCTTCTTTTCCTCTATTTTCCCCAATGTCACACCTTAACGATGCCGATGTCCCGCAACGGGGTAGTTTTTCGGTTCCTTTTAAAAGGTTATGAGAGCTTGGCTACTCCGCTGGGGACACTTAGAGAGTCAGGCCTAAAATTAGTCCTGTGTTGTCAAAAGTCTCGGTTTTGTCAGTTTTATCCGGTATTTAATTTTAGTCCCCACATTTTTAAGAGAATTTTGAAAATATTCATTCCCATGTACATACATATTTGTACTGTTCTCTGGTTGTTTAGCCTTGTACATTATTATTATTCTTTGTTTAACTAATGTCTTACATGGTTTAATCTTGTCTTTATTAAATTGTTAGGGTGTTTAGAATAAGGGTTGTAGAATAGGTGATGAAAGGTTTGTTTGTTCCTCCTCAGACACTACATTTGCATTTGCATAACATGAGCCCTATACCTAGGTTCCGTCCTTTCAGGTGGAAGTAAAGTAATTACGCTCTCGTGAGGTGATAACCTCCGCATGGGCTAGCGAAACACTTCCGGAGTAGTAAAGTACCTAAGCTTAGTGAGGTGATAACCTCCGTATAGGCCTGGGAAATATACTCCAACAAATTGAACCCGTTTTGATCGGGGTGCCTTACTAGCTTTCACAGGTGACAGTGAGGAGCAATTTGGAGCCTTTTAGAGTCTAATTCAACCTTATATAGTGAGCCATAAGAAGCCAGCCTAGGTAGAGCCATGCTGAATTTTCGTTAGATGCACCGGAGATAGGAACACATGGAGGAATGCTTCTGATCTTTTGCCATTTATTTCTACATTCTGAATAAGCATTGTAGATTGGGCAACGATAAACGTACATCGCCCGTAATAAATTTAAAATTTTGCCCCAAAGGCACTGTGATGCCTAAATAAGTAGATATTGTTGGGGCAAATGTTCATTGACTTTTTGAAATTGAAAATATAAAAATTATTTTTCAAATATTTTTGCATTTTGCACATTTCATGCATATGAGAATAGAGCATTTACATTTATGGTTGTATTTTTCATCTCATTCTTTTCAATAAACAGATGGTGATAATAATCTCATTTGGTAATTTCATAAACATTCATTGACTGAATAAGAATTGTAGACCGATAATATTGAATTAACATTTGGACACCCGTGCCTTAATAAGACCCACTACCCCAAAAGTTTTTAAAAATTGATTTTGGAAAATAATATTTTGATTTTTGCATGGAAAACATGTTACAAAAAATCGAGGATTAAATTTGGGGGCAAATCTTTCATAATGAGATTTTTGAATAATCAAGATTGGTCCTACCAATTTCATTTAATCATTGACTAATTCATTTATTGTTTACATTTATCATACTGACATCATGTTATAGTCCAAACATGCATGGTCATTCATTGTAGAATACATTTGTGACATACATGGTCATTCTTTGTATATACCCTTGTGTTAATTCATTTATTCTTCACATGCATCATGTTAGCATTAGGTTGCATTCATGACAAACATAGTCAGCATGATTTCTCTGTATATGTTCATGCATTGATTTGTTTATTCTTCACATGTATCATGTTGGCACCAGGTTGCATTCCTGACAAACATAGTCAACATGATTTCTCTGTATATGTTCATGCATTGATTTTCTTATTCTTTACATGCATCATGTTTGTATCAGGTTGCATTCATGACATACATAGTTAGCATGATTTCACTGTATATGTTCATGCATTAATTTGTTTATTCTTTACACGCATCATATAGGCATCGTGTTACATTCACGACATTTATGGCTCATTCACCATGACACACACTTGGGGGAATAAAACAGAAGTTGGCTTGGCTGTAAGAGTTTTTGAAGAAATTTCCATTCAAATTAGAGGTATAAGAAGTACTGAGCACCTTTATAACATAGACCATAGCTATGGAGAGTGAACAAGCTACTCGGATAGAGAGAATGGAAAGGGCATAAGAAGAATTGCGAGAGCAATTGGCAAAATCTCAAGCAGAATCTAGAGATCAGATGACTAAACTAATGGAGCTGGTGTCAACCGCGATCAAGGGAAAAGGATACACTGAAAACTTGGCCGCCAGAGAAAGGTCAGAGGCACAGAAGGGTCAGAATGAGGTCGTAATGTTGGATGGCCAATTTTTTCAGAATACAGTTAATCCCGTCAACGTCTTGAACTTAGATGATCCAGCTGAACAGGCAAAATTGATAATGGTTGAGTTGAATGGGGATGAGTCTGTAGATTCCCAAAGAAAGTTTTAGCTGTTAGAGGAAAGGCTCCGAGCAGTGGAAATTACATATGTATTTGGGAGTGTAGATGTGAAAGAATGTTGCTTGGTCCCTGATTTGGTTGTTCCTCCTAAATTCAAGGTTCCTAACTTTGAGAAATATGATGGGACAACCGATCCGTCAGCCCACATCAATATGTTCTACCGAAAGATGACGGGCCATATAGATAATGATAAGCTTTTGATCCACTATTTTCAGGATAGCCTCAGTGGGTCCGCAATTAGGTGGTACAATCAGTTAAGCAAGGATCAGATTCACTCTTAGAATGATTTGGCTAATGCATTTTTAAGCCAATACAAGTATGCGACTGATATGGTGCTAACCGTCTTACTCTGCAGGGAAATGATTGAGAATGCTATCAAGACTGGGAAACTCGAAGGAGATAAAACACCCAATGCAGAGAGAAACAAGAAACCCAAAAAGAAAGTGGAAGATGTCCAAGCTATGGGAGGCTTTGCCCTGTATCTTCAGGCCCCTTCATACCAACCATCCTGTCTTTCTATAACATATCCCAGGGTCCATACTTATACCCGATGGCCTCTCAGAATCCAGCAAATCTTCAACCTTTTGTTAGCCAGAGAAAGCCAAAGAACATCCGAAAAAGAGATAGGTTTGAGCCACTTCGCTTATCTTACTCTGAATTATTGCCCCAGCTGGTAGAAGAACAACTCCTCACTAAAGTTCTAGTGGAGCCTATCCAACCCCCATACCCGAGCTGGTATGACGAGAATGCATATTGTGATTATCATTTCGGGATTTGAGGATATTTCACATAAAATTGCATATGTGTAACACAGAAGGTTCAAGCATTCATCAATAAAGGCAGTTAGATGTGGGGAAGAGACAAAGGTTAGACAGCATGGAGAATTCACTGAATGGGAATGACGAGACCATTGTGGATGTCATAATGGGGGAGGAAGACATAAAGTTTGAAAAGAGTACCGAGGAATAGCCGATTGGAATTATGGGAAAACTTGTCAAGAAGGGAGTTTTTGATGCATGTAGTTCTATGCCTCATGATGAAAGCACTTGTCTTATGTTGACATCCATATAAAATAAATGAATTTTGAATTTTAAAATGCTTTTGTGTTTATTGTCTTTTAACAATAATTTGAATGTGCAAAAAATAAACATTAAGGAGGTTTTGATAATAGAGAGTCTCGAGAACATTGATGATCATTGTTAGAAATGACCAAATACCCTCCCACCTCTCTTTTGGGCTTTCCTATGCCTAAATCCCTTGAACCGAGACCACTTGAAAGACCTAATGCTTCAAGAAATAGGGATGATTGAACTTTATAAACCATTGTCACTACAAAATAAGCAAAGATGTAGATCCTAATCTAGGCTATGAGTAAAGGAACGATATTTTTGAAAATTTTTCAAGCTCCTTGAAAACACAAACAAATGAGACATTCTTTCAAGAATATAGATCATGGTAATTTGGTGTGTGTCAAGGTTGTGCCAAAACCATTCACAACCTTTCTAATAACCACAAAACACCAATTGCCCAAATGACACTTCATGATTGACACCTCGGGGTACAATGACTAAACCAGATTATCCCATGTTCCAGAGAAAACCTATTTTTGGGCCATATTTTCCTTGTAACTTCAAACACACCCAAGATTTAAACTCAACCTTTTCAATATAGACCTAGACTTCCTCATTCTCATGGTTAATCAAATTGGGGTATCATATGTGGAAATGATGGATACATGGTGAATAAGGATGGAACTAGTGCATGAATCATTGGGGCATGCGACAAAAAAAGAAGGAAAAAGAAGGAAAAATTGTGATATCATGCATATGAGAATTCAGATGATTCCGAAGTGTAAAATGAAATTTTGATTATCTATTCCCCCTGGGGATTGCTTTTTAATGAGAATATTTGCGCTTGATATGAGAAATGACCATCTTTCATATCCCTTTCACAAAAAGAAATTATCCATAGTCACCACTTTTGAGTCGAAATAATTCTTTCTTCTTTGAACCCTGATTAATGATCACCCTCTACATTGGGGGGAAAATGCGAGGAAAGATCTTGTCAAAGATCACGGAGAAATGAGTCCTAACTCGATGATAGATACAAAGCAAATTGAGCTCCCAAGTAAATATGGGCTCAGTCTATCAAAATGGAGGTGCATAAGGAAAAGGAAAATGTAGAAAAGATGGTGAAATGAAAGTCGAGAACAAAACAAAGGAAAAAGAGAAAAAGATGGCAAAATGAAACCAAGAACAAAACAAAAAAGAAGAAAAAAATAAAATGTGAAAAGGATGGCGAGATGAAAGCCAAGAAAAAAGAAGAAAATGAGCAAAACTCAAAAGAAGGAAAGAAAAGTCCAAAAGGGACAAATATTTCAAAGAAAATCCTCCTCCAAAAATGATCCTTGATCTAATTACCATTAAACACATATTTTGGGCCTATTTATCCTTTCTTTTTGAGCCCCAAACCTTGGCCTACATTATATGCTTTAAAAGTCCATTTTGATTAAGCACAGATATTTGACTTCAAGGGTTTTTCCTCAGATTTTATCGCATCTCATCGAATTATCATTTCATTTTGGAAGAATTTAGAATTCTATGGTGCATGTTGTAACAATAAAAAAGAAAGAAAAAGTAGAAAGAGTGGGACTCTAGGGCGAAAACCCAAAAATGGGCTGTCTAGAGTAAAATGGAATTTTTGATGCCGATGCCACAATGAAAGAGAAGGTCATCTTGAAGAAATCGAGGAACATCGAGGAATTCTTGAACCTCCCAAATTTCCAGCTCTCATTTGGAGGATTGACTTCAAAAATTGAAACTTTTTTCCCTCCAAAATTGACTTTCCAGTTTGAACATCCTAGCCAATCTTGATGCTTGTCAAAACGCCATGATTTGGAAACCAAAAGAATGTCGAATTTGTTTGATTTTCAAGGAATTCATGTTTTATAAAACCTGTTATGTCGCAACCTAAAAAATAAAAATAACAAGGTCTCATCTCAAGACTTTATTACTCATTAGGCGTGACATTAAAAAAACCCCGAGAAAAAGTCGATTTAATTCCTCTAGAAAAATGAAGCTTTTGAAAATGACCTCTAAAAAAGACATGGAGTCGCCACCAATATTTTTGGCTAGGTGTGATCGGCCACCTATTAAAACTGGTTTTGTAAAACATTTTAAAATAAATTAAAATATTTTTAAAACCAATTTCAAGTCCGCATTTTAAACTAGAGAAATCAAAGAGACGGGTTCGGGACTCGATTATGTGCGGGGAAGGATTAGCACCCCCACAATGCTCGTATAAAATGGTACCTTATTAATCGCGTGTTATCTCAAGTCTCGATAAAAAGTCGATTTTAAATTTAATATATCAAATTAATTCACAATTTTAAGAAAAAATAATTCCATTTTTAATTGAAAATAACCCGGAGTTTATTAATTCAAAATTTTCCTATATTTCCCGACAAATGTGGCAAAATATAAAAATTTTTATTTATTTGGAAAATTTTCTGAATCATTCTCATTTTAAAGAAGATATTCCGTTATTAATGATAATTGATAATGTCCTCCCCCGCAAACCCGACAAAGAACTCTTGAATTATTTTAACTCGGAATATCTTTATTTTATTGAAAATCATTATCTTTTTCAAAACATTTAAAAAAAATATGATTATGAACATGTGTGACATAAATAAAATGACATAACAAAGTCTAGATAATATAATGCAACCTAAATGATATGGTATAATTTAAATGGCATAGTATATTCTAGATGAAATGAAAAATCCTAAGTATCATGGTATATTCTAAATGAAATAAAATGATTTAAATGACATGACAATTTTAAATGATATGGCATATTTTAAATGACATGGCATATTCTAAATAATATAACCTAAATAACATGGAATATGATCTAAGTGACATGAAATGACATGAAACATAAAATAATCCTATCATGGAATATGCATAAAAATAAAAATAATGCATGAATATAATACATGCCAAATGATGTGACAAGAATAAATGACTAAATAAAAAGCATATGATAACATGAAATATTCAAGACCATATAACAAACAATAATCATCATAAAAAGTGAATCAAAATAATAATAATTCCATAGAAAAATATCATAGCAAAAATCACATATTAAATAAAATGCATGAACATGGAAAGTGCAATGCATGAAAATATATTTTTTCCTCTAAATAAGAAAATCTATATATCTAAAAAGATATCCGGCTACCTTAGGAAAAAATATGAAATTGAATCTTCAAAAATCAAAATACTTTGTGATTTGTTTGAAAACAATTTAAGAGACTTGAATAAATATTAAAACCTTAGCCAAAACCTTTGAAAATGGTTCTAATTTCCTAAGTTTAAAATCTCGGACTTGACCACCCTTAACCCGAGATTTATAAAATGATTTTTAAAGTTAAAAAATACTTAGAAAATATCCTAATATAGTAGCTAATGCTTCTAACCAACCCCCCTCTAAATGCCTTAGCCAATTTCAACAATTATTTTTCTTTTGAATTCAAATCTTCCTCTACTGTCCGATTTTGACACACGATTTTTTAGCCTATTTTTAAAAATTAAAACAAATCTAAAACAAATAATGGAGACTCGTAACATATAAAACTACAGGAGAAAATTTGGCTTAAGTTTTTTATTAAAGATGACGGCCCAGAAAATATCGGGAAAGTATGAGTACTAGATGAAAAACGGTTTTGCCAAAACACATTTTTTTGCCTTTGATAAAATCTTTTAAAAATCAAAGTAAAAATGTTAGAGACTCTCCTAAATACCCACAAACAGTAGCTAACCCTTTTAAAAAGTTAGACAAAAATTGGCTAAGTAAAAAAAATCACAAAGGTAGAATAATCAATTTGACAACCCTTTAATTTTCCACAAGTATGCTCAAGTGAGCATGACTTTGAGCCATTGATTGGCCTAAGTCATAAATCATGTGGCATGACATGAAATGCATGAAAATACAGCAAAGTGAATGCATGAAATGCATGGTTTAAAGACTAAGTGATATGGAAAATGCATGGCATAAATAACCTAAATGCCTAGCATGAGTTTGCATGGCAATAAATGCTATTCTAACTTAACGTGCATGAACTTGTGTCTAAATGACATAGCAAATGATATTAAAAATAATGAAAATGGCCTAGTGCCTAAATGACATGGGAAATGACATGGCATATGAAAATATCCTAAAGCTAAATGACATGTGAAATGACATGGCATATGAAAATGGCCTAATGTCTAAATGTCATGGAAAAATAACATGGCATATGAAAATGGCCTAAAGCTAAATGACATGTAAAATGACATAGAATAATAAAATGACTTAAACTTAAATGACATCTAATAATAAAAATGGCCTAAGGCTAAATTACATTTGAAATGGCATGGCATATGGAAATGGCCTAATGTCTAAATGTCATGGAAAAATAACATGGCCTATGAAAATGGCCTAATGCTTAAAGAAAATGCACATGGCCAAATGGCCTAGGAACCAAAGTGTTGTGAGAAATGTCAGGTAAAATGACCTAACTAAATGTTATGGAAGATGATATGAAAAATGGAAATGGCCTAAACTATATGACAATAGCCCCAAGATGCAAAAATATGACATAAGTCAAAAGAACAAGATGGTTAGCAAGAATATAAATATACATAAAGATAAACAATAATAGAAACAAGCAAGTTAAAGTAAGCAAATAAATAACAAAGAGATGATCTCCATGGTTGGTACATTGGACAAAGCCCCTCCTAACCAGTATCTCTTGATTTTCATCAAGGTCATGAAGCCTTTTCAATCTCAAAATCATAAAAAATAACAAAGGTAAGAAAAAAAATATGGAGATGAGCTCCATGGTTGGTATATTGGATAAAACCCATCCTAACCATTATCACTTGATTTTCATCAAGATCATGAAGCCTAACAATTTTTTTTTTTTTTGAAAAGCAAGAACAACAAGAAAGATGTAAAAAAAATGGTAGGAAATCACATGGAAAACAAGAAATAAAGCATGAGGAAGAAGAAGAAAAAATATAGTAGCAATGGTAGAATGGCTATCTTAACAAAAGCTTTTCTTCCTTTATTTCAAAAACCTTTTTTTTTTCTCAATTAGCTACTGACCTTGCTCTCAAATGCTCAGCCACTTAAGTTAAAATAAAACATTCCCTCCTCTCTCATGCCCTCAACTATTGGATGATTTTTGCACTTTTTCTCATCCAATCTTGGCCCTTAGATTAAGATATTTTCATGACAACATAAAAATGTCATCTTGGCAATTGTTATCAGCCCTTAAGATGTGTACTCAGCCCTTGCATTAACCTCAGCCCTTAGATGAAAAAGAGGACCAATCATATGCACTCCCTTGCTTGGCCCTTTGAGTGCCTACCCTTGGATGAGTTGTGCTCTTCCATTCTTGGTCATTGGATGAGGACAACATAAAAATGAAATCTTGTAGATTAAATCCAGCCCTTTACATGTGTACTCAACCCTTGTAGATGTCCTAAGCCATTGGATGAAAAGAGACAATCTCATGCACTCCCTTGCTTGGCCAAATGGATGCCCACCTTTGGATGAATTGTGCTCATCTTTTTTCTTCCATTCTTGGCCATTAGATGAGGGTTCTTTCATGACAAATAAAAATGTCATCTTGGCATTTAAACTTGGCCATTGGATGGTGCATTCAACTTTTCTACAAGGCATCTAGGCCATTGGATGAAAGGGCGACCATTTGCAAGGTACTAGTGGTAGCATGTGAGCTTAATAGTGACTAAGGAATTAAATTGATCAAGCTTCCTTCTTTTCTTCTACGCTGACTGATCAAAGGAGGTAAAATACCAGCAATTCCTTCTTCTTTCATATTTTTCTTAATTGCAAATTTGCCATTTTCGGTTTCTTCCGTAAAATGACCTTTTTGACCACCGAACCTAAATAAATAGAAAAGGGACTCCAAATTCAAATTTTATTTTTTTCAATACTTCCAAAATAATAAAAACTTGAATTCTGGAAGTTTTCAAATTTGTCCAAGTCCATTTGCTATTATTTTTTATTTTTTCTTCCAAAATTGCTCTTTTGTGCACTCGAACTTTCACCAATTTAAACGAGCTCCAAATCTAGGTTTTTCTTCACCAATCTCTTCCAAATAATTTAAAAGTGTGATCTGGAAGTTTTCATGATTTTTGGAACTCATTTTCTATTTTTTCGGGATTTATCTGCTTGAATTTCTACATAGTAGACCCGGGATTTGGCCATTTTGCAAACGAGCTCCAAATCAAGATTTTATTTTTCCAATTTCTTCCAAATAATTTAAGAATGAGATATGCAAATTTTTAGAATTTTTGGAGCTCATTTACTATTTTTTCGGGATTTATCCTTTTGAATTTCTACATAGTGGACCCGGGATTTGGCCATTTTGCAAACAAACTTCGAATCAAGATTTTCTTTCGCCAATATCTTTCAAATAATTTAAGAATGAGATCTGTAAATTTTTAGAATTTTTGGAGCTCATTTACTATTTTTTTCGGTATTTATCTTTTTGAATTTCTGCATAGTGGACCCGAGATTTAGTCATATTGCAAACGAACTCCGAATCAAGATTTTATTTTACCAATCTTTTCAAAATGATTTAAGAATGAGATCTGCAAATTTTCAAAATTTTTAGAGTTCATTCGCTATTTTTTCCAAAATTTCCAATTTTGCCCTTTTGTCTTCGAAGCCCGGTTTTGCTCAAAACAAGTTCGATTTTTAGATTTTATTCAAACTGAGCCTTGGGCTATCCTTGTTTAATCACTTCTCATCAATTAGGAGCTCTATTCTTACCGAATCGTGCCATTTCTATTATTCTTCCAAATTTCACCGAAATCCACCAAAAACCATAATTCTCGGTTTTCTTTCGAATTGACTTTTCTTTCAGTATTTTTTCCAAACAGCTTCTTCATTACACCTAGTCAGTGCTTATCTTTCATTTGGGACGTTTAACTAGGGTTTTCTTTCTATTGAAATTTCGTAACCCAACTTTCGACCTCCATATCTTTCAAAGTAGACTCGGATTATCAAAATTCTTTCACCATCTTTCAATTGAACTTCAAATCTTGATTTTGAAAGTGGGTTGACTTTTTTAGTAGTTGACTTTTTAGGGTTGACTTTTTCAAGTTTGAGTTTTTCTGTTTGCTTTCTTGGACTAAGTCTCAGAGTACCACCTACAGGATGAGAAAAGCCTTTTTGCATTTGGAAACATCAATTTAGGAAGAAAACATACTTGATTTAGTGGTCCGGACAAAATTAGGTGTCTACATGTGCCATTTGTGAGCCTAGAAGAGACATACATTTTTCTTGTTGTGAAGTTTCTTGGATCAACCAAAATTCTGTTGTACCGAGCCTTTTCAATTCAAGTTGAAAAACCCAAATTGACATTTGGAAGAATTTCTAACAAGTGATCATCAGTCTTCAAGAGATTTGTACATCACACACTATGGGGTTAATATTTTTTGCTTAGAAGTTTTCATTAAATGAGCAATTCTTTTAAAAAGGAGAAAACAAATAAAATAAATATAAATATTTTTGAAATAACCATTTTGATGTTGACATGAGACAAGGGCTTTTCTAAAGGTATGGAGGAACTGGGGGTTGACCTTGACTTCCAGATATGAGAAGAAAAAATAGAACTCGGCAAACAGGCTTCCATGGATAAGAGTCTTAGAAACTGTCGGGGCAAAGAGATAGCCAAGTACTGAAAAGGGAACAATCTCTTATGAGGCACGAGTATTCAAGTTACACTCTGATATGAAAGGAGAATTAGTTGAAAAGGCTAAGCCAAAATCTAGAAAAATAATCAGGGACAATGGCTTCATTCATGAGCACTTACCTCTTTATTAAGCTTTGCATCTGCACTGTGTCAGCAAGCATTTACATCATTCATGGCTATTGCATGTGCACCGTTCGATGAGCATCTGCATTTTACCATTACATTTACATCCTTCATGGAAATTTTCATTTGCATTATCTCAAACAAATTGCGTCATTTCTAGGATCATTGCATCTTCACTATAGTATGGTAATTGCAGTTATTCCATTCATGGACCATTTACATGAACACGAGGCCTCCCTCTGTTCAAAAATGCCATGTAGGCAAGTAGTGGAGAATCTTATCCTTTCTTAAAAATGTCATCTTGCTATTCAATCTTGGCCATTAGATTTAAGATGACCACACTCCCATCTTCCATCCATGAGCTGGCCGAAAATGGCTTGGAATTTTTCAGGCCATTCCTATTTTTTTATTTGCAAAATGGCTCTATTCGTTTTTGTTTTTTGTAAAATTGCATTTTGGCCCCCAAACTTAATTTATTTGCAAATGGACCCCAATTTCGAATTTTTATTTTTTAATCCATCCCATCCAGTATAAAACTCAGTTATGGAGATTTTTATAATTATCCGAGCTCATTTTGCATTTTTCCCTTGATTTTTCTCTAAATTCGGTTTAGTGCCCCCAAACTTTTTCTATTTCCATTTGAGCTCCGGTTTTGGATTTTTCTTTTTCAATCCCTTCTATCAAATATAAAACTCAGTTCTGGAAGTTTTCATAATTTTTTGAGCTCGTTTTCTAAGTTTTTCGGATTTTTCTTGAAAAATTGCGGATTAGTCTCCCGAATTTAGCATATTTGCTTTTCAGCCCCAATTTTTTCTTCTTCTCATTTCCTTCTTTCCATCCTAAAACTCAGTTCTGGAAAGTTTCGCAATTTTTCGAGCTCGGATTCTATTTTTTCCAGATTTTCCAGAATTGCCCTTTAACCACTAAAACCTCGATTTTACTTGAAACGGGCCAAATTTTTGGATTTTCTTTTTCCATCGCCTTTGTCATATGTTGAATTGACGTTGGATCGAAATGCACAACATTAGCATATGAACAACAATGGCAGAATATGCAATGATGTAATATCAAGCATGGAAATGAAATATATAAGTAAATATAGTATAGAAAATAATGTAAAGAACATATATACACAAGATTTAACATAGACATGGAAAAATTACAAGCAAAACTAGTAAGTAGAACAAGGAAAGTTAAGCTCCATGGTTGGTATCAAATGGGCATAGCCTCTCACCAAACCATAATCACTTGGTCTTGCCAAGATCATGAAGCCTTTCCATCTCAATAAAACAGAAAATAAACCATGTAACACAAAAAATAAGGTGGGTTTCATTTTTTCATATGTTTTTTGGCTGAAGTCAGTAGCTAATTTGGCAAATAAAAAGGTTTTTAAAGAAAGAAAAAAAAATTCAATATAGAGCTTGAAGGTACTCATCTCTACCAAGCTTTAGCATGGCTTTCTTCTTATTTTCCATGGTGTTTTCTTGATTTTCTATCTTGTTTTCCTACTACATTTTTCATAGAAATAAAGTTTTTTTAATGTTTACTTATGTTTTCATCTCTTCTTCTTCATAAAAATGGTGGAAAACAATTTTTTTTACATGGTTTCATGCTATGGCCGAATACGGTTTATTTACTTGCCTTGGTTTTCTTTTTTTTTTTTCTTCCTTGCATGTTGTTGTGAAAATGATTTTTAGAAGGTTTTTTAGAGTATTCTAAGGTTATGATTTTTTTCAAAAGATGAAGCAAAAAGGTTGAAAAGGCTACATGATCTTGGCTAGACCAAGTGACCATGGTTAGGAGAGAGGCTATGCCCATTTTTACCTACCATGAAGCTCACCTTAATTTTTTTTGTTTAACATGGTTTATTTTCTGTTTTATTGAGATGGAAAGGCTTCCTGATCTTGTCAAGACCAAGTGATTATGGTTAGGTGAGAGGCTATGCCCATTTGATACCAACCATGGAGCTTAACTTTCCTTGTTTTGCTTACTAGTTTTGCTTGTTATTTGTTTTGCATGTCTATTTTAAATTTTTTATATATATGTTCTTTACATTATTTTCTATGCTATATTTACTTATATATTTCATTTCCATGCTTGATATTGTATCCTTTCATATTCGGCCATTGTTGTTCATATGCTCATGTTGTGCATTTTTTTCATGTATCATGTCTTACATGTTTTCATTTTCTTTATTTTGTTCCATGACCATTCGGCAACTTCATTTTTGTATGCCTTGCATGTGCATTTTCCTTTTGCTTTTTAACTTGTTTGCATCTCCATGCCATGAACTTGTACATTTTGATTTTAGTATGCCATGTGCTTATGAAATGCTATGATAAAATGCCATCATTTTGTTCCATGACTATTCGGCAACTCCATTTTTGTATGCCTCGCATGTGCATTTTCCTTTTGCTTAACTTGTCTGCATCTCCATGATATGAGCTTGTGCATTTTGATTTTAGTATGTCATATGCTTATGAAAATGTCATGACATTATGCATCTTAATATGATTTGTCATGTACTTGTGTCATTTACTAGATAGGATTGCATTAGAGCATCATGTAGCTACATTTGGCCTCTTAATGCATCCCTTGCCTTGTCATATATTTGCATTTTGTTTAGGTAACATGCTTTGTATTATCATATCTTGAATTTGTGTATTACTTGCTGTTTGTTCCAGAATTGACATTAGTTTCATGGGTCATTGTATGTTCATAGTATTGCTATGCATGTTCATTACATTTTAGGTCTAGGCCATATTAGTATTGCCATGCATATTGAGTCTTAAATCACATTGGTCTTGTCATGCATTACTATGCTATTTAGGCCTTAGATTACATTAGCATTTTCAAGCATATTCATAACATAATACACCCAAGTCACATATACATTATCAAGCATTGCATGCATATTGAGTTAGGATAGCATTTATTCCCATGCAAACTCATGCTAGGCATTTAGGTTGTCTTGAATTGTCATGCATTTCCTTTACCATTTAGACCTTTAGACCATGCATTTCATACATTTCATTTGCTGTATGTTCATGCATTCCATGTCATTGCCACTTGATTTATGACTTAGGCCAATCAATGGCTCAAAGTCATGCACTCTTGAGCATACTTGTGGAAAATTAAGGAATTGTCAAATTGATTATTCTACCTTTGTAATTTTTTTTACTTAGCCAATTTTTGTCCAAGGTTTTTAAATGTTTAGCTACTGTCCTTAGGTCTTTAGAATGATCTCCAACAATTTTTACTTTGATTTTTGAATGACTTTATCAAAGGCAAAAAATGTGTTTTGACAAAACAGTTTTTTCACCAGTACTCGAACATCTCCGATTTTTTTGGGCAGTGATATTTAATCTTTTATCGTGTATTTTTACATGTTTTGAATCTCCAGTATTGTTTTTAGATTTTTTTGAATTTTTAAAAATAGGCTGAAAAATCGTGTGTCAAAACCGGACAGTGGAGGCAGATTTGAAATCAAAAGAGAAATAATGGTTGAATTTGGCTACTATCTTAGGGTAATTTCTAAGCCTTTTTAAACTTTAAAAATGATTTTATAAATCTCGGGTTAAGGGTGGTTAAGTCTGGGATTTTAAGCTTAGGAAATTAGAGCCATTTTAAAAGGGTTTGGTAAGGGTTTTAATTTTTATTCAAGTTTTCCTCAAAATTGTTTTTAAACAATCACAAAGTTTTATTTTTTTTAGAAAATCTAATTTGACATATTTTCCTAAGGTAGCCGAATATCTTTTTAGATATACGGATTTCTTTATTTAGAGGAAAAAATACATTTTCATGCATTGCATTTTTCATGTTCATGCATTTTATTTAAATGTGTGATTTTTGCGATGATATTTTCCATGGTATTATTATTATTATTATTTTAATTCACATTTTATGATCTCATATTTGTTTGCCATATGATTTTGAATGTTTCATGATATCCTATGCTTTTTATTTAGTTATTTTTGTCATATTGTTTAGCATATACTATGTTCATGCATTATTATTTTCATTTTCATGCATATTATATGTTAGCATTATTTTAATTTCATGTCATTTCTTGTCATTTAGATCATATTCCATGTCATTTAGGTTATTTTATTTATAACATGCCATGTCATTTAAAATATGCTATATCATTTAAAATTGCCATGTCGTTTAAATCATATTATCTCATTTAGAATATACCATGATACTTAGGATTTTTCATTTTACCTAGAATATACTATGTTATTTAAATTATGTCATATCATTTAGGTTGCATTATATTATCTAGACTTTGCCATGTCAATTTATTTATGTCATATATGTTCATGTTCATATTTTTAAATGTTTTGAAAAAGATAATGATTTTCAATAAAAAAAATAAAGATATTCCCGAGTTAAAATAATTCATGAATTCTCTACCGGGTTTGCTGGAGGGAATATCATCAATTATCATAATAAAGGAATATCTTTCTTTAAAAAAATGAGAATGATTCGGAAAGTTTTCCAAATGAATAAAAATTTCTATATTTTGCCGATTTTGTCGGGGAATGTAAGAAAATTTTGAATTAATAAATTTCTGATCATTTTCAATTAAAATGGAATTATTTTTCTTAAAATTGGGAATTAACTTGAAACACTAAATTAAAAACCAACTTTTTACCGAGACTTGAGATAACACACGATTAATAAGGTACCGGTTTATATGGGCGTTGTGGGGGTGCTAATCCTTCCTCGCACGTAACCGACTCCCGAACCCGCTTCTTTGATTTCTCTGGTTTATAACACAGACTTTAAATTGGTTTTAAAATGTTTTAATTAATTTTAAAATGTTTTATAAAACCGGTTTTAATAGGTGGCCGCTCACACCTAGCAAAAAAAGATTGGTGGCGACTCCATGTCTTTTTATGAGGCCGTTTTTATACCCTCGACCTTTTATTTCAATCTACAGGAATTAAGTCATCTTTTTCTCTGCTTCTGTTTCCCCCTCACTCGAACGAGTCTCCACGATCAGGATCACGTATCGACACCTTCAATTTTCTAAAGGAATTAAGTCGACTTTTCCTCGTTTTCTTTTAATGTCACGCCTAACGAATAATAAAGTCTTGCGATGAGACATGTTATTGTTTTATTTTATTTAGGTTGCGACATTGAATAAGATGTAAATGCTTCATGATGCAAATGCAATTGTCTTCGATTGATGCAAATGCTTCTAAATGCAGATGCAGAATAAGATGCAAATGCTTCATGGTGCAAATGCAAATGTCTTCGGTTGATGCAACTACTTCATGGAATGATGCATAATAAGATGCAAATGCAAAATGGCTTTGGTTGATGCAAATGCTTCTTGATGCAGATGCAGATGTTGAATAAGATGCATATGCTTCATGGTGCAAAGGCAAATGGCTTAGATTGATGCAAATGCTTCTTGATACAGATGCAGATTTTGATTAAGATGCAGATGCTTCATGGTGCAAACGCAAATGACTTAGATTGATGCAAATGCTTCAGATGCTTCATGGGGCAAATGAAAAGATCCTCAAATAACATAACTACTTCATGGAATGATGCAGATGCAAAGATTAACAATCTGCAAATGCTTCTAAATGATGCAAATGCAAAAATTGGTGCTGAGGCAACTGCTTCATGGAATGATGCAGATGCCCCTACTAATCATTTTCATGTAAGTGGTCTATGAATGGTGTAACTGCAATTACCACACAATAATGAAAATGCAATGATTCTAGAAATGATGCAATTGCTTGAGATGACGTAAACGCAAATATCCATGAAGGATGTAAATGTAAAGGTAAAATACAGATGCTTATGGAATAGTGCCAATGCAAATACCCATGAATGATGCAAATGCTTGCTGACACTGTGCAGATGCAAAGCTCAATAAAGAGATGAGTGCTCATGAGTGATGCAAATGCCCCCGGTCGCTTTTCTAGACTTTGGCTTAGCCTTTCCAATTCATTTTTCCTCTTCAAATCAGAGTATATCTTCAATTCATTTTTCAATCTTTGGCTATTCTCTTTGCCCCAACAGTTTTCAAACTTTTATTGACAGAGGTCTGCTTGCCAAGTTCTAGTTCTTCTTCTCATATTTGGAAGTCAAGGTTAAACCTAGTAGTTCTACACCTTTGGGTTAGAAAAATCCTTATCTCATGTCAACATCAAAAATGGGTTTTTCAAAAATATTTTAATTTTCCCATTTTGAAAAAACAATTTTTCTCATTTAACAAAAACTTCTAAGCCAAAAATATTAACCCCACAGTGTGTGATGTATGAACCTTTTGAAGACTAATGATCACTGTTAGAAATTTCCCTAAATGTCAATCTAAACTTTTCAATTTGAATTGGCAAGGCTTGATATAACAAGATTTTGGTTGATCGAAGAAAACTTCACAACAAAAATGCATGTCCCTTCTAGGCTCACAAATGGAACAGGTTTTATAAATCATGAATTCATTGAGAACCAAACAAATTCAACATTCTTTTAGTTTCCATATCAAGGCATTTTGACAAGCATCAAGATTGGCCGGGATGTTTAAACTGGAAAGTTGATTTTGGAGGGAAAAAGTCTCAGTTTTTGAGGTCAATCCTCCGAATAAGAGTTGACAATTTGGGAGGTTCAAGAATTCCTAGATGTTCCTCAATGACCACTTCTTCAAGATGACCTTCTTTTTTGTGGTATCGGCACTATCATAGATAGCATCGAAAATTCCCATTTTACTCTAGACCGCCTGTTTTTGGGTTTTCACCCTAGAGTCCCATTATTTCCATTTTTCTTTCTCTCTTTTTTTGTTGTTCTACCATGCACTTGAGAATTCTAAATTCTTCCATAGTGAAATGATAAATCGATGAGATGGGATAAAATCTTAGGAGAAACCCTTCAAGTTAAATATTCATGCTTGATCAAAATGGACTTTTAAAAACGTAATGTAGGCCAAGGTTCAGGGTTTAGAAAGAAAGGATAAATAGGCCCAAAATCTGTTTTTGAGGGTAATTAGATCAAGGATCATTTCTTGAGGAGGATTCTTTTTGAAGCTTTTGCCCCTTTTTGGACTTTTCTTTCCTTATTTGACTTTGCTCCTTTTCTTCTTTGAATTTGGCTTTCAGTTGCCATACTTTTTCACACATTTTTTCTTTCTTTTTTTCGTTTCTCTTTTTTTTTTCTTTATTTCGACAGAGTGAGCCCTTATTTATATTGGGAGCTCAAATTGCTTTGTATCTATCTTTTGAGTAGGACTCATTTCTCCATGATCTTTGAGAAGATTTCTCCTCACATTTGCCCCCAGTATAGAGGGTGATCCTTGATCAGGGTTCAAAGAAGAAAGAATTCTTTCGACTCAAAAGGGGTGACTATGGATAATTTCTTTTTGTGAAAGGGATATGAAAGATGGTCATTTCTCATATCAAGCACAAATATTCTCATTGAAAAGCAATCTCCAGAGGGAATAGATAATCAGAATTTCATTTTGCACTTTGGGATCATCCGAATTCTCATATGTATGATATCACAATTATTCTTATTTTCCTTTTTTTTTCATTTTTTTTTTTTTTGCATGCCCCAATGATTAATGCATTAGTTCCATCCTTATTCACCATGTATCCATCATTCCTACATATGATGGCCCAATTTGATCAACTTTGGGAATTTGTATCATTACGAGGAACATCGCAAGTGTAGGTTTACACGAAAAGGCTGAGTTTCAATCCTGGGTTCTTTGAAGAGACAAGAAAGAATATGGCCCAAAATAGGATAATATGGTTTAGTCATGTGCCCCGAGATGTCAATCATGAAGTGATGTTTGGGAAATTGGTGCTTTATAGTTATTGGGAAAGGATGTGAATAGTTTTAACACAACCTTGACACATACCTAAATTACCATGATCAAGATTCTTGAAAGAATGTCTCATTTGTTCGGGTTTCCAAGGAGCTCGAAAAAAATTTCAAAAAATAATTTGAATATTTATGAAATTTATATTTATATATATATATTCAAATAATTATATATATAATTATTTTTTAATATAGTTTTATTTGATTCGAAAAACTATATTATAGTTTTTCTTGCCCCTTTACTTAAGACTTTCATTTTGATCATAGCCTAAACTTGGATCTTCATCTTTGCTTATTTTGTAGTGGAAATGATTTATGAAGTTCAATCATTCATATTCCTTGAAGCATTAGATCTTCCAAGTGGTCTCGGTTTAAGGGATTTAGGCATAGGAAAGCCCAAAAGAGAGGGTATTGGGTCATTTGTAACAATGATCATCAATATTCTCGAGACTGTCCTTTATTAGATTATCCTTAATGCTTGTTTTTGCATATTCAAATTATTATTAAAACATAATATACATAAAAGCATTCAAAATTCATTTATTTTATACGGATGTTAACATAAGACAAGTGTTTTCATCATGAGGTATGAAACTACATACATAAAAAATCCCCCTTGACATGTTTTCCCTAATTCAAACTGGCTATTCCTCGATACTCTTTCGACCTTTTCATCTTCTTCCCCTATTATGACATCCACAATGGTCTCATCATTCCCATTTAGTGGATTCTCCACGCTGTCTGACCTTTGTTTCTTCCCCACATCTAACTGTCCTTTATTGATGAGTGCTCGAACCTTCCGTTTCAAACATAGGCAATTTTTTGTGGAATGTCAATCCCAGAATGATAATCACAATATGCATTCTCATCATACCAGCTCGGGTATGGGGGTTGGATAGGCTTCACTGGAACTTTAGTGAGGAGTTGTTTTTCGACCAGCTGGGGCAATAGTTTAGAGTAAGACAAGGGGAATAGCTCAAACTGATCTCCTTTTCGGATGTTCTTCGGCTTCCTCTGGCTAACAAGAGGTTGAAGATTTGCTGGATTCTGAGAGGCCATCGAGTATAAGTATGAACCCTGGGATATGTAGTTCATAGAAGGACAGGATGGTTGGTATGAAGGAGCCTGAATATACGGGGCAAAGCCTCCCATAGCTGGAACATCTTCCTCTTTCCTTTTGGATGTCCTGTTTCTCTCTACATTAGATGTTTTACCTCCTTCGAGTTTCCCAGCCTTGATAGCATTTTCAATCATTTACCCGGAGATTACAATTTTCGAAAAATTCTTCGTGGCATTGCTGACGAGTCTATCATAGTACGGGGCCTGCAGTGTGTTTATAAAAAGGACAGTAGTTTCCTTGTGAGTCAAGGGGACCGTACTTGGATGGCCATGTTCCTCCACCTCTGAGCATACTCTTTGAAGCTCTCATTAGCTCTTTTCTCCATATTTTGCAAGGTGAGACGGTCAGGCATATCGGTCATATACTTGTACTGGCTTAGAAAAGCCCTAGCCAGATCATTCCAAGAGCGAATCTGATCCTTGCTCAACTGACTATACCACTTAATTGTGGACCCGCTCAGGCTATCTAAAAACAGTGGATCAAAAGCTTATCATTATCTATATGACCCGTCATCTTTCGGCAGAATATAGTGATGTGGGTTGACAGATCGATTGTCCCATCATATTTCTCAAAGTCGAGGACCTTGAATTTAGGAGGAATGACTAAATCAGGGACCAAGCAACGTTCTTTCGCATCTACACTCCCAAATACATGTGTATTTTTTACTGCTCGGAGCCTCTCATCTAACAGCTGATATTTCCCTTGGGAATCTATCGACTCATGCCCATTCAACTCAACCATTTTCAATTTTGCTTGTTTAGCTGGATCATCTAAGTTTAGGACGTTGATGAGATTAACTGTGTTCTGAAAAGACCGGGCACCTAACATTACAACCTCATTCTGATCCTTTTGTGTCCCCAACCCTTCTTTGGCGGTCAAGTTTTCAGTGTATCCCTTTCCCTTGACTGCGGCGAATACCAGCTCCATCAATTTAGTCATATGATTTCTCGATTTTGCTTGAGATTTTGCCAACTGTTCTCGCAATTCTTCCTATGCCCTTTCCATTCTTTCTATTCGAGCAGCTTGTTCGTTCTCCATAGCTCTAACTTGTATATTATAAAGATGCTCAGTATTGCTTATACCTCTGATTTATAATGGAAATTTCTTCAAAAACTTTTACAGCCAAGCCAACTTATGTTTTATCCCTCCAAATGTGTATCATGATGAATGAGTCATGAATGCAATTTGATGCACGTGAAGAATAAACAATATAATGTATGGACATATACAGTGAAAACATGCTGACTATGTATGTTATGAATACAACCCGGTGCCAACGTGATGCATGTAAACAATAGACAAAGCATGAATATATACATAGAAATCATGCTGACTATGAATGCAACCTTATGTTAACATGATGCATGTGAAGAATAAATTGATACACGGGTATACATAGATAATGACCATGTATGTCACAAATGTATTCTACAATGAATGACCATGCATGCTATGATTGTAACAGGATGTCCATATGATGCATGTAAAGAATGCATAAATTAACTCAAGGGTATATACAAAGAATCCCATGTATATCACAAATGTATTCTACAATGAATGACCATGCATGTTAGGACTGTAACATGATGTCAAAATGATACATGTAAAGAATAAATGAATTAACACAAAGGTATATACAAAGAAATTAATCAATGATTACACGAAATTGGTGGGACCAATCTTGATTATTCAAAAATCTCATTATGCACGATGTGCCTCAAAATTTAATCCATGATTTTTTTGAAACATGTTTTCTCCACGAAAAATCAACCTAATATTTTTCAAAATAATTTCGAGGTAGTGGATCCTATTATGGTACAATGTTCAAATGTTTATTCCACACTATCGGTTTACAATTCTTATTCAACCAATGAATGTTTATGAAATCATCAAATGAAATTATTACCACCCTCCGTTTATTGAAAAGAATAAAATAAAAAATACAACCATAAATGTACATGCTCTATTCACGAAAAAGAATTTTTATTTTCAATTTCAAAAAATTTAGTGAACACTTGTCCCAACAGTATCAACTCACTTAGGCATCATGATGCCTCCAAGACGAGGTATTAAACTTATTACGAGCGATGTACGTTCATCTTTGCCCGGTTTATGAAATTTATTTGGAATGTAGAATTAGGGGATAAAAGGTTAGAAACGTCCCTCCATGTGTTCCTAACTTCGGGATATCTAACAGAAATCCGGCATGGCTTCGCCTAAGTTCACTATATGAGGGTGAGTTGGTTCTAAAAGGCCTCGAATTGCTCCTCACTGTCGCCTATGAAGGCTAGTAAGGCATCCCGATAAAAGCGGGTTCAATTTGTTAGAGTATATTTCCCTAGCCCATGCGGAGGATCATCACGAGAGCGTAGCTACTTTACTTCCACTTAAAGGGACAGAACTCGGCTATAGAGCTCATGTTATGCAAATGCAAGTGCAATGTGTGTGGAGGAACAAAACAAACCTTTCACCACCTATTCTACACCCCTTATTCTAAATACCCTAATAAGATTAAACAATGTAAAGCACCAATTAAGCAAAGAATAAATATACAACAAAATAACCAGAGAACAATAATAATATGCATGCACATGAATATGGACATATTTTAAAATATTTTATTATTTTCAAAATTCTCCTTATTATTGAAAAATGTGGGAATTAAAATTAAATACCAAATAAAAATCAACAAAATCGAGACTTTGATAACACAAGACTAATTCTAGGCCTGACTCTCTGAATGTCCCCAGTGGAGTCGCCAAGCTGTCGCAACCTAAAAAATAACAAGTCTCATCGCGAGACTTTATTCGTTAAGCGTAACATTGGGGAAAACAGAGAAAAAGACAACTTAATTCCTCTTGAAATAAAATAAGGGTTTGAAAACGACCTCGAAAAAGAAATGGAGTCGCCACCAATCTTTTTTGGCTAGGTGTGATCCGTCACCTATTAAATCGGTTTTGTAAAATATTTTAAAAATTAATAAAAATATTTTTAAAACCAATTTCAAAGTCTGCGTTTTTAAACCAGAGAAATCTAAGAAGCGGGTCTGGGAGTCGGTTACGTGCAGGAAAGGATTAGCACCCCCACAACGCCTGTACAAAACGGTACCTTATTAATCGTGTGTTATCTCAAGTCTCGGTAAAAAGTCTGTTTTAGATTTGGCATTTCAAAATAATTCCCAAATTAAAGAAAAATAATTCCATTTTTAATTAAAAATGATCCGAAATTTATTAATTCAAAATTTTCCTATATTTTTCAGCAAACCCGATAAAATATAAAAAAATTTATTTATTTGGAAAATCTCCGAATCATTTTCATTTTTTGAAAGAAAGATATTCATTTACTAATGATAATTGATGATATCCTCCCTAGCAAACCCGGCAGAGAACTCATGAATTATTTTAACTCGGGAATATCTTTATTTTTATTGAAAACCATTATCTTTTTTTAAAACATTTTAAAAATATGAATTTGAACATGTATGACATAATAAAGATGACATAGCAAAAATCTAGATGACATAGTATAATCTAAATAACATGACAAAATCTAAATGACATAGTATATTCTAAATGACATAATATAATCTAAATGACATGGCAAAATCTAAGTGTCATAGTATATTCTAAATGACATAATATAATCTAAATGATATAGTAATATAATTAATAATATGAAATGAAATGATATGATATGATATGAAACATAAACTAATATTATTATGAAATATGCATGTAAATAAAAAACAATGCATGAACATAATAAATCCTAAATGATATGACAAAATAAATAATGACTAAGTAATGAGCATAGAATAACATAAAATATTCACAACCATATAAAAATCAATATAACATCATGGAATATAAATCAAAGCAATAATATCACCATAGAATATTCATAGCAAAAATCATATATAATATAATATGCATGAACATGGAAAATGCAATGTATGAAAGTGTATTTTTTTTCTTTAAATAAGGGCATCTGTATACCTAAAAAGATATCCTATTACCTTAGGAAAAGACATCAAATTAGATTTTTCTAAATTAAATATACTTTGTGATTGAGTTGAAAACAATTTTGAAAATTTTGGATGAAAAAGGCATTATGGCCGACATTTAAAAGGCTCTATTTTCCTAACTTTGAAAACCCAGCTTGACCTCCCTTGACCCGACCTTTATAAAATCAAATTTTAGAATTAAAATGATTTAGAAATCAACCTAGGACAGTAGCTCTGGTTGCCTTAGCCAAAACAGAAATTTATTTTCTTCTTGAAATCAAATCTGACTTTTCTGACCAGTTTTAAAACGTGACTTTTTTTACCTATTTTAAAATTTTCAAAAAAAACTGAACAAATTATGGGAGACTCAAAACATGTCGAACTCTATGGGAAAAAATTGGCTTAATTTTTAGACTTAGGATGACCTACTAGAAAATTCATGAAAGTCAGAACACTGGGTCAAAAACTGTTTAACCAAGAAACTTTTTTAAACCTTTGATATAAACACTCAAAAATCAGAATAAAAATATTTGAAACTCCTCTAAGGTCCTACAAACAGTGGTAAAAATTGCTAAAAATTTGGACAAGAATTACCTAATGAAAAAAATCACAAAGGTAGAAAATCCAACTTGACAACTTCTTAATATTCCACAAGCATGCTCATTTTAGCTTGGTTTTGAGCAATTGATTGGCTTAAGTCAAAAATCAAGTGGGATGAGATGAAATGCATAAACAAATAGCAAGTTAAATGCATGAAATGCATGACCTGATGCCTAAATGACATAGAAAATGCATGGCATAAAAGATGACCTAATGCCTAGATAGCAATTGTGCATGGCAATAAATACAAACCTAGACCTGATATGAATGAAAATGCATGGCAATAAATACCCTAGACCTAATGAGCATGAAAATGCATGGCAATACAAAGATGACCTAAGACCTAATAAGCATGAAAATGCATGGCAATATAAAGATGACCTAATGCCTAAAATGTCATGAGAAGATGCATGACAATATAACATAACCTAATATCTAATATGAACATGAAACATGCATGGAGGTAACATGAACATATAATGACTAAATGAACATAATAATAATGCATGAACATGGCACAACAAATACACAATAACATGGTATAAAGATGCAAAGCATGAATGAAAGCATGATAGCCAAACAAGATAAAAATGCAAATACACAAGGCAAAGAATATGAGGCAAGCCGAATGGACACTAACAATATATGAGATCCTTAGCAAGGCAATAACACAAACACATGGCATAGCAAACATGCAAGACATAAATGAAAACATGATAGACAAATAAACATGATGAAAATGCAAAGATATAGCTAGACAAATACATAAACACATGGTATGTCAATAACACAAAGCATGAACAATTTGATATAGTAAAAACAGAAAATTAAAGTTAGTAAATAAAGTAAGTATACATGAAAATAAATGATAAAATCGGCAAAATAAGAATAAGTAAAGAAAGTTAGAAATAAGCTCCATATCTTGATTATTTTAGAAAGCTAAAGCATCAAAACTAGCTAACATACCACAACCAACATAGGAAATAAATCAAACACAAGACAAGCACACCAAGGGGGGTCATTCGGCCACCATGAAAAAAGTAGTACAAAAATTTGTTTTTGATTTTTTTATGAAAACACAAGATAGGAGCCTTAAAAGGAAATTTTAAAAACCTTTATTTTATGATCAAAATAACAAGAAATAACAAAACCTCATGGAAAATAAGCAAATCAAGCATGGAAAAAGAAAGAAAAATGCAAGAGTTAGGTGTCAAAAGACTACCTTTCAAAACTATCTTTCAAGCTTCCTTCTCTTCTAAATTTTTCATTCCTTTTCTACACTTAGATATTGCTCCAATATGAAAAATGACCAGCCAAAAGAACCCCCCAAAGCTAAAAACTCCCCTCTCTAAATAGTGCTAGCCGACCCCCCTTGGTGTTGACATAATGTTGTCATTTTTTTCCTAGCTAATTTGATCCAAAGGCCACTAATCAAAGATGCTAAAAATGTAAATTTACCACCATTAGATGAAGTGATCAGCTCCTAACAAATACAGCTGGTCTAAAATATGTAACCATAATGTTGACATCCTTCCTCTTCATTCATTTGACCATGTGGCAAAATCACAAAGGCTCAATAAAAAAAAAACCACTTTACTATCCATTTTTGGCCTTTGGATGAAAGAACTCAACAAAACCTCTCCTCCTCATGGGCTGGGCGAATGGCCCATCAAATTCCAGCCATCTCTCTATTTTTTTAAATTGTAAAAAATTACACTTTAGACCCCAAACTTGATTAAATTGCAAACGGACTCCGAATCCGGATTTTCATTTTCCAATACTTGTTAAATAATATAAAATTGAGTTCTGGAAGCTTTCATATTTTTTCGAGCCCATTTGCTATTTTTTCCGGATTTATCTTCTGAAATTTCACCTTAGTGCACCCGAACTTTGCCATTTTTCAAACGAGCTCCTATTCTGGATTTTTCTTCACCAATCTCTTCCAAATAATATAAAATTGAGATCTAGAAGTTTTCATAATTTTCTGAGCTCATTTTCTATTTTTCCCGGATTTATCTTTTGGAATTTCAGCTTAATGGGCTCGAAATTTACCATTTTTCAAATAAGCTCCGATTTCGGATTTTTCTTCGCCGATCTCTTCCAAATGACATAAAACTTAGATCTGGAGGTTTTGGTAATTTTTCGAGCTCGTTTACTATTTTTCCCCAGATTTTCCAAGATTGCCTTTTAACCTCCGAAACCTCGGTTTTACTCAAAACAAGTCTGATTTCTAGATTTTCTTTTTCCAGGCCTTTGTTATATATTGAATCGGATTTGGTCTAAAAAGGCCCAATTTTACGATCAAATTCCCCTCTGATTTATTTTTTCTTTTTCCAATATCGAGAATTTTCTCGTTTCTCCGTTTTTCCTCCAACCGGCTTTTTTCTCGAAATTACTTCAAAATGAGCTTGGGCTATCTTTATTTACCCATTATTCATCAATTAGGGGCTTTAATTGTACCGAATCGGGCCATTTTTGTAATTTTCCCCAATTTCGCCAAAATTCATCAAAAACCCTAATTTTCGGTTTTCTTCCAAATTGACCCTTCCTTTGGTTTTGCTTCCAAATGGCATTTCTAATACCCGTAGTCATTAATTATATTGCATTCGGAAACTCCAATTTCGACCAATTTGATCGTTTAAGCATTTTTCCCCAAATTTACTGAATTAGGGTTTGAATTCCATTAAATCTCCATAACCCATCTTCCGGACTCCATCTCTCTCATTGTAGACCTCGGGTTATCAAAATTCTTTCACCATTGTTCAATTAAACTTTGAATCTTGATTTTGAATGAGGGTTGACTTTACAATGGTTGACTTTTGGTGTTGACTTTTTCGAGGTTGACTTTTTTAGGATTGACTTTTCATTCTTGAAAGTCTCAGAATACCGCCTGCAGGATGAGAAGAGCGTTTTTGCATTCTAAGACATCATTAGGAAGAAAAATACCTGATTTAAGGGTCCGAAAAAAATTAGGTGTCTACAAAAATGATATCAATTATGTAAATAATTTATACACTGTTTATCTACTTACGATAATCTACGTATTGATATACGCATTTTGTATTTATGAACTTAAATTAATCATTGATATCCAACAATCCCCCACATGAATAGAAATTATCTGATTAAAATGACAAACTGACTTGGAATATGAGAGAGAATAACTTTGAAGCGTTATTGCATCAGGATAGGTAGCTTTTGGCTTTGAATCTTCCATAGTGACAACTATCGGATTTACTCGACTAACTAGTGAACATGATGTCTTGAACAATTCCTCTTCGAACATCTTTGGTTCTCACGATTGTGTCTATTTTGGCCACGAACACATCCTGGTTTCTATGAGTACTCTAGAGAATTTAGCCTGATCAATTCTCATAGAAATGGTCACGTTTCATACTCGTATAGGTGATTTCTTATGAAGAGTATCTTGCAATACCCCACTAGATTTTATTTAGCTATAAGAATCATTAAAAGCATAGCTTCTCCTAACTTCTTTGCAGGCAGCACTAATTCATCATAGGAATGGATAAGAATGTTTAACTCTTTTAGTGCTCACTCCAGTCAGCTAGGTTGGGTTGCCATTATGTAACTTTAATTTATAGGCTTAAGACTCAATCCCCTTGATGATATATTTACTTGCTCTCTTGTTAAACCTTTCGTAAGCGGATCCGTGAAATTATCCTTTGATTTTACATAATCAATAGAGAATTTCATTTGAGAGCAACTATCTTACGGTATTGGTCTTCGACGAATGTGTCAAGATTTACCGTTATACAAACTACTCTGTGCCCTACCAATTACAGATTGGCAATCGCAATGTATACAAATTGCAGGCATAGGTTTCGATCAACTTGGAATATCTTCTAAAAAAATTCGAAGCCTTTCTGCTTCTTCTCCAGCTTTATCTAAAGCTATAAATTTAGATTCCATAGTGGATCTGGCAATACACGTTTGTTTAGAAGATTCCCAAAACATTGCAGCTCCTCCAATAGTAAAGATAAATCCGCTAGTGGATTTCGAATCTTTAGTATCGGATATCCAATTTGCAACTAGATATCTTGAATAGTGCAGTCCATAACTTGAGGTGTATCTTAAATATCTAAATACCCTCACTATGGCCTTCCAATGATCCTTTAGAGGATTACTTGTAAATCTACTCAGTTTGCTAACTAAGTACGTTATGTCTTTACTTCATTTACAACCTAATGGTTTGCTTCCAGGGTCCATGCCACTCTTGGCACTATCAGGGATCACCGATCCCATGGACAGGGTCTCATCCTCCGCTTCTACAACGGGATAGTCATGGTAGCATCAAGGCATGCCGATACCAGACCATGACACTTTTCCCACTTACTATGTTGATATCCTCATCGACGCTAAGATCACACCCGAGTTCCCTAATTGCATAGAGTTGACATTTTCTCACATGTCTTTCTCTTGCCCTCAAGGACTAGGTCATGATCCCTTCAAATGAGGCACGAAACACAATTTTAGGTCCTATAACGACCTTTTTAGACGGAGGAACAGATACCTTCGCAAGACACCCCTACAGTTTCATGTATTTATAGGATGGTCTTCGACCATATCATAATTCATACGGTGTCTTGTCTGATTTCTTCTGGGGTATTTTATTTAAAATATTATTAGCTATTGAAACAGCCTCCCCCCACAAGTTCTGAGATAACCCTGTAATTATCAACAAAGCGTTCAACATTCCTTTCAACGTTCGGTTCTTGCGTTCTGCAGTACTATTTTGTTGATGTGAATAAGGAGCAGTGGTTTGGTGGATGATACCATTTACTGAATAGAATTCATTAAACAATGAATCATGTTCACCACCCCTATCACTCCTTATTATCTTAATTTCCTTTCTTAGTTGATTTTCGACCTTATTTTTTTAAATAGCTTAAAAGCTTCCAAGGCATCGTCTTTGCTTCTTAGCAAATTGACATAACAATCTCTTGTGCATTTATCAATAAAAGTAATGAAATACTTTTTTATCGTCTCTAGTTTGCACAAATTTTAAATCACAAATATCAGTGTGAATTGATCTAGAGGTTCACTACTTCTTTCTATTGAATAGAAATGAGCCTTAAGCAATTTGGATTTCAAACAATTTTCCAAAAGCAAATCCAAATTGCTGATTCTTTACAAGGTCCTATATTTGACATGACCTAATCTACCATGCCATAAATTAGAGGATACAATCAAATAAATAGAAGATATATTCTTAATTATTATCCATGTTCTTTGGCATAACAGTTATCACATTGAGCTTAAAAAGTTCATCACATAAGTATCCTCTAGCCACAAACATGCCACATTTAGTGAGTACAAATTTATCAGACTCAAATATCAGCCTGAACCCGTTCTTGCTCAACAGAAAGCCGAAAACCAAATTCTTACGAATTTCAGGAGCATGAACCATACTATTCAAAGTTAGTTCTTTTCCGGATGTCATCTTGAGCACCACCTTTCCATGGCCTCGTACCTTACAGACCCAAGAGTTCCCCATAAATAATTGTTAATCAATAGCAGCTTCTTTATACTCGGAGAAACTCTTTCTATCAGAACAAACATGACACATGACACCGGTATGAACCTACCATGTCTTAGGGTTTTCTACCATGTTCACTTGTGATACAACAGTAGCGAGCTCAGTCTCATTATAATCAACTAAGTTGGCTTGAGCTCTTTTCTTGTTCTGACGACAGTCCTTTGCTCGATGACTGAGTTTGTTACATACGAAACAAGTTCCCTTGAACTTCTTGAAATTCGTTCCCTTATTAGTTTCGGAAGAACTAGAACCAACATATTTCCTCTTGTTGGTCTTGTGCGGATGTTCAACAACATTTGCCTTAGTTTTCATAGTCTGAGCTTTAACCCTCTTTTCTGAACCACGGTTATCCTCTTCGATTCTTAACCGAACAATCAAGTCCTCTGAAGTCATCTCCTTTCTCTTGTGCTTTAGATAGTTCTTAAAATCTTTCCACGAAGGAGGCAATTTCTCTATCAAAGCCGTCGTTTCAAATGACTCACTAAGAATCATTCCTTCGGTTGTAATCTCATGGAGGATCAACTGATACTCTTGGACTTAACTAATCACGATTTTCGAGTCCACCATTTTGAAATCCAGAAATCGGCCAATCACAAACTTCTTTGTGCCCACATCCTCGGTTCTGTACTTTATTTCTAAGGACTCACACAGCTCTCTCGCTGTTTTGATTGGGCTATACACGTTGTATAACGTGTTGTCCAATCCGTTGAGGATATAATTCTTGCATAGGAAGTCAAAATGCTTCCATACTTCCACCGAAGCTACAACCGTAGGATCAGTCTCTCCCTATTTGGGAACCAAGGCCTTCTCTCGTAAGAACCGGGCTAGGTTCAGAGTGGTCAAATAAAACAGTATCTTTTGCTGCCAACATTTGAAGTCTAGACCACTGAACTTCTCGGGTTTCTTACCATGTGTAACATGTGCATTTACGTTAGGCCGTTTCTGCCATTTGTTATTTAAAATAACAAGATCAACTTTATATATATATATATATATATAGAATATATAAAAACACACACATATATATAATATATATATATATTACAAACATATATATACATACAACCACAATCTATATATATACACAACAGTATCAATTTATATGTAACAAAGTATATATATATATATATATATATATATATATATTAGAAATAGATATATTCACATTAATATATATATATATTTCAAAACAGTAGCTATATATATATATATTTAACTATATATATATATTCTACTTATATATATATATTATAACACATTTAAATATATATATTCTAATTCATTAAATATATATAAACGAAACATGTATAATCACAAACATAATTATGAATATATATATATATGCTTCCAATTATAAAAATATATATTCAACAACAAATATATATGCTGTAATTATATATATATATATATACAAACGATCACCATAAAAAATATATATATATATATATATCAAAGTATATATATATATATATACTATACAAAATAAAATAAAATATATATTCACAATATATATTTTAAAACATGAGCAATATTATAAGCAATATATATATATACTAGTAAGAAACGGCGCATTATACTAGTAAGGGAAGAAACGGCGCGATATATTAGTAAGAATTCCCTTCGTTATTAAAACAGAAGAAAATTCATCATCAAAACGATTTGATCAGAACAACAAAACAATTCCAACAATATGGCGTCAGTAACCACCGAAAACAATTCCTATTACAACAATATGATCTGATAGAATTTTGTTAAGCAAAAAAGTACAGGTGGTGTTCAAAAATACACCAAGCCTATTTTCTTGAGATTATCCACTTTATCAAAGCAAGTAATGGACAAAACGAAGGCCATTCGAATATACATAAAACAGCAGTAATGAAATATAGCAGTAATGAAACATAATCGTCTTAAAATTGTTAGTAAATTTGTAGGCATTTAGCAATTTCATTACTACATACATATATAAAATAATTCCGGCATATCAGAAAATATATATAAATATTTAAATATGCGAATATACGGACATTAAAGAAAATAACATATACTTACAGTTTTCGGTAGAACCAAAAAATTGAATATCAAGTCAAGGTTGGACCTCTGATCTTAAGACGATTATTGCCTATCCTTACGATACTTACAGTCTATTGCAATTCATCTCCCAGGCCTCCTCGATAACGTTGCTGTTGAGAGCACACTTGAAGCAACACGGCGAACCAGAAAAGATGGTGTGCGTCTCTCTCAGAAGACAGTATGAAAACCGAGAGCAGAAGAGAAAATTAAATATTTTTGACAGGCACTGCTCTTGGATTTTTATAGAAAATCTGAATACTGTTTGGACAGACACAATTGTTAGGACTTAGGAGAGTTGCGGACTGGGTGGCAAGGAGGACTCGAAGTCGAAGTCGAAGTCGAAGTCGAAGTCGAAGTGGAAGTGGAAGTGGAAGGCGGTTGCTGCCCTCTGGACTGGATTGCCAAATGAGTTGTTGGCTTTGACTCTGTGCCATTATGTGGAACCAAAAACAATAATAACAACATGGACACCATCTTAATTTGGAGGGACACGTTTTTATTATTAGTTTAGGTGAATGAGGTAATGAACTAATGATCCATTCTCTTTCATTCTTAATATATTTTACTTTTTGTTCTTCAGTGTGATGGTTAAATAGTAATAATGAAAATTCATGCACTTGATCATTTTACTTAATATAAATATACGTATTTTTTATTTTAACAGTTAGTTTTAAGATACTTGGGAAAAAAATAGACTTAAGTAATTATAAATTTTGTGACAAAAGTATAATATAACTTGTTTTTTTTGGTGACTTAATATAAATATATGCATAAAATGTTATTCTTTTTTTTCTTTGTCTTTTTCTTATGCATAATACTGATAATTAGATCAAATATCAAATAAGAAATATCTTTTCACAATATTATTTTTGTAAACTTCTTTTATATATATATATATATATTCGGTTTTTTTTTTCATATCATTTATATTTTTTAAATTTGATAGACATATTATTCTATGAAATATTTTGTATTTTTCTTGCATGTCAGGTCAAGTCAAATCATGTTATTTATTTTTTATTTCTAAAATTTTAAGTTGATACAAATGGAATATTTTATTAAATTTTAGAAAAATATCAAAATAGAAAAAATTAAAAAAAATAAAATTGCGAAAGGGATATAACGAAGAGAAAAGATTGTATGAAACGGTTATTCCACGTAAGCATATATCTCTTCCATTCAAATTATGACACGTAATCATATTTTTGGAAAAAATCAACTATTTTTTACAACAATCATTAATGAATTATTGAAATAAATATTTATCATTTATTTATTACATGTAATGTGTAATAAATAATTGATTTTTTTCAAAAATCTGATTACGTGGCATAATTTAAATGGAAGAGACATATGCTGACGTGGAGTAACTGTCACATCCCAACTTCGGGAGTGTGACTAGCCAGAGACAAGTATGTATCTTTGCCTCCAAAGCCTTAACCATGCATCTACCTAACGAAATTTCAGCATGACCTCGCCCGATAAGGGGGTTTTACCGAACCTGCATAACATGCAACACAATAATAATAACACATGACATCCCGGTTAGGATACCTCCAACTAGGGAGTAACCGAGATGCACCGCAGCAGACGCACGAAGTGAACCATAATGTACATATATATATAAATATACAATGCCAAAAATGTACACAATAATCTCGGTCTCCGATCGGATAACTGCATGACACATAATACAACATACTTAGACAAAATAACATATGACATCCCTAGGTGACTGTGCACGGCTCCTCCATCAAGCTACGGATCATCTCGTCAAAACGGTAAGCCATGCTCACCAGCTATCGGTCACGAGCAAGCTGGCAGGGTGGATGAAAGACTGGGTCAATCAGTATCTGAAAAAAAAAATAACTAAAAGGTGAGTCATAAGGACCCAGTGAGAAAACACAGAATCATTAAAGTCTATGGAAAGACTCGCAAATTATATTAACTAATATCACCTGGATGTTTCTATCCAACATCACAAACAACTATAACATCTGGTAGGGTCCGTAGACTCCTACAAACTGGTAGGGCTCGAAAGCTCCTACAAAACCGGTAGGGCACGAAGGCTCTTACAAAACCAGTAGGGCACGAAGGCTCCTACAAAACCGGTAGGGCACAATGGCAGCCTATAAATCCGGTATAGCTGAACATTACAATAAACATGCATCACATAGCATTTAAATAAGCATACTAGCAAGGAACAATGCAGCGCCATACGGTCGACCACTCATACGACAATCCCGGATTATTACTTAATCATCACTTGCCCATTCCTTGGACCTTTTTCTCACGTCTTTACGTGAACTCGATATCATAAGGTAATTCTACGTCATACATTCATACAATCACAGTCGGTATGTCATAACATAATCTAACGATCCTACATTTATTACTACACATTTACTCATAGTGCGCTAAGCGGAAGAAATTGGATCCTCGTGCTCCAGAGCTCTTCCAACCACGGTCTCAGCTAATCTGCGCTCCTAATACATAAACAATAATTTCATAAATATTTTAATAAATTTGAAAACATTCACAATATCCAAAATTGTAGCTAATTCGCTACTATCCGAAATCTACAGCTTAGCTATTTAAACTTTATAATTTTTACACCTAGCTCGGGTGGAAATCTGGAGCAACGACCAACAAGAAACTTGCTCCCCCGAGCCTAACAAAGCTAACGGTGGCCTCGGATGGTGGTGGAAGTGGCGGCACAAGGTGGTTGGCCAACATGGTGAATTCGGCCAAGCTTTGATTTCCAACTCCAAGCCATTTTTTCACTCAACCAACCCCAAATAATAGATGTAGAGGCTGATTTAGGACTACCTATGGTAGTGGTTTAAGGTGGTGACTATGTTGGAAATCACCTAAGGCAAAATGGGCATAAAGAGAAACACATAGTTTCTCATGATTTCTTGAAAAACTAACACCAAATAAGTAATCCTTACCTTCTAGATAGTAGAAAGATGTGTTTTGTTGGCTTAGTGATGAGTAGAAATCAAGAGATCAAGCTTACAAGCTTTTGGTTATGGAGTTTTTTTCACTTTGGTTAGGTTTTCTCAAGGTTGAAGAAGAAACATCCCTTAAGGCATGAAAAAATGAAAGTCACGGCTGGTCATGAGGTTTCTTGACTGATTTTTATGGCCATTTACCAAGCCAAATGACAAAAATACCCCTTTTAGCCCATTTTTGTCTTTTAGTGCCTAAATGGGGTCCACATAAAATTTTTACATTCGGAAGCTCTTTTTTTCACTTGTCTCAGCACGGATATATTTAAAATATCATTTTACACTAGTAAGCAAGTTTTCGTAATTTTTCGATATCCCGAACATCAAATTCGGGCCTCGGACCTTTTACGGGTCAACATTAATACTTTTTCGGTTTTAGCTCCGATTCTCATGCTGATTTCACCAACAGATTTCTAACATCATTTTATGTCCATATGAATCCATTTATTTACTTAAAATCTTTTTCGGACCTTCCCGCGGCCAGTTCCGGATTTTCACTCTTTTAAGTTAACTAAAAGCGTATCCGTTTTCCACTTTACTTTTTGAGTAAAAAAAATGTCAAATTTTCAATCTAAGCATCATATTATGATCCTCTATGATCCCAGAATCTATTAGTGTCGTATACGAACAAAAAATAAAATTTTGGGTAAAATGACCAAAGTACCCCTAGTTCATATTTTACCGGTTTTGTGCCGATTAGATTTTTCCAATAATCCTGATCAGTAATATATCACATTTTAACACTATGTGAAGTTAAAATACCAAATTTTACGGGCTTTACATTATCCCGGTTGCGATTTCTGACTCGTGGTCACTTTAGGGCTAAATCTCTCAAATAGCCGATTAAACCCCTTACTCTAAAAATTATTAATATAACAATAAGATCAGATGGTAGTGTGCTTTGTCTACAAGCATACATAAACTTGATCCACCGTCTATGAATCATTTAAAAAGACCCGAGTTGATCTCTATCTTACGAGGGTCTTACAATTCTCTCCCCTTAATAAAATTCGTCCTTGAATTTTTCTAATTGTGAACTTATTGAATAATTCATTTAAAGACTTACGTACCTACTCTCGGAATAATTGGGGGTACTGTCTCCTCATGTCTCTTTCAAGTTCCCAAGTAGCTTCTTGTTCCCCATGATGATTCCATACAACCTTCACCGAATGAATCTCCTTTCTATCGGAGCTTTCGTACCTGCCGTTCTACTATGGCTATGGGTTACTCTACATATGTCATGTGTTGATCTACCTCTACCGCCTGTGGTTGCAACACATGGGACTCATCGGGGAGGTACTTCCAAAGTATCGACACATGAAATACCGGGTGTACAGCGGCTAACTCAGGAGGAAGGGCCAACTCATATGCTACTACCCCATGTCGCCAAAGTATCTCAAACGGTCCAATGTACCTTGGACTTAGCTTTCCTCTCTTGCCGAATCTCATGACACCCTTAAACGGAAACACTTTCAAGAACACATGATCCCCCACATCAAACTCTAGTTCCCGACGTCTATTATCGGCATAAGACTTTTGCCGACTTTGTGCTGCTCGCATTTTGTCACGGATGAACTCCACATTTCTTAATGCATCCCGAACCATATTTGGACCTAATAATGGACGATCACCCACATTAAACCATCCCACAGGAGATCTGTATTTTCGTCCATACAATGCTTCATATGGTGCCATCTGTATGGTACTCTGATAACTGTTATTATATGCAAACTCAATCAAAGACAAGTGCTGATCCCAACTACCCTCAAAATCTAAAACACATGCTTGTAGCTTATCCTCTAAAGTCTGGATGGTCCTCTCAGACTGACCATCGATTGGAGATGGAACGCAGTACTAAACCTCAACTGAGTACCCAGTGCTCTTTGGAATGATTCCCAAAACCTCGATGTGAACTGTGTGCCTCTATTTGACACAATAGAAATAGGCACTCCATGCAAAGGCACTATCCGATCCAAATATAGTCTAGCATACTGGACTGCCGTATATGTAGTGTACACTGGCAAGAAACGCGTGGACTTGGTCAATCTATCTACAATCATCCATACCGAGTCGAATCCTTTGGTTGACTTAGGGAACCCCGTGACAAAATCCATCGTAACCTTGTCCCATTTCCATTCAGGGACATCCAAACTCTGAAGTGTACCTGCCGGTTTCTGATGTTTGGCCTTAACCTGTTGGCATACCAAGCATCTAGCCACAAAGTTGGCTACATCCTTCTTCATGCCTTCCCACCAATCATGTGCTCGTAGATCATGATACATCTTGGTGGAACCAGGGTGCATAGTGTAGGGTGAGCTATGAGCTGCCTCGAGGAGTCTATGTCGAATATCTCCTGCCAATGGTACCACGATGCAGTCAGGTAACTATAAAGTTCCATCATCATCTATACGAAACTCCTCGCACAATCCTTGTCCAACCTGGGCTTTCTTCCTGTGCAGAAATCATCATCATGTTGCAACTGTTTTACCTCCACCATTAATGATGACCATACTTGCACATGGGCTAACATCTCCCCCGAGTCGGTAACACTATGTACCACACCATCATTGAGGCAATTCCTCACTTCTCGGACCATATGTCTCCTCTGTACTGCTATATGGGCTAAGCTGCCCATGGACTTCCTACTCAAGGCATCCGCAACAACATTGGCCTTGCCGGAATGATAAATGATGGTACAATTATAATCCTTGAGTAATTCCAACCACCTCCTCTGTCTCAAATTCAACTACAGCTGATCAAATATATACTTGAGACTCTTGTGGTCTATATAAATCTCACATGATCGACCATACAAATAGTGTCGCCATATCTTTAATGCGAAAATAATGGCTGCCAGTTCCAAGTCATGCATGGAGTAATTCTGCTCATGACTTTTCAACTGTCTCGACACATAGGCAATAACCCTGTTCTTCTGCATTAATACGTAGCCCAAACCTATGCGAGAAGCATCACAATACACCACAAAGCCATCTGTCTCATTTGGCAATGCTAACACTGGTGCTGAAGTAAAGAGCTTCTTAAGTTCATTAAAGCTCTTTTCGCACTCATCTGACCAAACAAACTTGACATTATTCTGTGTTAACCTGGTTAATGGTGCGGCTATCCTCGAAAAGTTCTCCACGAACCTCCTATAATATCCAGCTAACCCTAAGAAACTCCTGATCTCTGTTACTGTAGTCGGCCTCTCCTAGTCTCGTACTGCCTCAATCTTCTTGGAATCCACAGAAATACCTTCCTTCGAAACTATATGACCAAGAAAACTCACACTCGGTAGCCAAAACTCACATTTGGAGAACTTGGCAAATAGTTTGTGTGCTAGAAGAGTCTCGAGGACAATGCGGAGGTGTTCCCTATATTCATCATCGCCTCGCGAATACACCAAGACATCATCGATGAACACAATCACAAACTGGTCAAGGAAGGGTTTGAACACCCTATTCATCAAATCCATGAACACTGCCGGTGCATTCGTTAGTCCAAACGACATGACCAAAAACTCATAGTATCCATATCGAGTGCGAAAGGCTGTTTTCGGAATATCTTCCTTCTTATGCAAAGCTGATGGTACCCTGATCTAAGATCTATCTTAGAAAAGCACTGAGCTCCCTGCAACTGATCGAATAAATCATCGATCCTAGGCAACAGATAGTTATTCTTCGTCGTCACTTTATTCAGCTGTCTGTAGTCAATACACATTCGTAACGATCCATCCTTCTTCTTAACAAATAAAACTGAAACACCCCAAGGAGAAGTATTCGGGCGTATAAAGCCCTTATCAAGAAGATGCTGCAACTGAACCTTTAGTTCCCTTAGCTCCAACAGAGCCATACGATAAGGAGGAATGGATATCGACTGTGTTCCCGGGGGTACATCTATGCAAAACTCAATCTCCCTATCCGGTGGAAGTCCTGACAGCTCTTCAGGAAAAACATCAGGAAAATCCTTTACCACAGGAATCCCTCTCAAATCCTGAGACTTTATCTCAGCATCATATACATATGCCAAAAATCCTTGGCAACCCTTTGCTAACAATTTCCCGACACTAATTACCGAAATCAAGTGTGGCAAAGTTGTTCTACGATCTCCTTGATACCTCAACCAGTTTACCCGGTATTCTCAACTCTACCACCTTCTCGTGGCAATCCAATACCGCATGATGGACAGACAACCAGTCCATGCCCAAAATCACATCAAACTCAAGTATATCTAGTTCAATTAAATTTACCAAAAATATCTCACCCTCGATCCGTATTTCACATCCTTTCAATATTCTGTTCACTGGGTAAACCTCCTCTAACGGAGTAAGCACTACCAATGGATCATTTAACATATCATAACTCATGTTCAAACACGAAGCAAAGGAAGGAGATATAAAGGAGTGCGTAGCACCCGAATCAAATAATACTATATCCTGCTTGGAACAAATATCTAACGTACCTGTCACGACTGCATTCGACGTCTGCGCGTCCTGAGGATTCAGCACAAATGTTCTGGCTCGTCCTCAACCCTCTGTAGTCTGTCCTCTACCCCTATAGTCTGTCCCCTACCTCCAGACTGTGTACCTCTGCCTGTTGTGTCTCTGCCCACTGACTGGGCCACTGATCCAGTAGTAACAACTGGAATAATAACTGGGGGCGGTGCAACTATAGTATACGTGGGTCAAGAAAGATTCAGCGGATAGTCCTTCTTCATATGCCCCGGCTGACCGCATCTAAAACAAGTACTAGGTCTTCCACATCATCCAAAATGCGGATAACCACAACGCTGACAATATGGAGCTCCTGATCTCCCAATGTTACCTGATGGCTGGGTAACCGATCTAGTCTGACTGCTCTGTCCCCGGACCACTGTACCAGCACCACTAGATGCTCCTGATTCGCCTACACCAGACTGCCAAAAAACCCTGTCTCCCAGTCCTGGCCTTCTTCCGAGGCTCACGGTCAACCTGCCTCTCTTTGGCCTGTGCCTCAAATCGTAAGGCTGCATCAAGAACATCGGAGTATATAGAGGTCCTTGTCAAAGGTATCGCCCTAAATAAGTACTCCCTAAGGCCATTAGCAAACCGCTTGGCCTTCATAGTATCAGTCATCACCATATGTGGCGCATACTTCGCTAACTGATTAAACTTAGTATCATAATCTCAGTCTGTTTCAGTAACTCAAACTCTCGGGCCTTAGCATCCCGTAGACTTTTTGGCATGAATCGCTCAATAAAAGCATTATAAAACTCAGATCATTCTAATGGAGGGCTACCAGCTGGCCGACTCCTCAATAGGGTCTTATACCACTTATAGGCCACCCCCGTCAACTGATAACTAGTCAACTCCACAGCCCTAACTGGTGAGCATCCGAGAGCCACACATAACCGATCACATACATCCACAAAGTCCTGTGGATTTGAATCAAGCTCAATCCCAGAAAATATCGGTGGCTTATTTCATCGAAACTCATATAATGTCACTGGGAGATAAGGCCCTTGTTGGGTCGGTTGCTGTCCCTCAGGGGGATTCTATGGCCTTGGAGGACCTGGAGGGTCCTGGTCCTACCTCTTATCTACTAGTAGATCTATCAGGGTCCTAACCTCCTAACGTATCTCACCAATCTCAGCAGCTAACTGTTCTACCCTATTATCTGCTGCTGACCCCCTAGCAGATCTAGCAGTTTGGTCTCGTTTTCCAGATACGGGATTCGGACGTCCCATCGAGACCTGATCGGGAACCTTAGGTGGTCGTCCCCTCCGCCTACCCCGTGTTCTCTACATCGGGGCCATAATAACCTGAGACAAAAATTTTATCTTTAGGTACCCTCATCTATCCAACCCCGCACTATCCAATATAACCGACAAGTGATCCTTTACATGATGGACACGTGTACAATCATCGACCTCTAGACAATGCTCTGATACCAACTTTGTCACATCCCAACTCCGGGATGTGACCAGCCAGAGACAAGTATGTACCTTTGCCTTCGAAGCCTTAACCATTCATCTACCTAACAAAATTTCGGCATGACCTCGCCCGATAAGGGGGTTTACTGAACCTGCATAACATGCAACACAATAATAATAACACATGACATCCTGGTTAGGACATCTACAACTAGGGAGTAACCGAGATGCCCCGCAGCAGACGCACGAAGTGAACCATAATGTACATATATATATATATATATATATATATATATATACAATGCCAAAAATGTACACAACAATCTCGGTCTCCGACCGGATAACTGCATGACACATAATACAACATACTTAGACAAAATAACATATGACATCCCTAGGTAACTGTGCACGACTCCTCCATCAAACTACGGATCATCTCGTCAAAACGGTAAGCCATGCTCACCGGCTATCGGTCACGAGCAAGCTGACAAGGTGGATGAGAGACCGGTCGATCAGTATTTGAAAAAGAAAAATAACTAAAAGGTGAGTCATAAGGACCCAGTGAGCAAACGCAGAATGAGTAAAGTCTATGGAAAAGACTCGCAAATTATATTAACTAATATCACCTGGATGTTTCTATCCAACATCATAAACAACTATAACATCCGGTAGGGTCCGTAAACTCTTACAAACCGGTAGGGCTTGAAAGCTTCTAAAAAACAGGTAGGGCACGAAGGCTCCTACAAAACCGGTAGGGCACGAAGGCTCCTACAAAGTCGGTAGGGCAAAAAGGCTCTTACAAAATCGGTATGGCATAATGGCAACCTACAAATCCGGTAGGGCATAATGGCAGCCTACAAATCCTGTATAGCTTAACATTACAATAAACATGCATCACATAACATTTAAATAAGCATACTAGCAAGGAACAATGTGGCACCATACGGTCGACCACTCATACGACAATCTCGGATTATTACTTAATCATCACTTGTCCATTCCTTGGACCTTTTTCTCACGTCTTTACGAGAACTCGATATCATAAGGTAATTCTACGTCATACATTCATACAATCACAGTCAATATGTTATAACATAATCTAACGATCCTACGTCTATCGCTACACGTTTACTCATAGTGCGCTAAACGGAAGAAATTGGATCCTCGTGCTCCGGAGTTCTTCCAACAACGGACTCAGCTAATCCGCGCTCCTAGTATATAAACAATAATTTCATAAATATTTTATAAATTTGAAAACATTCACAATATCCAAAATTGTAACTAATTCGCTAGTATCCGAAAATCTACAGCTTAGCTATTTAAACTTTATAATTTTTTCACCTATGGAAATTCGGAGCAATGATCAACAGGAAAGTTGCTCCCCCGAGCCTAACAAAGCTAACGGTGGCCTCGGATGGTGGTGGAAGTGGCGGCACAAGGTGGTTGGCCAACATGGTGAATTCGGCCAAGCTTAGATTTTCAATCTAAGCATCATATTGTGATCCTCTATGATCCCAGAGTCTATTGGTACCGTATACGAATCAAAAATAAAATTTGGGATAAAATGACCAAAATACCCCTGGTTCATATTTTACCGGTTTTGTGCCGATTAGATTTTTCCAATAATCCTGATTAGTAATATATCACATTTTAACACTATGTGAAGTTAAAATACCAAATTTTACGGGTTTTACATTGTCCTGGTTGCGATTCCTGACTCGTGGTCACTTTAGGGCTAAATCTCTCAAATAGCCGATTAAACCCCTTACTCTAAAAATTATTAATATAACAATAAAACCAGATAGTAGTGTGCTTTGTATACAAGCATACATAAACTTGATCCACCGTCTATGAATCATTTAAAGAGACCCGAGTCGATCTCTATCTCACGAGGGTCTTACAGTAACCGTTTCATACAATCCTTTCTCTGTAACGAATATGGTGTATGGTGATCAAATTTGGTCTTTAAACATCACTATTGACTGATGTTATCATTGGTTATTAGCGATTTGAAGTAAAGGTGTCCATGAACCGAGTTGAGCCAACCTAAGTCCGAATGGATATTTCAAATCCTTATCCAAGACTCGGGCTGATCTAATTCGTTGAGCCTTAAAGGTTTGTTTTTCTTTTTTAAAAAAAAATATTAAAATTTTAATACTTTAAAATATATATTAAAATTAAATTAGATAAACTTTTTTTTTAATTAAAAACAAATTTAGATCGACCTAATTTGGACTTTAAAGTCTTTGTTCAAGGTCCAAGTCGAATCAGATCGGACCTACTACTGATTCTTGAATAGGTTTAATTTGAAGAATAAAAGAAAGACAAAAAGAAAGGAAACAAATTTACACTTTAGACTTTTATAAAATAAAAAATGTTAATTAATTTTTTAATATTTTTTATTATTGTTTATTCTTTATTAAACTTAATCTTAAAATTTTTTAAAGTTAAAATTTAATATCAAAATTAAATTAAAAACTAAAATTAATGACAAAATTTAATCAAATTAAAGTAAAATAGTATACAATTTGCTTTAATTCCATAAATAAATAAATACATAATTAAAAAAATAAACAAATCAAATTGGGTCAGGCGCTGTGCTCGGCTAAATAAACGATTCAAAATTCCCGTCGTAATACTGGGCCAAACAGTAGTAATTATTTATCAGAGGGAGAAATAGTAGTCAAAGAGAGCCCTATTGTCGAGATTCGAGAATCACAAAAGCATAAAAAAAAAAAAAAAAGAAACAAAATTTAACGAATCTTCTAATCTTTTATATATCGAGCCCTCTGTCTCTCTCTTTCTTCGCTTAGAGATCAGATCGAGCTTGAACAGGTACGCACTTGATTCGATCCCTCGAAAGGTACTCCAGTTTTTCCTTTTTCACTGTAATAAAATTGTGTTCTCGGAATTATAGATCTCGTCGCTAGTTGTTTCCAGCTTTAGCCGATTTAAGTTACAACGATTTTCATGTCTTTTTTCGAATTTCTTATAGATTGGATCACATTTTTTAGGGTTTCTTATGATCCAAATTTGTTGCAAATTAATGCGTGGTTAATATCTCTCCCTCTCTAACCCCCTTTTTGGTTGCTTAGAAAATGAAGGAAAAGGTATAAGAGTAGCGTAGGGTAAATAGTTATTCGGGTTTCTTAACTGTGATTTCTACTTTTTTAGAAATTTGAATTCTGAAATAGAATTAGATAATTATTGAGTTTATTGGTATATTTACAGGTGTAAGATCTTGTGAGTTAACATGGCAATGATTGATGAGCCGTTGTATCCCATTGCGGTGTTGATCGATGAGCTCAAGAATGAAGATATCCAGCTTCGTTTGAACTCGATCCGCAGACTCTCTACTATTGCACGTGCACTTGGTGAAGAAAGGACACGGAAGGAATTGATTCCATTTCTGAGTGAGAACAATGATGACGATGATGAAGTTCTCCTTGCCATGGCGGAAGAACTGGGAGTTTTTATTCCTTATGTTGGAGGTGTGGAATATGCTAATGTATTGTTACCTCCGTTGGAGACTCTTTGCACTGTCGAGGAAACTTGTGTGAGGGAGAAGGCTGTGGAGTCGTTGTGCAGAATTGGTGCCCAGATGATCGAGCAGGACTTGGTTGAGTCCTTTATTCCACTAGTGAAGGTTGGCTTCTGCTTTGTGCTTTCATTTTACTCATACAATATGTGTGTGTGTGTATACATTCAATAGTTTTACGTATTTTTTGAGATATAATTTAGGAAGTTGAATGCCTTGAAATGCTGCATGATATGGTGTGTCTATATTCTTTTTTATTTCTTAGGAAAGACGTGATAAATATTGCAACAAGGAACTACAAAAATTTGATATAGAGTTCGATTTTGGCTTTAAGGTTTGTGTGCTCAAAGATTGTTAGTGGAAGAAAGATGATCTCTAACAATGCTTGAAAACTCTATAAACTGGACAGTTGATGAAAATCCACTTGCATTATGTGTTTTGTGATTCTAAATCAGCATAGACTGGTCTGCCGTAAACTACCAACATGCATGTTCTGCTGCTCTACCATGTCCTGATTTGGATAATTTACCGTATAATATGATAATGTTGTGCTGCTCTGCTCTGACTAGGACATGGTGTTATCTTGGATATATGCTCAAGTTCATTTTTAATTGTAATCCTAATTAATACTTGATTTAGTTTTACCTCACTACAAATAGAATGACTGAGTCTTTTCTTTGAATGTGATTGTCTCCAACATCCAGAGATTGGCTGCCGGTGAGTGGTTTACAGCTCGAGTTTCCTCATGTGGCTTGTTTCATATTGCATACCCAAGTGCCCCAGAGGCATTAAAAACTGAACTGAGAGCGATATACAGTCAGCTTTGCCAAGATGACATGCCTATGGTTAGGAGATCTGCGGCAACAAATCTTGGAAAATTTGCTGCTACTGTAGAAGCACCTCATTTGAAGGTGGACATCATGTCTATGTTTGATGATCTGACGCAGGATGGTATGTAGATAACCTAATGTATCTTTTGATTCAAAAGTCACTTGAATTATATGCTTTAAAAATGCAGGATAATTGATTTGAGTTAATCCTGGTCAAAATCATGAGGGAAGAGTTAGTAGCCTTATGGTGCTTTTCTTCCTTTTAGAGGGGGTTTATGGGGCAAACATGTGGGAAGGAAGAGGAATTGGGAAATGTGTAGCGGGCTGCTCCTTTGTAGCTCCAAGGAAAGTTGCCTTTATTTTTGCATTGAAAAAATAAAAATAAAAATGAAGGAATGTGTTTTCCAATTGTGCAACTTCATCTTTTTATCTGATAAATTCAAGGTGTGTTGCTTATGAGCAAGAGTCATGGACAATCGCCCAAAAATTAGATCACTGTATGTTTGGGCAGTCTTATCACCAAAGACACTTATAACCTTTTCTTTTTCTCCTCCAATCTTTTCAAACAATTATGTTGAAAAATCTGTGGAATTTATCTAGCATCTCATGTGTAAAGCATAACTAAGGTCATTGATGTACTTTATGGGGGTTTGACCTTATTTTTATAAATGAAAAAAAAAAATCACTTGTCTATGATCGTTCGTTCGTACTTATGCATTTTATCATTCATATTTAATTTTCCAGTAATATTGACAAGTTCATACTTTATAGTAGAGTTTAAATGCTTATATTTTCCCATTTTTTATCCATGCAGACCAAGATTCTGTTCGATTATTGGCCGTTGAGGGTTGTGCAGCTCTTGGAAAGTTGTTGGAACCCCAGGATTGTGTGACACATATTCTCCCTGTCATAGTTAATTTCTCGCAGGTAGACCATCTGATAAATATTATGTTACAAACATGTTAGGTTCTCTAAGGTTGCTCCATCCTTGTCTTCTTTTGTCATTTTTTCCCCATCTTTCTGAGGAGTGAGGAAGTTGGGGCAAACTTTGTATTGTGGTTTCGTTCTGCATGAGTACTACATTTTCTACATATGTTTTTTAAGCTCTTTGCATTTTTTCTAAAACTTATGAAAGTCCTTTTTTCCCCACTATCTGAAACTAACCATTGAGGAGGTTGGGGATTTCTTTTACCCTTTTACACTGTCGTTGAAGATAAAACTTAGCCAATGTTCTTCTGAACGCATGACATTCCTGGATCCCAGCCATGTTAAAAAGCACCTGTGTCATAAACTTTTTGGCCATCTTGCTTGCACAGTATCATTATTGCATCTGTAAAAGATTCCAGCATATTTTGAATGAAATGGATTATCACTTTCTGTGATTTCACCTCAAACTGCATGGTATCCATTTTGTTAGGAGGGCTTTCAATCTGTGTTATACTACTCTGTGGGGATCCCTCATATCTTTAGGTTTTTCCAAGTTCTTGACCAGTGTTGTCAAGGCGTGAGCCTAGGCGCGCCTACGCCTTGCGCCTTAGCGTTAGATAACAAAAGCGCCTCAGACCCTTTCGGGCGAGGCTCATTTGATCAGGCGCACGCCTGGTGCGCCTAGGCGCGCTTTTTTGTAAGGCGATAGGCATAAAAAAAGCTCGCCCGATTGAAGTTCTCTTTAATTTCTTTTATTTTAACTTTTTTCATTAGATGTACTTTTATTAGTAAGAAAGGAGATAGTATCAAACTCTTCACTTCTCAATATTTGAGTATTCAACAACAGATATGGGACCATAAGGAAATCATGCATGTTGGGCAAAAAATAAATTGCATGTTTTGTAGATAAACTGGACCACTCTTTAGAGTTTATTATTATAATGATATATCTTAAGCTTATTATATATATACATACATAGACACACATATAAATATTGCGCCTTACTTCACTCAGGCGAGCGCTTTTTTTGCGCCTTGCGCCTAAGGCAATACAAGGGTTCTAGCGCCTAGAGTGCGCCTGCGCCCTTGACAACATTGTTCTTGACATGTTATGGTTTGATTCACCCTACCAGAAATCAATTAACCTCAAGATTGTAAATGTTATGTTCTTCACAACTTTTCTTTTTTATTTTTTAGAATATATCTTGTGTTTGTGTTTGATGGATAGTTAGTTTTAAGGCAAAGTATTTAGATCTTCTCGCTTCTAGAAGTGAAATGGAAATTTCATTCTCTTAATTGATTTTTCCCTTTCTCCTTCTCTCCCTTTTGCATTCTTCAGTTTGGTAATTCATATTTATGGGTGATTGTTTTTTGAAATGGTATTAATTTTGCTTCTAGGATAAGTCTTGGCGTGTCCGTTACATGGTCGCAAATCAATTGTATGAGCTATGTGAAGCTGTTGGTCCTGAGCCTACTAGGTAATTTCTATCCTGTGGCATAAATCATTATATTTTTTGCTTTCCTGACATCTATTGCTATGCCTGTTTTCCTCCATTTTACCTTTTTTCCCTGTTCTCCCTGATCTCTATTGATGAATTTCCTTTCTATTTAATTGGAAATCCATGCAATTGGCTTAGGTTATTTATCAATTATCATATTTAAGCCATTCGAAAATGATTTTTCTTACACGTACATTACTTTGAATGATGCTCTTGAGTTATAATTGAATGATATTGTAAGGTTTACATGTTTAGGTCGGACCTAGTCCCTGCATATGTTCGCCTGCTTCGTGATAATGAAGCTGAAGTTCGGATAGCTGCTGCTGGAAAAGTAACTAAGTTTTGCCAAATTCTGAATCCAGAATTAGCAATTCAGCATATTCTTCCTTGTGTCAAGGTAAAAATGCTCATGGAATGCTTTGCCTACTTCGTCCAAGTTTTGTGTTCATATATTGCCGTAATTTAGTTTTTCCACACTCTAGCAATGTCCTGTCTAAATTAGTTAATGTTGCCTACTATAGGAACTATCAACAGATTCATCCCAGCATGTTCGTTCTGCTTTGGCTTCAGTTATAATGGGAATGGCACCCGTTTTAGGGAAGGTAAACATTCTGTCTTATCTTGTGCTTGGATAGTCTACCTTCAATGAAATTCATTTGTTCTTGGAATTGGCATAGGCTACATGATTCTTTTTGGTATTGACTGTTTAATTTGTTGAAAAAATGTTTATCTTCTCTTCTTACAACATTTTCTGGTATGCCATCCTTATTTCAGTTATTTGCAAGTATGTTAGTATAATGTGTATTTTTCAGTTGCTTTGACTGAGGTCCTTCTTAGTGTTCTCATCTGTGGTCCTGGGTACCTAATTAGCAGAATAACATTTCCCGCCAGCTTGGTGTTTCTTAGGAGTAACAAGCTCTATTCAGAATTATGTGGGAGATTGGCTCTTTTTTCTTTCCATGAATTGCATGTTAGATGCATGAACAATTGTGCGTTCTGGAAAAAAATTAATTATTCCATGTTGTCTGGACAAGCTTAGATGTCTTGCTGGTTTTTTATTGTTGGGTCTCATATTGATTCTAGAAGGCATTGTTTCCTATTGTTCTGTTGCATTATAATTATAATTGCATTCATGCTATACATGTTGCAAGCTTTTTTATTTATTTTTTCTTTGCATACAACTAAATCTCCTCTGATGGTTGTAGGATGCTACCATAGAGCAATTGCTTCCCATATTTCTTTCTCTTTTGAAAGATGAATTTCCAGATGTCCGACTGAATATCATTAGCAAGCTTGATCAAGTCAACCAGGTTTGTTATAATTTTTAAGTTGTCATTTAAGATTTATTAAGAAAATAGTGATTTTTTTTATTGTTTTCTATTTAATTATATGTCGACAGTTTTTATCAATCTTAGCTTGGAAAATGATAGTTGACTGAATGGTTTTTATATTTTCTATGTTCGACTGAAAAGTGAAAATAGACCTTTGACTAGACTAAATCAATCTCAGACCCTCCTTGTTTGTCAACTAAAGTTTGAGAGTTTGATTTTATTTTAGTTTCTGGAGAAAACACCACATACTCTTCCATTTGGTCACAATAACTATGAAGTTACTTGTCTGAATACTGCGGCAATTGGTGAAAGTTGTTTGCTGGAAACCTTATTTTCTTAGGGATTCAGAATAAAAAGCTCAGCCACTTTTAATAGTTTAATGCTTGACTGGCAGTTTAACACTTATAACAGTTTAAGCTTAAGCTGAACTGGCAATGTGAGTTCTTTATAGACCATAATAGTTTTAAAACTTATTTCCCATTGTTTTGTGCTTTTAAGATTATTACCCAACTCCTAGTGTTTTTGGCCATGTCATTAATATATCATATTTTCTCAATTTTTTGTAATTAAAAGAAAAATCAAATGAAGGTTGACTTTTACCATAATTCTGTCTCTCTCCTTTCTCTAGCTCTCAAAATTTTCTTTCTTTTGATCTCCTATTTGGTTAATGGCGCTAGGGACAGGACTTATTTATTCATTATATAATATAAGTTTCATCTTAGAAGAACTATACGATTGTTTAATAACATAGATGAACAAATTCATTTGAAAAAATCTGCAATGGATTTCCCTGACTTTTAATAAACCCCTAAATCCTGATATATAGAAATCTAATTGGCTTTCTAGCTTTTTGTCCAAAATATTGCTATTTTTTTTATAAAAAAAATTCCTCAAGTTCGTTAAGTTTTAGATCAATGGTTTTACCATTTTAATCAAACTCTATGGTCAAGGAGGAGCACATATTATTTTTTATGTTTCCAATTAATTTAGCTGATTGAGATTGACTTGCTTTTGTATTTAAACCACATCCCCCCCCCCCCCAAAAAAAAAAAAAACCAAAAAGAAAAGTTATTTAAATATTAACATTCAACATCTGTTGTGATGATTATTACAACTTTCAATTCTTTTTCATTAGTTACTATTATATAATGCTTTGAATTATATATAGTTTAAAACACATATTTCATTTTAATTCTCTAATATAATTAGTAAAAAGCATAATTGTGTTGTATATCAAAAGATAATGAAAACACTAGCTAGGGTTAAATATTTGAAAATAAAATGGAAAAAAGGAAGATTTTCTCAATTAGCATCATTATATCAGTAAACTGTTTTGAAAAAAAATTGACATATAAATAAATAAGGGTTTCCTCCATTACTTTGGAAAGTAGAAAACAGAAATTGGTAGAGAAAGAAGACAACAAGAGAGATAATGTGTTAGGGTAAGAGCCAACTGCCTTTTTATTATTGTAATTGCAAAAAATTAAGAAAATATGACATGGATTAAAGTATAATGAATTGGGAAATAAGTTTAAAAGTATAAGACTTTGGGAAATAAGTATTTACACTACTATGGTTTAATAAAAGCCTCACAATGTGTTGTTGAGCAGTTCTCTTAATGCAGGGTAGAAACTAGAACAGTAAACAAGATAGAAAGTAGGCTGCGATTGAGTAGGACTTTTTAGGTTTAGAGGCAAATCTGCCAATACCTTTATTGAAGAGTTAAAACTCTGAAAAATAATAATGATAAGCTGATCGACTGCTACCCTATCTTAGGGTATTTATAATAACCCTATTTTATTTAAAGTCACATGCCTAAATAAAATACCTAAATAGCATAAGACTCCTACTTAAAATAAACTAAGTAAACAAGCATAAACTTGAAGACTTCTACTTAAAATAAACTAAGTAAACAAACATAAAACTTTAATAATTAAATCGATGCTCCTGCATCAATCTCCCTTGGTTAAAAAGGAGCTGACTCCGTAGAATAAACCTTGGCCGCTTCAGCATACACCTCAGGGTCGATCTTCCTTAGTTCTTCCTCGGCAATCCATGTACTTTCACAAGCTGGTTTGCCCAACCACTTTATTAGGAATCGTCTATAAGCATTACCTCTTCTAGACTTCACTTCCCTCACATCTAGAACTTCTTGGACAACATCAGCTTGCTTAGTAGGAAGTTGATCAGCTTGGTCTTCAATTGTGGTCACATTCTCTTCATCCTCAAAAGAATATAAATCAGAAACATTAAAAATGGGACTGATTTGTAACTCACCAGGCAGCTCAATTAAATAAGTATTTGAGCTAATCTTCTTCAATACCTTACATGGACCAAACTTCCGAGACTTTAGCTTATGATAAGTACCTTTAGGAAATCTATCCTTCTTCAAGTGGACCAACACTAGGTCTCCTTCCTCAAATTCTTTGAAACGTCTATGCTGATTGGCAGCATCAGCATATGCGGCATTGCTGGCTTTTAGGGCTGTTTGCACTTCCTCATGAACCTTGCGGACATGGTCAGCAAAGGCTTCTCCATCTTCACTCACCCTAGCTTCTTGTGGCAATGGCACTAGGTCCAACACATGTTGAGGCTTGAGACCATAAGCAACTTCAAATGGAGTCTTCTTGATAGTTCTATTAACTGAGTTGTTGTAAGCAAACTCAGCTTGTGGTATAACTGAATCCCAACCCTTCACATGGTTTTTAACCAAACACCTTAGCAAATTATCCAAGCTCCTATTAATGGCTTCAGTCTGACCATCTCTTTGTGGATGACAAGTGCTGGAATATTTTAATTCAGTCCCTAACTTCCGCCACAAAGTCCTCCAAAAATGACCCACAAACTTGACATCCCTGTCTAAAACAATCGAAGTAGGAACACCATGCAAACGCACCACTTTAAAAAACAAATCAGCTATGTGGGAAGCATCTGCTGTTTTGGAGCAAGGAATAAAATGTGCCATTTTAGAAAACCTATCCACTACAACAAAAATCGAGTCATACCCTTTGGATGTCTTAGGAAGGCCCAACACGAAATCCTTGCTCAAATGAATCCAAGGTGCCTCTGGTTCTGGTAATGGCATGTACAACCCAGTGTTTTGGGATGTCCCTTTGCCGAACTGACAAATAGAACACCGTTGCACAAACCTGCTCATATCTTTATACATTCGCGGCCAATAATAGCGATCTGACACCAGCGCTATTGTCTTGTCCCTGCCAAAATGTCCTCCTAAACCATTCCCATGAAGCTCCCTGATAATCTGTTCTCGAAAAGACCCTTCAGGAATGCAAAGCTGATTTCCCTTAAAAAGGTACCGTCATGCAACCTGTAGGGCAGCTGCTGGTCAGCTTCTGTCCCCTGCAAATCTGCCACAATCTGCTTAAAATCAGAATCAGTAACATACTGATTTTTGAGTTCTTCGAAGCCAACAACTTGGGAACTCATCGTCGTTAAAATTAACGATCGCCGACTCAAGGCATCCGCCACCACATTAGTCTTCCCTGTCTTATACTTCAAGGAAAAATTAAACTCATCTAAATATGAACTCCATTTAGCATGACGATCATTGAGCTTCTTTTGCGAACTCAAATACCTTAGGGCTTGATGGTCTGAATAAACCACGAATTCCCTATAGGCTAGATAGTGCTGCCAGTGCCGAATGGCCCTCACCAAAGCATAAAATTCCAGATCATAAGTGGAATACCTTCGCTTAGAATCTGACAATTTCTCGCTAAAAAATTCCAAAGGCTTTCCTTCCTGACTAAGAACAGCCCCAATCCCGTTATGGGAAGCATCACATTCAACAACAAATAATTTATCAAAATCTGGTAACGCTAAAACTGTTGCGGCTGTCAACAGGAGTTTAACTCGCTCAAAAGCTTTCTGAGCTGAATTGGTCCATTCGAATTGCTCTTTCTTCAAAGTTTCTGTAATAGGCCTCATAATGGAGCTGAAATTCCTTATGAACCTCCTATAAAATGAAGCTAAACCATGGAAACTCCTTACTTCTTTGGCTGACTGTGGTGCTGGCCAGTCTTGGATTGCTAGGACCTTACCCGGATCTAGTTTCAGCCCTTCGGCAGAAACAATGAACCCCAGAAATACCACTTCTGTTTGTAAAAAGGAGCATTTCTTCAAGTTTACAAAAAGCTTCTCCTTTTGTAGGACTTCCAATACTTGGCGCAAATGTACTAAATGCTCTTTTTCACTATGAATGTAAATCAGAATATCGTCAAAATAAACGACAATAAAACGTGTCAGAAAAGGTTTAAGTACCTCAGTCATGATGCGCATGAATGTGCTAGGAGCATTTGACAAACCGAAAGGCATTACTAGCCATTCATATAAGCCATCCGGGGTCTTGAAAGCAGTCTTCCACTCATCTCCTTCTCTCAATCTGATTTGGTGGTAACCACTTCTCAAGTCAATCTTAGAAAATACCTTAGAACCTGCCAATTGATCGAGCATGTCCTCCAATCGCGGGATTGGAAACCTGTACTTGACCGTGATTTTATTTATGGCTCGACTGTCCACACACATCCTCCAAGAACCATCTTTCTTAGGGGCTAACAAGGTCGGACAAGCACAAGGACTTTTGCTTTCTCGCACTAACCCTTTTTCCATCAACTCTTCAACCTGTTTTTGCATCTCAAGCCGCTGTGCAGGCGGTATTCTGTATGCTGGCAGATTTGGTAGAGAAGCTCCCGGTACTAAATCCATGGCATGTTGAATGCTCCTCATTGGTGGTAGGCCTTGAGGCAAGGTATCACCTACCAAATCAACAAACTCCTCTAATAATCGCTGAACTGCCATAGGTTGTTCCTTGCTGTCCCCATCACTGTCGACACAATTAGCAACCTTGCTGATAACAGCGAACATCACTCCTGCTTCCCTTCCTTCATCCTCCAACTCTTCAGCTGTTAAAAACCCATTTAATTTGCTGGTGTTAGGTGCCGCAACCTCTCTATGGGGATGTAGAGTGTACTTTTTACCCGCTCTATGGAAGGAATATGTATTTTCCTTAGTGTAGTGTTGCATATCATGGTCATATAACCAAGGTCGACCCAAAAGAATATGACAAGCATCCATTGGCACAACGTCGCATAGCGCCTCATCATCCACATTACTGCCCATAACAAATTTAACTAAGCATTGAGATTGTACTGGTATCTCAAAGCCTTTTTTAACCCATTGGATCTTGTATGGGTGAGGGTGTTTCTCTGTAGGCAAGTGCAATTTGTCGACTGTTTCCTTGGAAATATAATTTTCCGAACTCCCATTGTCGATAATGGCGTCACATACTTTGGTACCACAAAGAACACGGGTTCGAAATATGCTTCGCCTCCTCCAATCTTCCTTATCATCTTTGGTGGTTGCTGTCATGACTCTCCGAACCATCAACGACTCTCCTTGTACCGGATAAATATCCACATCATCATCATCATCATCGTTATGGTCATCATAGATGGGTTCCGACAAGTTTAGACCATCCTCTTCTATCTCAATCAGATTCACCCTTCTTTTCGGACATGTGTAAGAAGCATGTCTCCTTTCTCCACAACTGAAACACCGAATCTGACTTCCAGCCCCTGTTTTGTTAGGATTTGGCTGTGTGCCGCCTCCTGTTTTGCCATAACCTGCTTGTGTGCCGCCCCTGTACTCATTCTGCCCCTTGTAACCCTTGCTACTGCCCATGGAGTTGCTGCCAGTCAGTTTACTGGTTGAGGCAGCCCCTTTCCCACTGAAATTGCTGTGGGAGGCAGATTCTGACTTGTTAAAAATAGGCCTCTTAGCACCATAGCGTAGTACCCTTTTCTCAGCTTGCAAGGCTGCTTGTCTCGCATCTTCTAAGGTGAACAACCGAACCACCCCCAACTCATCTCTAATGCTTAGATCCATTCCCGCAAGATAGCGAGATGTTAACTGCTCATTGGTTTCCTTCAAGCCGACCCTAATAGACAGATTGTTAAAGTCAGATGTGTATTGGTCAATCGACCTACCATTCTGTCTGAGTAGATGGAATTTGCGATAAAGATCCATGGCATAATCTGCTGGTAGGAACTGTTTCCGCATCTTGCTCTTCATGTGTTCCCAACTACCAATTTTCAGCTTTCCTTGACGTGCTCGCTGCTCTTCAACTCTCTTCCACCATTGAAGTGCCGCCCCTTTCAAGTGAAGCTTCACAAACAATACCATTCGATGCTCTGCCATGGGCTTCCATTCGAAATAATTATCCACCGTGGCTTCCCAATCTAGATAATCTTCAGCGTGTAGATCCCCATGGAAATCATCTACTTGGATCCTCACTCCTCCTCCATTCAAATCCAAGGCATGTAGCAACCTATCTTCCAATCCACCTCTTGCTGCCAGATTCGCAGGTCCAGCGTTATGGAAGGGGTTCTCAGCCTCTCCATCATCCGATTCTTCCTCCTGACCACCTTCCGGTAAATCAAAAGGGTTGTGGTCACCTTCCGGAATCTCCATTCGGGCTCCCACTAGTCCTGGTCGCTGCAAGGCTTGAACAGCCCGCGACAAGTCTTCAATCATCTGCCTCATCTCATTCAAGTCAGTTTGCTGCCCTTGATTTCCCCTGGCACGACCTCTACCACGCCCAACCATGGCTTCTGATACCAATTTAATGCAGGGTAGAAACTAGAACAGTAAACAAGATAGAAAGTAGGCTGCGATTGAGTAGGACTTTTTAGGTTTAGAGGCAAATCTGCCAATACCTTTATTGAAGAGTTAAAACTCTGAAAAATAATAATGATAAGCTGATCGACTGCTACCCTATCTTAGGGTATTTATAATAACCCTATTTTATTTAAAGTCACATGCCTAAATAAAATACCTAAATAGCATAAGACTCCTACTTAAAATAAACTAAGTAAACAAGCATAAACTTGAAGACTTCTACTTAAAATAAACTAAGTAAACAAACATAAAACTTTAATAATTAAATCGATGCTCCTGCATCATCTCTCCTGCAGTTTCCTAATTGCTCAACTTGCAATTTTAATCATTTATTATGGTGCAGCGGTTGGTAGCACTACTAACTGTGAGCATGGTGAATATCTTATATATTCAAATCCATCGTAGTTAATGTACCTATCATTGCAGGTGATTGGAATTGATCTGCTGTCCCAGTCCCTATTGCCAGCAATTGTGGAGCTCGCAGAGGATAGGCACTGGAGGGTTCGGCTTGCAATAATAGAATACATTCCTTTATTGGCAAGTCAGTTGGGTGTTGGCTTTTTTGATGACAAACTCGGTGCACTCTGCATGCAATGGTTAAAAGATAAGGTGCAAAGAACTTTGATATGGAGCAAAAATCAATGGAGTTTATGTGCTTCTTTCTGAATCATTATATTCCAGTTTAATTGTTTCATAATGAAATATTTGTGAATGTCAAATCTGTTCTGTTTGTTTTAGGTTTTGTTTACGTATTACCAGTCTACCTTTAAGAGGTGATACTAGGAACTTAATAGTGATACTAGGAACTTAATATTGTAATATTGCAAAATAAACTTTGTTAACAACTTTGGTATTCAATGTAGGTTTATTCCATTCGTGATGCTGCTGCTAATAACGTGAAGCGCCTGGCAGAAGAATTTGGACCAGATTGGGCAATGCAGCACATAGTTCCACAGGTCAGTCTGCTTATGTTAACAATAATTTCCTTCCTTTTTTTATAATTATAAATGAGTAAATAAGGAGACATCTGAAGATGTTGGTTCTCAATACGACGTCTCTTTTTTGGGAAATCTATTGACAGGTTTTGGACATGATTAACAACCCTCATTATCTGTATCGTATGACCATTCTACATGCAATTTCTCTACTGGCCCCTGTTATGGGCTCAGATATTAATTGTTCAAAACTTCTACCTGTGGTTATTAATGCTTCAAAAGATAGGTAATGCTGATGCATTCTGAAGTTTGATTTGAAAGGTTATTTGTTTGAATTCTGACTTGGATTACGAGACTAAAAATTTCATGACACAGGGTACCCAACATCAAGTTTAATGTGGCCAAGGTGCTGCAGTCACTTATTCCTATTGTTGATCAATCCGTGAGTAAATTTATTCTCATTTTAATAATTGTTATGTGGTAGAATTCTAATATTTGATTTTTTTCTTGAACATGTTTGAGTTGTTAGAGTATAAATCTATCCTGGGAGCTGAAAATCAGTATATTTTTCAGAGCACCTTAATCGTGATTATCTTAAAAAAGAAATATTAAATTAAAATGGAAAAGGAAAAAACGAAAACTTGTCTTGTTCAGTGTTACGGAAAATTTGAGGGTTTCAGTTTTTTACTTTTCCCACTATTTTATTTTCTTGTATAGCACATAAAGAATAGAAAGGTGTTCCAGACGAAAATTATGTGATGTTAATACGGGATGCCACCTATTGTGTTTTTTTTTCTTCCTTTATGTTCCTCCTGTCTCCCCTCATTTCCCATCTCTGAATTCTTTTAATTGGTTGATGTTACTGGCAATTCATAAAATTGATGATTTATTGTCTCATTAGCTCTCTCGGTTGGAATGGAAGAAGCCATTTGTTTTTTAGGGTTTGTATATAAACGGAGATTGTTATGCTGGTTTAGTTTGTTCCTGGATTTGGAATATAATTTGGTGTTCTTTTTGAACAATACAGGTTGTGGAGAACTCAATCCGTCCGTGCTTAGTTGAATTGAGTGAGGATCCGGATGTCGATGTCAGGTTTTTCGCCAGCCAAGCCCTAGAATCAAGCAATGAGGTCATGATGTCTTGCTAGATTGTGCCATTAGTCTTTTTGTTCCTCTTTATCCCTCCATTTTTTTTTTTCATCTTTTAGTTGTATTTTTACCCTTTAAAATCCATTAACTCACTTTTAGATATATGTAATTTCTTATTTGAGGTGCTGAGTTCCTTTTGTCAAAGAAGATCTTATATTTTGTTCTGATGCTCTTTGCTTCCGATCCGAAGAAAATGGCTGCACTTGCCTCTCACATGCTTTTCTAATCACAATCAAATAAAGTCTTGAAATATATGGTACTATTATTAGTACATAGTACATACTGGATTAAAAAACAAACTAATAATAATAATAAAAATAACCAGATTACCTAACTGGAGACGGTTCACGTCTGCTTCACTTCAGCTTAAACTTGGATTAGACATTGGGTATTTATTTTGGTTTCTGTACGATGACCAAAAAGGTTTTTGTGGAGTAAAGATGTAATATATCTGATGGTTTCAACTTTCAATAACCAAATTTATAATGAGAAACTTTTAGGTGGTTGGTTAGCTGTTGGATTAGGATTTTTTTTTTTCTTTCTATTTTAATATAAATTTATTATGCTGTTTTATTTAAATTGATGTGATTAATGCCATTCATATTTTAATTTGCTGATTTTACGATCGAGTCTTGTGTGATAATTTCTTGGTCATAACTAAAACATAAACCAACTTGTTTTGTTCTCTGGTAGAGGTGCCCATGGTCGGGCCGGGTCGCGGCCCAATTTTTTTTTTATTTTTTTGTCCAGGTGCGGCTTTAGGTCGGGTCGGGTCAATCTGCCGGTCCATATTTATTGTTCATCATATTAAAAGAAAATATATATATTTTTTTTTATTTTTTTTATATATTTTTAAAATTAAATTTAAAAAATATTATTTTTTTATTAGATAAACAATGATTCGGTCGGGCCGACTCGAATCACTAAAATCACTACTTAGGTCCGGTCCAATACAGACCGGACGGATTGCCCGGCCCGTGTACATGTCTATTCTCTGACAATGACATATTCTAAAATAAATAAAAAAAACTGCGATTTATTGACAATATATGCTCAACAGTTCAGTAGTTAAGGATTGCATTTTCTTGAACAAGAGCCAAGAAAATGCATTAGGCAAACAGGCGATCCAAACGAGTTTTACAAGTTCCCCACATTAACCATGAAGAAGAAAAGGAAAAAAATAATAAATAAATAAATAAATAAATAAAGGACCACTTATGCTCTGATTGCTGATAATCTGGCCTCTCTAATTTGGGTGGTTGGGTGGGATAGATATTTGACAGATTAAACTAAATAAAAAGTCAAGCAGGATAACAAATTATGCAGGTTATAAGGCATTGGAGTTCTAAGACTAGGCTAGTAGAATCTGATGAAACTGAAAGTTGAACTTTCATAACAAGAACTTGGGCTTACCAAGAAATTGTAGAGCGAAAACAATATGTAGAAGAATAGAGCTTCTGGTGTTCCTTGGTGTTCCAAGTATAAATGTGGATCAATCATGTACTTTGCTTCCATTCAGGATGCCTATGCAGACGTCACCTTTATTCCGCCGGAGTACATAGTAGTTGGGAAGTCCTCACGGTACTAATGATAAAGTAGCCTTCCGGAGCAGGGATTTAAATAGCAGCCGTAAAGCGACGCTATGACCGCTATTTAGCGGTTGCGTGATAGGATCCAATATGGTCCAATTCCATGGCAATATCTATATGGGCCAAGATCCAAGAAGATCTAGGAAACGTGGCAAGAATGGGTGGAATTCACTTGTGCCATGTTGCAAGTTATTCAGGAAAGGCTTCAACATGCAAGATGGGCTTGCATCCAAGTTTGGTCCATGTGATTCAAGAACACAAGGTGGCACATTAAGAGGGCTTATTTGGGTTTATTTTAATTCTTATAATTACTTAGGCATTTGGGCCTATATTATGTAACATGGACATCTTTTAATTATTTAGGTTTAGGCTTGAGCATGTTCAGCCCATATTTTGCATATTATAACTTAGTAGATTAGGGTTATTGTAGGGAGGCTATAAATATATGTCTTAGCCACCTACTTTAATTATCTTTTGATCAATTAAGTCTGATTTTATTCAGTGAGAGTTTTTCTCTTTTTAGTTCTTGAAAGAACTTAGGAACTTATCAAAGAATTCTTTCTTTGTGGCGTTCAACCTATCAACTTAGGTTCTTGAAACGAGAGTTCTTAGGGTTTAGATTACATGCTTAATCTAGGTTCTTTGAAACAGGCTTTTAAGGGTTTAAGTTTTCTTTGCCTGAATCTTGGCTTTTCTGGGTTAGGTATTTCAATTTGTTAGTGGGTTCAAAAGGTTTCACCCCTAGGGTTCACATCAGTTGGTATCAGAGCTTAGGCTTCCAATCAGGTTTTTATAGTTATCGCTTTGATTTGTTGTTTGTTACTTCTTTTTTTGGGGTTTCAGATACTATCACAGCAAAATCAATAACAAGATTTTGGGGTTTTAGGCATTCTTATCTTGGGGTTATAACTTTAGGTATTCTTGCCCTGGGTTATAGTTTTTAGGCAATCTTGCTTTGGGATTTCGTTTCTTGTAATTGAATCAAATCAATCTAACAAGATTTTGGGGTTTCAGCATTCTTGTCTTGGGGTTATAGCTTTAGGCATTTTTCCTACGGTTATAGTTTTTAGACAGTCTAAGTTTGGGGTTTCAGTCTTGAAAAGTGGTTTAAATCAAGATTTCGTTTCTTGAATTCTTGATCAATTAAAATTTCTTCTTGTTGATTCTTGATCCGAATCTTGAAAAATAAATTCAAGAATTCAGAGGGGCATTCGAACAGTCCCAAGAAAAAAAAAAGAAATTCATTCGAGATTTCTAGAAAATCAAGAAGTCTCGTTCTTGAAAAAAAAAAAAAGTGTTCGAATAGGCAGAAAAAGAAAGAAAGATTCGAAAAAGATTGAAAAAAGAAGAAAGAATCAATATTCATCTTTTTTTACTAACCAAAGTTGTTTTGCAGCAACTTTAAGATGTCTCTCACTTTATGCGACGAAGTAAAGCAAGCTTTACAAGAGATGAAAGATCTCACCTCATTGTTTGAGAGGTTTGTGCAACAAGAGGAAGAAAGATGGAGAACAAAAAAGAGAGAAAAAGAGAGAAGAAAAAAAGAAAAAGAAAGTGAGGTGGCTGCAAATAAAGAAAAGCAGGAGGAAACAGAGAGTAAAAAAGAAAGTGAAAAAGAAATAGAGGTGACTGAAATTAAAGAAGTAAGAGAGGAGCCACTAGTGAAAAAGGAGACAATTCATGCCGAGGGAGATAAAGAATTTGAGAATTTTTCTGATGCAAAAGAGAGTGAGGTTTTTATTCTTGATGCTCCTAACCAATCTCTTCCTATTTTTCCTGTTTCTTTGTTGAAGGATTGTGAGGATTTATTTTCGGAGGAGTTGCAGGATGGGTTGTCACCCATAAGCGGCATTGTGCATCACCTTGATTTAGTACCTAGCGTCGTCATTCTCACACACAATGCTAAGATTCGAGGGCGAATCTTTTCGAGAAAAGGGGGAATGATAGGATCCAAGATGGTCCAATTCCATGGCAATATCTATATGGGCCAAGATCCAAGAAGATCTAGGAAACGTGGCAAGAATGGGTGGAATTCACTTGGGCCATGTTGCAAGTTATTCAGGAAAGGCTTCAACATGCAAGATGGGCTTGCATCCAAGTTTGGTCCATGTGATTCAAGAACACAAGGTGGCACATTAAGAGGGCTTATTTGGGTTTATTTTAATTCTTATAATTACTTAGGCATTTGGGCCTATATTATGTAACATGGACATCTTTTAATTATTTAGGTTTAGGCTTGAGCATGTTCAGCCCATATTTTGCATATTATAACTTAGTAGATTATGGTTATTGTAGAGAGGCTATAAATATGTCTTAGCCACCTACTTTAATTATCTTTTGATCAATTAAGTCTGATTTTATTCAGTGAGAGTTTTTCTCTTTTTAGTTCTTGAAAGAACTTAGGAACTTATGAAAGAATTCCTTCTTTGTGGCGTTCAACCTATCAAACTTAGGTTCTTGAAACGAGAGTTCTTAGGGTTTAGATTACATGCTTAATCTAGGTTCTTTGAAACAGACTTTTAAGGGTTTAAGTTTTCTTTGCCTGAATCTTGGCTTTTCTGGGTTAGGTATTTCAATTTGTTAGTGGGTTCAAAGGGTTTCACCCCTAGGGTTCACATCATTGCGGCTCCCTCCGCTGCCATATTCACGGCCGATATTTACCGTAATTGACTGCGGTAACATTCATTACGTTCGCAACCGCGATAAATACAACGCGACCGAAAACGCGTCTGCCACCGCAATTTAAATTCCTGTTCCGGAGGAACATGAAACCTCTAGGAAATAATCCACCATTTGCTCCCAAATTGAAGGGTTAAAGTAGAGTCTTGAAGAACAACTTTAACATCCATGATAGATCGGCATCCAAACAACTGCAACTTTTAGGATCATGTGGTCAACTTCTTAAAAGTAATGACGCATTATAAAAGGATATCTTGCAATCATATGTTGACGAAATAACTGATCTTCATTAAACTCAGTTGATAATCGGGATCGCTAAATTAGAAACAAAAACACATGAAACATAACAATCATACAAAGTAATATGATAGAGATTAGAAGACATACCAGATTTGGAAGCCATGATAAAAACTGGATTGCCCTTGTGGATTATCCTTTGTAATCTATTCAAGAGTTTTTTTAGATAGACTATATACTATCAATGGGACAAACCACACCCGCTAGCTATTTATACTAGAGTTTTATGGATGGCAGAGGTGAGACCTAGCCCATTATAATTATAATTAATTTGGATCCTCCCATTAAGGAACCCACTTTAGTTATCAGGCCCTACACCTTTCATACCACACTCAAGATTTAAGCTGAGACGAACCTAGGCCCAACTATACGGATCATATAGTGATTTGGGCTTTACCAGTTCCTTTAATTCGATCCGTTTTTGACAAACAAAAGCAATTGCAAAAGCCCATATTCAGAATATTTTCCAACATTCTCCCACTTGAGCAATGCTAATTGGTTTTAATATTTTAAAAAATAAAATTTAAAAACGACTCTCAGATCGAATGTAACTTCAATGGCCAGAAAACATGTAATAAAACATCCCAGCACAGAACCCGATCCAATATAAATAGTAACGCCGGACTGTAGCGATCATTATGTTATTAATCAACACAAGACCTTCCCAATCACAAGTGTTAATACTACATCGACATGGATTCCAAAGTGTGGTAAAGTGTAGTGTGGATTGACACAAGTGATCCAAAAATAAAATAATAAACATGTCAACACCACATTTGGTCCTTTGCATGGTTTCATAGAAAACTTTATGGAATCAATCCCTTTTATACTTCAAAAAAGCCAAGACCACATTAGGTCTCCATAAGGCCTTATCCTTTATGAAAATCAATCTCATGCATCTCGAGATCTTTAAATCAACATCATGAGCTCAAAACAATTACAAGAAATATCCAATAATATAAAATGGATAAATTCATTCAGTGAAATAACTGAAAGTCATTATAACTATTGAAAAACAACAATACAAAAAACATCACATACTCCCACTAACTCAATACATCAAAAGATGACAAGATACCAATTTTCACAACATATTTAAAAAGAAAAATGATGAGGAGAATTTTAAAACGAGAAAAAATTCTATGTTTTGCTGGGTCTGCCGAGTAATATAGAAAATTTTGTGATAATAATCCCGGATCATTCTCAAATAATATGACTGTTTTTTAAAGGAAATTATTTTTAAATATCGAAATTAAAACCAACTTTTGTCGAGACTTAATGATAACATATGATTAATAAGGTACCGTTTTATACGGGCATTGTGGGAGTGCTAATACCTTCCCCACATGTAACCGACTCCCGAACCTATAATTATTTTTCTATGGTTTAAAGCGTAGACTTCAAAATTGATTTTTTAAAAAATTTTAATTAATTTTAAAATGTTTTACAAAAATCGATTTAATAGGTGACTGATCACACCTAGCCAAAAAAGATCGGTGGTGACTCTTTTTTCTTCAAGTTTTTTTCAAAACCTAACACTATTTATGAGGAACCATATCATCTTTCTTCCCCCAACGTCATTTAGCGGTCGCGAGATTGTTATGACAGCTTGGCGACTCCACTGGGGATCTTTAGAGAGTCAAGCCTAAAATTAATCATGTGTTATCAAAAGTCTCAATTTGTTGGTTTTAATCGGTATTTAATTATAATTCTCATATTTTTTAAAATAAAGAGGATTTCCTTAAATAATAAAATATTTTAAAATATGTTCATGTACATTCATATTATTGTTGCTCTCTGATTAATTAATGCTTTACATTATTTGATCTTTGTTTCTAATAAATTGTTGGGGCATTTGGAATAACGGTTGTAGAATAGGTGGTGAAAGGTTTGTTTGTTCCTCCTCACACACTACACTTGCATTTGCATAAAATGAGCTCTATACCCTGGCTTTGTCTTTTTAAGTGGGAGTAAAGTAGCTACGCCTTCGTGATGATCCTCCGTATGGGCTAGTGAAACACTTTCGGAGTATAAAGTACCTAATGCCTTCGTGATAATCCTCCGTACGGGCATAGGAAAATATACTCTAACGAATTGAACCCTAAGCTCTCGTGATGATCCTCCGATGAGCTAGTGAAAATATACTTTAACAAATTGAATCCTTTCCTTTGGATCGGGGTGCCTTACTAGTCTTCATAGACGACAGTGAGGAGCAGTTTGGGGCCTTTTAGAACCCGACTGAACCTCATATAGTAAGCCATATGAAGCCAGCCTAGGCAAAGCCATGCTGAATTTTTGATAAATGCACCGAAGGTAGGAACACATGGAGGAACACTTCTGATCTTTTGCTGTTTATTTTACATTTCATAAATCGGGCAATGATGAACGTACATTGTATTGCCCACAATAACTTTAATGTCCCGTCCCAAAGGCACAGTGATGGCTAAATAAGTTGATATTGTTGGAGCAAATGTTCATTATTATTTTTTTTTACTTTGTATTGATGGTTTCACTCCTTTACTATTTTACTCTTTTTTCATGTATCTTTGTAATAATACCGAAAATCAGTATTTTTGGGTCATTTTGAAAATTTTCTTTTATACATTTATAGGAATTTTTAGAAAAGAAAAAAAGAGTTTTTATTTCGTGAAAAGAATGGAAAATATTTTTTCTTTGAAAAAAAGAAAAATGAAAAAAAATAAATGAAAAAATGAGTTCTTTTGTGGTGAAGTAGTGTTGTGAAAAAACAATAAAAATCTCCTTTTAGTTTTGACTTTTGAGAAAATATGAAAAAGAAGAAAAACATGTCAAAAAGAATAATTGTCAGAAAATTCGGAAAGAGTAGAAAAGAAAAAGCAAAGAAAATAAAGAGTGATATTAGGATCTTCTTTTCCTTGATCTTTTCATTGCATTTTGCATCACATTCATATTATTTGATCTGAGGTTTCTATCTTTGGTATCGGGCTCTCAGGTTTAATAAATTTCATGATTTTGTCCACAATTTCATCAGGATTGCAACCTTTGTGGCATTGACAAGTGCAGGATCCAGCAAGGATTGTATGTTCTGGACCTAATGGTTTTGGTTGATCTGAAGGCGATGCAGAGCCTTGAGAAAGTTCCTTTTTACTTTTACCCATATCCTCAACTATTTTCAGCAGTTTGGCAAGTTGTTCTTTCACTTCCCGGATTTCATGTCCACATTCCTCCTGATTGCGTTCCAAAGCACCCAATCGTTCCTCCGATTCATTCCTCATATCTCGAACCCCTTTCATGCAAATGAAAATGTCATGAGATTAAGAATACAATTGTGAATGTGCATGCTCTATTCCTATGTGCATGAATATACTGATGATTAATGCATGGACATAGATAGAGAAATTATGGTGACTATGTATGCTATGGATGCAATCTAATGCCAACATGATGGATTTAAAAAATGAATAAATTGATGCATGGGTATATACAAATAATGACAATGTATGTATTCTACAATGAATGAACATGCATGCTATGATGTCAAAATGATACATGCTAAGACTAAATGAATTATCACAAAGGTATATACAAAGAAATCAATGATTACATGAAATTGGTGGGACCTAAATCTTGATTATTCAAAAATCTCATTATGCAAGATTTGCCTCCAAATTTCTGATTTTTTTTTTATTATTATTTTTTTTAACATGTTTTTTTTTTTTTTTTTTTTTATGAAAAACCAATCACATTATTTTCAAAAGAATTTCAGGGTGGATCCCACTATGGTACAATATGCAAATGTTCATGTGACACTACTGGTTTTATGAAATCATCAAATGAAATTACCAATTATTTATTGCAAAGAATGAGATCAATAATACAACCAAAAATGTACATGCTCTATTCACACATGCATGAAATGTGCAACATGCAAAAATGCTTGAAAAAGGATTTTTTTTAAAAAAAAAAAAAAACAGCTAATGAACATCTGCCCCAACAATATCTGCTTCTTTAGGCATCACGATGCCTTCAAGGCGGAGTATCACATTTATTACGGGCGATGTACGTACATCGTTGCCCGATCTACCACACTTATTCGAAGTGTAAAATAGGTAACAAAAGGTTTAGAAATGTCCCTCCATGTGTTCCTATTTTCGGTATATCTAACGGAAATCTGGCATGGCTTCGCCTAGGTTCACTATATGAGGGTGAATCGGTTCTAAGGCCCCGAATTGTTTCTCACTGTCGCCGGTGAAGGCTAGTAAGGCACCCCGATAAAAGCGGGTTCAATTCGTTAGAGTATATTTTCCTATGCCCATGCGGAGGATCATCACGAAGGCATTAGGTACTTTATACTCCGAAAGTGTTTCACTAGCCCATACGGAGGATCAATCACGAAGGCTTAGTTACTTTACTCCCACTTAAAAGGACGGAACCCGGGTAGAGGATTCATGTCATGCAAATGCACGTGTAGTGTGTGTGGAGGAATAACAAACCTTTCACTACCTATTCTACAAACCTTATTCTAAATGCCCTAGCAATTAAAACATTCAAGAATAGTGTAACGCATTAACCAACAAGCAATTATAATATACAACCTTAAATAACTAGAGAACAATAATAAAATGCATGCACATGAGAATGAACATATTTAAAAACATTTTATTATTTTCAAAATTCTCCTTATTAAAAAATGTGGGAATTAAAATTAAATACCAATTAAACCAACAAAACCGAGACTTTGATAACACACGACTAATTCTAGGCCTGACTCTCTAATAATCCCCAGCGGAGTCGCCAAGCTGTCGCAACCTAAAAAATAACGAGTCTCATCGCAAGACTTTATTATTCGTTAAGCGTGACATAAAAAAAAATCGAGGAAAAGTCGACTTAATTCCTCTAGAAAAATGAAGGTTTTGAAAATGACCTTAAAAAAAGACATGGAGTCGCCACCAATCTTTTTTAGCTAGGTGTGATCGGCCACCTATTAAAACCGGTTTTATAAAATATTTTAAAAATTAATTAAAACATTTTAAAAACCAATTTCAAGTCTGCGTTTTAAACCAGAGAAATCAAAGAAGCGGGTCCGGGAGTCGGTTACGTGTGGGGAAGGATTAGCACCCCCACAACGCCCGTATAAATCGGTACCTTATTAATCGTGTGTTATCTCAAGTCTCGGTAAAAATTGGTTTTAAATTTAGTATTTCAAGTTAATTCCCAATTTAAAGAAAAATAATTCCATTTTTAATTGAAAATGATCCGGAATTTATAAATTCAAAATTTTCCTATATTCCCCAACAAACGTGGCAAAATATAGAAATTTTTATTAGTTTTGGAAAACTTTCCGAATCATTCTCTTTTTTTTTTGAAAGAAAGATATTCCTTTATTAATAATAATTGATGATATTCCCTCCAGCAAACCCGGTAGAGAACTCATGAATTATTTTAGCTCGGGAATATCTTTATTTTTATTGAAAAATCATTATCCTTTTGAAAACATTTTAAAAGATATGAATATGTATATGCATGACATAAATAAAATGACATAGTAAAGTCTAAATAATATAATGCAACCTAAATGACATGACAAATATGAATGGTATGGCATATAATTTAAATGACATGGAATAAAATAATGCTATCATATAATATGCATGAAAATAATAATGCATGAACATAGTATATGCTAAATAAAAATAACTAAATAAAAGCATAGGATATCATGAAATATTCAAAACCATATAATAAACCATGTAACATCAAAAATATAAATCAAAATAACAACAATATCATAGAAATTATTATGGCAAGAATCACATATTATATAAAATGCATGAATATAAAAATGCAATGCATGAAATGTATTTTTTCCTTTAATTAAGGAAATCCGTATATCTAAAAAGATATCCGGCTACCTTAGGAAAATATGTCAAATTAAATATTCTAAAACCAAAATACTTTGTGATTGTTTGAAAACAATTTTGAGAAGCTTGAATTAAAAAATAAAAACTGGGCTAAAATTTTTAAAAATGGCTCTAATTTCCTAAGTTTAAAAAAATCCGGACTTGACTACCCTTAACCCGGGACTTGAAAAACCATTTTTAGAGTTTAAAAAGGTTTAGAAATTACCCTAAGTCAGTAGCTAACCCTCCTAATCAGCCCACTCTAAGTAAATTAACCAAAACAGAAAAATGGTTTTTCTTTAAATTCAATTCTGACTCCACTGTCCAGTTTTAATCCACGATTTTTTACCCTATTTTTAAAAATTCCAAAAATTTTAAAAAAACTATTGGAGACTCAGGACATGTAAAACTACACGATAAAAAATTGTCTTAATTTTCTGATCAAATATGAATTCCCAGAAAAATCAGAGATGTACGAGTTTTTGGAGGAGAAAAAACTGCTTTGTTTTTCTTTAAATTCAATTCTGACTCCACTGTCCAGTTTTAATCCACAATTTTTTACCCTATTTTTAAAAATTACAAAAATTCTGAAAAAAATACTGGAGACTCAGGACATGTAAAATTACCCGAGAAAAAATTGGCTTAATTTGCTGATCAAAGATGGATTCTCAGAAAAATCAGAGATGTACGAGTTTTTGGAGGAGAAAAAAAAACTGCTTTGCCAACACATTTTTTTGTCTTTGATAAAATCATTTAAAAATCAAAGTAAAAATATTTGAAACTCATAAAATGATTTGCAAACAGTAGCTAAGACTTTTTGAAAGTTAGATAAAAATTGGCTAAGTAAAAAAATCAAAAAGGTAGAATAATCAACTTGACAAACTTAATTTTCCACAAGTGTGCTCAAGAGAGCATGACTTTGAACCATTAATTGGCTCAAGTCATTATTCAAGTGGCATGAACATGAAATGCATGAAATAATGCAGCAAACATAATGCAAGAAATGCATTGATTTAAACCTAAATGTAAGGAAAATGCATGACATAAATAATATGGCCTAGACCTAACATGAACTTGCATGGCAATAAATGCAAACTAGGTCTAAAATGCATGAAATGCATGGCATTTTCACAAACACAAGGCATGCTTAATTCAAAAATCCTACCAAATATCATGCAAATGCAAAAACCTAACAACTAGCATGACAAAAAATGCAACACACAATGCAAAACACATGGAGTAGCCAAATGGCCTCAAGCTCCAACAAGCATGGCATTTTCACAAACACTTGGCATACTAGCATGAAAAACTAAGTCATAACACTTGAATCATGCAAAAATCACATAAGCATTTTCACAAACACTTAATATACTAAATCTAAAACATGCTCAACTAAGATATAAAACAAGAATCATGCAAAGAATCACACAAGCATTTTCACAAACACTTAATATGCTAACTCTAAAACATGCTCAAATTTAAACAACATGAAAACAGAAAATTAAAAATGCAAAAACATGATATCTAAGACATAAATGGCAACAAACAAAGCAACCAAATTAAAATATAACTCAAGAACATGAAGTAACATAACATTTAAAACATCAAAATCAAAAAAAAAATAGCATAAACAATATGGTAAAATGAACTCAAAACAGCAACTCAAAATAAATAATGTAGGCCATTTGGCCATGGTGAGTTTATTGTAAAAACAAAATGTAAAAAAAAAAAAAAAAAACTTAAGAAAGGAGATGAAGGAAGAACAAAAAACATTATTTTAAAATGAAAACTCACCAAGTAGAGATTAAAATAGCAAAAACAAGAATAGAAAATGAAGAAAGTGCAAGAGTTGGTGCTCAAGAGCAACCTCAAGAAGCTAATATTTCAAGCTTTTCTCTTCAAACTTTCTTTTTTTTTTTTTTCTAAACTTTTCTTTTTTGCTCTCAACCAAGAAGATAAAAACCAAGAAAAACTAAGAGAAATCAGCCAAAATGAACCTCCCAAATTCGAAATTCTGCCCCTCCCCTTAATGGTGGCAGAATTTTACCTCTCTCCTCCCCTAGGATGTTGTCATTTTTTGTGTAACCAATTTTCCATCAAATGGCTAATAATTCAAGGTGAAAAATCATGAAATTACCACCTTTAGATTAGCATCTCAGCTCTCTCAAATTACAGCTGTTAAAGAATAATGTTGACATCTTTCTTAGCTTATGTGGCTTAATCACCATGGCTTGATCAAAGAGAATCTCTAACTAACTCTTGATTTTTAGCCATTTGATTGAAAAATCAGAAGCTTCCTCCTTCCTTTGGGCTTGGGCAGGCCAGCACTTCTCTTTTCCAGCCCAACTCTGATTTTTATGAAAGGCCCAAAGAAGCCCTTTTCGGTTGCTTGGGTGAAATGACCATTTTGCCCCCCGGATGCAAATAAATATCAAACGGACTCCAAATTCAATTTTTCTATTTTTAATACTTCCAAAATAATAAAATATTGAGTTCTGGAAGTTTTCAAAATTATCCGAGTCCGTTTGCTATTTATTTGGAATTTTTCTTCCCAAAATGCCCTTTTATGCCCCTACATTTTACCATTTTTTAAACGATCTCCAAATCAAGATTTTTCTTCACCAATCTCTTCAAAATAATTAAAAAGTGTGATCTGGAAGTTTTCATAATTTTTGGAGCTCATTTGGTATTTTTTCGGGATTTATCGGCTTGAATTACTGCATAGGAGGCCCGGGATTTGGCCATTTTGCAAACGAACTCGGAATCAAGATTTTCTTTCGCCAATCTCTTCCAAATAATTTAAAAATGAGATCTGCAAAATTTCAAAAGATTTGGAGCTCATTTGCTATTTTTCCGGGATTTTCCTTTTTGAATTACTGCATAAGAAGCCCGGGATTTGGCCATTTTGCAAACGAACTCCGAATCAAGATTTTCTTTTACCAATATCTTTCAAATGATTTAAGAATGAGATTGACAAATTTTTCAGAATTTTTGGAGTCCATTTGCTATTTTTCCCAAATTTTCCAATTTTGCCCTTTTACCTTCGAAACTCGGTTTTGCTCAAAACAAGTCCGATTTTCAAATTTTCTTCAATCTGAGCCTTGGGCTATCCTTTTTAATCATTCTTCATCCATTGGGGGCTTTGGTCTCACCAAGTCAGGCCATTTCTGTGATTCTTCCCGATTTCACCGAAATCCACTAAAAAACCTAATTCTCGGTTTTCTCCCGGATTGACTTTTCTTTCGATTTTTCTTGCAAGTGACTTCTCCATTACCCATAGTCAGTGCTTATCTTCAATTTGGAACCTTCAATTTTGATCAATTTGATCGTTTAAGCACTTTTCCCCAAATTTCTCGGATTAGGGTTTCTTTTCTACTGAATCTCCAAATCCCAACTTCCGAACTCCATATCTTTCAATATAGACCTCGGATTATCAAAATTCTTTCGCCATTTTTCAATTGAACTTAAAATCTTGATTTTGAAAGTGGGTTGACTTTTTCAGTAGTTGACTTTCTGGGGTTGACTTTTTCGAGGTTGACTTTTTTCGAGGTTGACATTTTTCGAGTTTGACTTTTTGTGCTCGCCCTCTTAAAATAAGACTCGGAGTACCACCTGCAGGATGAAAACAGTCTTTTTACACTCGGAAACATCAATATAGGAAGAAAACATACCTGTTTAGTGGTCCGGACAAAATTAGGTGTCTTCATTTAAAAAGAAAGGTTCAAGCACTCATGAGTGACGGACGAATAGATATTAAGAAACAAAGATCAAATGACATGAGGAAACCGCTATTCATTCATAGTAAGACAAATGGGGATGTCTGATGGAGACTCAATTAAGAGTTGTAAACCCAAGTGCAGGTTATGTTCAAGTAATAAATTCTCGGGTGTCCGAGGTCGAACCACAGGGAAGCGTATTAGTAAGTATAAGTTTATAAATATATAAGACAAAGAAAGTAAACAAGATATTAGGGAATCAACAACAAAATAAGATAAACAAGATATTAGAGAACAAAATAAACAAAATATAAAAGAAATTAAACAAGATATAAAAAAAACAATAAGAAAATATGTTGAGGTTAGAGAATCCACTCTTGGTGTTATGCTAAGATTAATCTTGTTTTATTACACAATTGAAATTCACACATAAGGGAGATTCCAATCGGAAGGTTTAGCAATTCAGTCCAAATTGTCCAACGTCCATAGCATATGATATTATGTTCATTTGGTGTCCTCAAAACTCACAAAAAGAGTCCAAGCATTCCTTATGCCAAGGTATATGTCTACAACAAATCAAGGTTATGAAACCAAGCATTTACTGTGCCATTTTCATTGTCAATAATGAATCAAGATCCCTACTTTGCAAGTATGATTTTAAACCAAAAGAAAATATTATCTATACTAGTATTTATAAATGATGATTCATTTTAGCTCATGTTTAAGAGACTAACCTTAGCATTTACCAAAAGCTTCACCTCATCACCTCAACAATATGATTAGCAACACATAATAGATATGAATAAAATGAAAAGAAATGTAAGAAGCATAAGTAAATAAAAAAAAAACTAGAGAAAGGAAAGAAGAAGAAAACTTAGAGAATTTTATTACAATGGCTAATATCCTACCAATGTCTAATGATACTCTTACAATCATCCAAGGCCCTCTATTTATACACATTTTGGAGAGCTAAATGACAAGAGACAAGCTTTATAAATTTCAAAGGTAGGTATAATAGGTGGGTGCATTTTTCTAATAATTTTCGTCATATTGTATGACAATTCTGATCATCCAGCTTGATGGTCGATTTTGTCAATGTTGGAGGCTCGATCTGATCAAATGGTCTTCTAGAGAAATATACCCCTATCAGTTACGGATCCATAGCCGTTGGAATCAGATCATTTTCTCATGTGGATCGGAAGATATGGTCAAAATACCAAAACATGTCAGCACAGACGTCATTGCACATCAGCCAACTTGATGGTCGATTTCGCTAGGGAAAACGACTCCGTTTCAAGAAGTGTAAAACATGAAAAAGATAGATATGCCTCTTATCTATGCACTGTACAAAATTCAGCCTTATTGATTTAGTGAAACTCCAGATATAGCTGATATGGAAAAAGGTGTCGGAACTGGAACTGAATTGGATTTGCCCTTAATTCTTGATTTAACCTAGTAATCTGAAATCACTCAAAGAAACTCGTGAAAAACACCAAATTACATAAAAATATAAAAGATCATAAACACAATTAGACTAAGCAATAATAACTCGTATTTGACACAAAACAATAATAAAACATAACTAAGAACTATATAATTATACGAGTTATCACACCCCCACACTTAGATTGTTGCTAGTCCCTAGCAACGACTCAATAAAAGTAAAATAAGAAAATCTAATCTAATCCATTTTCGTTGGAAATCACGGTGACACTTAGCATGTGACACAAGCCTTTAAACCCCTAGGTGTCCCTAGTGGACGAGTTTAGTCTCGTGAGGGTTTGCTAGAACGATACCCACAAACATTGAAAAACTAAAATATAAGTAAACTACATACACTAAAAATATTTACTCCTAATCCTTTCAATATAAATTAGAGACAATCTTTGAACAAGTCTTATAAACTAATCAATAGCTCAAAGAATTTCACAAAAATTCATGCTTGAATGTAAATAAATGAGTTAAGCCAATATTAACATAACATATTTCAATCAAAATAGTGCATATTCAACTTAATCTCAACTTCTCACTATACTCTCATGATTTTCACTCTTTAAAGTAGTGGTAAAGTGTTTACACTCAATCAATCTCATGAAAACAGTTCTACCATATGCTTGCTTGTCCACCTATTCTCCACTATTTAGATCATACAACTTCATAAATCAAGAGGTCTTTTTTCAAGGTTGTAATGGGGCCAAAGGGTTATAATGTGGTTAAAGAACAAAAGGATAAAGATATCACAAAGGTTCCAAAGAGTTCATAGAGTTTAGAGACATAATAAGATCATATGAATAAAACTTCTCAAAACTCTTATAAAGCACATAATAACATAGGCTAAATATTCATGTTGAGCCTTTGCTTCATTCTAACCAACTTTGTAACATCTTTTCCTTTACTTTAACTAGAAGTTCAAGAGAAGATTTTTTATTTTTTTTTAATATGAGAATGTATTTGACAATGATCCCTTTCTTTTTCTCTTGACTTTTGCCTCTCTCCTCCCCCACACTTATCTTTCGTTCTAACCCAATTTTTCAAAAAGTATCTCTTGTTTTTGCAATATGTCTCAAAATATATAATCCATCTTTAGAACAAGGGTAAGGATATAAGTATATTTAGGCTAGGTGTAAGTTCTGGTTACCAATAAAATAGCATATTTAATGTAGGCTCAAATTGGCTCACTAGTGGGGATGTTCTCTTAGAACATTAATAATGGATGGCTGTTTGGCTCTGGTTATAATCCTAATGCCTCTATCATATTCATGTTGTCACATGTATCAATATAGTCTAAAACGGTTTAAAGCAAGTTCTAGAGAATCATGTAATCATAAGAGCACTCAAGAAAAAAATAGATTGATTTGTATAATGCATCAATCATTATAGGCTCAAAAACTCACAAGGATGATTATACAAGTCAGATTAAATCTAAACATGCTTCTTTCTCAATCAACATATCATATTAACATTGGCTCATAAAAAGGTTGACATCAAGCTCAATTCTCATGAAAATCTTCTCACTAATAAATCTGTTTTAGACTTATGCAATTCATATCTCATCATTGTATTAAAAAGGAACTAGAACACATTAAAATAATAATAATAATAATAAAGACTCATAAAAAAAAATAGTAGACAAAAATAAAAGAAATCCTAAATCGTTCCCCCCACACTTAATTCTTACATTGTCCTCAATGTAAGTCTATTAACCCAAATGAAAGAATCATGTGTAAGAGAAAAGAACTAATAACATAAGAATAGGAATAACTAAGACTCAAAACAAAACAAACTCATGCAACCTAATTAATCCTAAAATACTAAACAAAAATTAACAAGTAAACATAAAAAGATTAAAATCAAACTGACAAGGTATGTCTCAAGTCTCCCTTACTCAGACCTTGTTCAGAATGAATACTACTAAATTGCTTAAAACACAACAAACTTTTTTTTTTTTGAAAGAAGAAATCAAACTGACAAGGTATGTCTCAAGTCTCCCTTACTCAGACCTTGTTCAGAATGAATACTTCTAAATGGCTTAAAACACATCAATTTTTTTTTTTTTTTTAAATTAGCAAAATACGTCCCTTACCCCCTACTAAAGGTAGAATTTAGGAGATATTACCTGTAGAGGTTGCTAACCACTTATTATAACTGAGACACAACAAACAAAATGTTAGATAATGTCACAAAGACAGAGTGCAATCCACTCCTTGCTCGTCCATATCTCTTTTTCTTTTTCCGAGCGTTTGCGAAACAACCGTAGCAGATAAATACTCATAAGATTGGAGCTTTTTGAGTAAATCTTCAATGGTTGTAGCAGAAATTATGGTTCTCCTTGCCTCTGAAAACATGAATCCATTATCCACAGCATTATCTAAATATGAAAGCAAATTACTAAAATAACCATTAATATTAAGCAAACCAATGGGTTTCTTATTTGTGACCAAAGATGACCAAGAAGCCACGCAAGCTATTTCTTCCAATGTACCCAGACCTCCTTGTAAAGCAATGAATGCATCGGCAGAATGGTACATGATTGTTATCCGTTCAGGGATACTCCAGACTTGTATTTCCTTACCCACGGTAGGTCCACAAAAACCTGTGAATAGTTTTGGCACGATTCCTAGAACTGGACTTCCTCCGGCGTGTGCTACTGTAGCAACTGCTCCCATTAAACCCGAACTACCGCCTCCATAAATCAACTGGATCTTTTGTTGGGCAAGTATTACTTCAACTCTTATGGCTTCATCAGCGAATATTTTATTTTTCCCTGGATAAGCACCTCCAAAGACACAAATTTTTTCAATGCGCTGGGACGAAGTACTTTCCATTTTTTTTTGAGTGCATCTTCCTCTGGTTTTACGTCCAGAAACAGCTTAAACGCCTTCTATGAGTCGAGGATATGCTTCCTATCCAGTTTTCTTACAAGCTGGCAAACAGGGTCTTTTAACATCAGATTCCCAAGATGTTGCCATTCCCTTTGGAATTGTGGCCATAAATCAAGAATTTCTCTTTGTACGTCTCCACTAGGATGCGTCTCAAGAGAAAGTTGGATATTACCCAAATTCTCCTTACTCAGTCCATCCTTAATGAATTCAATTTTATCATCTCGATTAGAGGACGGAATCCCAATAGAACGACATTTACCGTTACACGTCCATCGTGCACATTTGTGGCAATTTGAACTCATGCGCTTTGCTCGTCACTTCTTTGCAAAAGTGCTTCTACCTGTACCTGGTAAATGCAAAACAGGAAGATATTCATCTTCATGTACCTTGGCTTCAATTATCCAACGTATGTCTTCAGGAATCCCTTTGTGCATAAGCATTCTTAATCTTTCAAATCGAACTTGGTAAAGCTTCAGTAAAATATTTCGAGGAAAAGGAGGAAATCGTTTCTGCAATCTTGTGAGAATATCATCCATCCTGAAAAAAATAAAATAAAATAAAATGAAAGAGAAATTGAAAGAGAAATTTATATACAATATCAGTTTTGTGGGTAGCTGATGGAACCGACTTAAATAATCACGGAGTACCGTTATCCGCCATTTAACCGGGATTAAAAAAATGTATTTTTTTTTTGAAGATTAGTAAAAATTATATTTACATCTAGTTATTTTCGAAACAAGGATCAGAAAGAAAAACAACCTCTTCTTGAGTAACATGATTTTCCAAAAAGAGTTTGAGTCTTTGTCCATTTACCTTGAATACGTTACCATTTTGAGGATTCTCAATGTCAACTGCTCCATAATGATACACATGCTTAACCACAAATGGGCCAGTCCATCTTGATCTCAACTTACCAGGAAATATGTGAAGTCTAGAATTATAAAGTAGAACTTTTTGCCCAACATCAAATGTTTTTCTTGAAATTAACTTGTCATGAAAGGCTTTAGTTCTTTCTTTATGAATTTTAGAATTCTCATATGCATCATTTCTGAGTTCCTCAAGTTCATTTATTTGTAATTTTCGTAAATTAGACGCGTCATCAAGGTTTGAGTTGAACATTTTAATGGCCCAATATGCTTTATGCTCAAGTTCCACAGGTAAATGACAAGGTTTTTCATAAACTAGCCTATAAGGAGACATGCCCAATGCTGTTTTAAAAGCTGTTCGATAGGCCCATAATGCATCGTTAAGTCTAAGAGACCAATCTTTGCGATTTGGATTAACCGTCTTTTCCAAAATTTGTTTAATCTCCCTATTTGCTAATTCTACCTGTCCATTTGTCTGCGGGTGATAAGGGGTTGCAACTTTGTGTGTAATGGCATATTTCTTCATTAATGTTTCAAAAACCTTGTTGCAAAAATGTGTTCCCCCATCACTTATGATAGATCGAGGAATTCCAAATCGACTCAAAATATTTTCTTTTAAAAATTTAATCACTGTTTTGTGATCATTATTTCGACATGGAATTGCCTCTATCCACTTTGAAACATAATCTATTGCAACTAAAATGTATAAGAAACCAAAAGATGGTGGAAATGGTCCAATGAAATCAATACCCCAACAGTCAAAAATTTCAATTACAAGAATTGGGTTCAAAGGCATCATGTTTCTTTTCGAAATGGAACCTAATTTTTGACAACTTTCACATGTCTTGCAAAAATTATGTGCATCTTTGAATAAAGTTGGCCAGTAAAATCCACACTGTAAAATTTTTGCAGCAGTTTTCTTTGATGAAAAATGACCACCACATACCTCGGAATGACAAAACTTAATTACACTACTTACCTCATTGTCGGGAATGCATCTTCGAAAAATTTGATCAGGACAATATTTGAACAAGTAAGGGTCATCCCAGTAGAACTTCTTTACCTCATTCAGAAACTTCCTTTTATCTTGGGGGCTCCATTGAGAAGGAATTTTTCCCAAAAAGGAATATTTTAGCTCGGATGGCAATGGTTTTAAATCCAGCTTGGGCGGTTCAATAGTTGATGGTACAGTGACATTTGTGAGTGATGGGAGTTCCTCAAACTTTTGTTTCCAACGATGCTTATCCTGAAAAGAATTTAACAAAGAATCAGTGTGTGAAATTTCTGAAGCATTATCAAACTCACATTCAATTAAATAAGCTTCTAAAGGATCATGAAATGTGGTAGTGGTGAGATGTTCATGAACAAGTTCTTCAATGAAATCCACTTCATGTACTTCTGAATCATCACCAAGTTGCTTGCAAATGTTGAACACATTTAATTCTAAAGTCATATTTCCAAAAGAAATGTTCAAAATACCATTCCTGCAATTTATCAGAGCATTAGAAGTTGCAAGAAATGGACGGCCTAATATAACAGGAATTTGAACATTTGGATTTGAAACAGGATGTGTGTCCAAAACAATAAAATCAACAGGGAAGTAAAAATTTTCAATTTGAACCAAAACATCTTCAACTATCCCTCGAGGAATTTTTACAGAACGATCAGCTAGTTGAAGTGTAACAGGTGTTTCCTTGAGTTCACCTAAACCTAACTGTTGATAAATAGAAAAAGGCAAAAGATTAACACTAGCACCAAGATCAAGCAATGCACGTTCTATTCTAGTGTTTCCAATGATGCATGAGATTGTTGGACATCCAGGATCTTTGAATTTTGGTGGAGTAAGGTGCTGAATGATTGAGCTCACACTTTCCGTCAGAAATGCTTTCTTTTGTACATTATGTTTCCTTTTAACTATGCACATGTCCTTCAAAAATTTAGCATAAGAGGGAACTTGTTTGATTGCATCCAATAAAGGAATGTTAATCTTAACTTGTTTGAAAAGTTCATAAATTTCTGCATTTTGATTCAAATTCTTTATTGTTTGCAACCTTTGAGGAAAAGGAGCAGGATGCATACCTTTTTCTTTGTCCAAATTTTCAAGAAGTTCAAACTTACCATCATCCTTACCATTACTTTTCGGAGGGGAAGGAGGATCTTGGTCTTTTGATGGAATGTTTTTGTCAATTGCCTTTCCACTTCGAAGAGTTGTGATAGAACTGGCATTTTCCTGTTGAGTTTCATTGGAGCAAGAAACAAGACATTGAGTAGAAGGGTTAGGCTGAGGTTGAGCAGGAAACTTACCTTTTTCTTGAGTGCGTAATGAAGCTGTCAATGTGGACAAGGTGTTTTTGATCTCATTGATGTCCTGTGAAGTTTGGTTATTCACATTTGCTTGTGTTTGCATGAATGCTTGCAATGTCTCTTCCAAGGTTTGTACACGTGAAGGTTGATAGGAAAAAGTGTTGCCCGGCTTTTGAGATTGTGGTACCTGAACATGATTATTATTCCGCCAACTGAAGTTGGGATGATTTCTCCATTCAGGGTTATACGTTTCAGAGTAAGGAGAAGGAAAAGGCTTTTTAAATGTGTTTATGGAATTTACTTGATCATGCAACGCTTCTTTAAGAATGGGAATGTTTGGACATTCAGAAGTGGGGTGTCCCATGATTTCACAAATTCCACAACTTTCTTCATTTTTAACCGTTTTGACTTCTTTTACTTCTCTAAGTTCCATGGCTTCAATCTTTCTAGCCAAATTAGCTACTTTAGCTTTTATCTCATCTTCTTGACTAAAATGATATTTACCTCTGTTAGAAAAAAGATTAGATCTATTGGAACTTTCAGAGGAATTATCTGTGTGCCAGGCTTGAGAGTTATCTGCCAAATGGTCTAAGTAGTCAAAGGCTTCTTCAGGTTCTTTTTCTAGAAACTCACCATTACACATTGTTTCAACAAATTGTTTAGTTTCGGGAGTTAAACTTTCATAAAAGAAACTAATAAGACGCCATTTTTCAAAACCATGATGTGGACAAGAACTTAACAAATCTTTAAAACGCTTCCAGCACTGAAAAAATACTTCATTTTCATTTTGATTGAAATTTTCAATCTGTCTTTTCAAAGCAGTAGTTTTATGTGCTGGGAAAAATTTCTTTAGAAACTCAGTTTGTAATTCTTGCCATGTGCCAATTTACCTTGGTTTTAAATTATGAAGCCAAATTTTTGCTTTATCTTTTAAAGAAAAAGGAAATAATTTTAGCTTGACAATTCATTTGTACATTGTTGGTCATTAAAGGTGACACATACATCTACGAAGTCTTTTAGAAACGAGTAAGCACTTTCCGATTCTAACCCATGGAAATTTGGAAGCAAAGCTATCATACCTGGTTTAAAACGAAAGTTGTTTGCATTGAGAGGAAAAATAAAACAAGAGGGTGATGAGCTTCGAGTTGGTTGCAAGTAGTCACGCATGGTGCGTACTTGTCTGTTCTCATCTTCAGCATGAACACTTTCATTGTCAGCCATGGTAGGAGTTGTATTAGAAAGATTACCTGAAAAAGTTTCACAATAAAATCTAACTAAACGACGAGATCTAAAATCACGTCGCCAAACAAGCATAAAACAAAGTTAATATACAGATTAGGCGGTATAACCAGCCAATAGAAATAAAACAAAGTTAATATACAATATAAATATAAATATATAGAAAATTAGGCGGTATAACCAGCCAATAAAAATAAATATACTTATAAACTTATATACTTAGTATTGCCTCCCCGGCAACGGCGCCAAAAACTTGATGGAGACTCAATTAAGAGTTGTAAACCCAAGTGCAGGTTATGTTCAAGTAATAAATTCTCGGGTGTCCGAGGTCGAACCATAGGGAAGCGTATTAGTAAGTATAAGTTTATAAATATATAAGACAAAGAAAGTAAACAAGATATTAGGGAATCAACAACAAAATAAGATAAACAAGATATTAGAGAACAAAATAAACAAAATATAAAAGAAATTAAACAAGATATAAAAAAAACAATAAGAAAAGATGTTGAGGTTAGAGAATCCACTCTTGGTGTTATGCTAAGATTAATCTTGTTTTATTACACAATTGAAATTCACACATAAGGGAGATTCCAATCGGAAGGTTTAGCAATTCAGTCCAAATTGTCCAACGTCCATAGCATATGATATTATGTTCATTTGGTGTCCTCAAAACTCACAAAAAGAGTCCAAGCATTCCTTATGCCAAGGTATATGTCTACAACAAATCAAGGTTATGAAACCAAGCCTTTACTGTGCCATTTTCATTGTCAATAATGAATCAAGATCCCTACTTTGCAAGTATGATTTTAAACCAAAAGAAAATATTATCTATACTAGTGTTTATAAATGATGATTCATTTTAGCTCATGTTTAAGAGACTAACCTTAGCATTTACCAAAAGCTTCACCTCATCACCTCAACGATATGATTAGCAACACATACTAGATATGAATAGAATGAAAAGAAATGTAAGAAGCATAAGTAAATAAAAAAAAAAACTAGAGAAAGGAAAGAAGAAGAAAACTTAGAGAATTTTATTACAATGGCTAATATCCTACCAATGTCTAATGATACTCTTACAATCATCCAAGGCCCTCTATTTATACACATTTTGGAGAGCTAAATGACAAGAGACAAGCTTTATAAATTTCAAAGGTAGGTATAATAGGTGGGTGCATTTTTCTAACAATTTTTGTCATATTGTATGACAATTCTGATCAGCCAGCTTGATGGTCGATTTTGTCAATGTTGGAGGCTCGATCTGATCAAATGGTCTTCTAGAACAATATACCCCTATCAGTTACGGATCCATAGCCGTTGGAATCAGATCATTTTCTCATGTGGATCGGAAGATATGGTCAAAATACCAAAACAGGTCAGCAGAGACGTCATTGCACATCAGCCAACTTGATGGTCGATTTCGCTAGGGAAAACGACTCCGTTTCAAGAAGTGTAAAACATGAAAAAGATAGATATGCCTCTTAGCTATGCACTGTAAAATTTCAGCCTTATTGATTCAGTGAAACTCCAGATATAGCTGATATGGCAAAAGGTGTCGGAACTGGAACTGAATTGGATTTGCCCTTAATTCTTGATTTAACCTAGTAATATGAAATCACTCAAAGAAACTCGTGAAAAACACCAAATTACATAAAAATATAAAAGATCATAAACACAATTAGACTAAGCAATAATAACTCGTATTTGACACAAAACAATAATAAAACATAACTAAGAACTATATAATTATACGAGATATCAATGTCATAATAGGAAATAAAAGCATAAACGAGTTTAAAAAGCAAGAAGGCAATCAAGTTGACATGATTCTTGTGTCATACAGTGAGCTGTTATCACAACTTATTCAAAATCGCTTTCTAACACCCAAGTGACTGGAGCCTATAAAGCCGTTGTTTACAAGTTGGTATGTTGCTAATAAGTGTTGCAAGTATCATTCCAAAAATCCAGGCCACTCGACAGAGAACTGCCCCTCTTTGAAATACAAGGCTAGGGATCTCATCAAAGCTGGTTTGCTAAGTTTCGAAGAAGGGAAAGCCAAGTGCCATGGGAAACATGGTGCCTGATCAGGACCAGAAAAATGAGGACATTGTAATGAGAGGCATACAAGGAGTATTAAGGAATAGTTAGTTTTGGATCAAGAGAAAGAATGTCAAAAAGAGAATTTATAATGCATGTAGTTCTATACATCATGATGAAGAAAACACTTGTCTCATGTTGACATCCACATGAAGTAAATAAATTTTGAATTTTAAATGCTTCATGTTTATTGTATTTTAACAATAAGTTGAATTTCCAAGAACAAATATTGAAGAAATTTTTGATTTTGTAAAAATCGAACAATAATATTGTGTTTTTAAAAGAAAATTCTTCTTTTTCACATTAATAAATAATGAAAAGTCTTGAGAATATTGATGATCATTGTTAGAAATGAGCCAATACCCTTGCACTTCTCTTCCGAGCTTTCCCATGATTAAATCTTTTGAATCGAGACCACCCGAAAGACCTAATGCTAGAAGGGATATAAATGTTAAATTTCATAAACCATAGTCACTACAAAATAAGGAAAGATGCAGATCCAGACCTAGGCTATGAACAAAAGAACATACTTTTTGAATTTTTTTTTGAGCTCTTTAGAAATTCAAAACTAATGAGACATTCTTTCAAGAATCCAGATCGTGGTGATTTGATGTGCATCAAGGTTATGCTAAAACCATGCACATCCCTTCTAATAATCACAAAACACGAATTACTCAAACATCACTTCATGATTGATACCTCGGGGTATAATGACCAAACCAGATTATCCTATGCTATAAGAAAAAACCTATTTTGAGTCATGTTCTTTCTTGTCACTTCGAGAAACCCAAGATAAAAACCAGCTATTTCAAACCTCGAGGGATGGAATTTAGAATACGCTTTGCAAACATGAATTGCACTATCATATGAATTCCCATTTGAGGCATCGTTTGTAGATTCTGGTAGATATATGGAGAATAATATTAACGCATGAATTTTTGGGGCATGCATCAATCAAAGAAAAATACAAAAAATGAGTGTTGCATCATGCATTTACGAAGTTCAAGATGGTTTCAAGAAAAAACATTTGCAATATTTTCCTTTAAGGAATGACTTTTTGGTTTAAGTGATCGTGTTTGAGATGAAAAATGACCATCTTTCATCATCCTTTCAAAAATATAAAAATTATTCTCTTTGCTACCCCTTTTGAGCCGAAGGAATTCTTTTTCTTTGAACCCTGATCAAGGATCACCCTCCACATTGGGGGGCAAATACGAGGAAGGATCTTTTCAAAGATCACAGACGAATGAGTCTTAGCTCAAAGATAGATACGAGGCAAATTGAGCTCACCGATAAGCATGGGCTCACTCTGTCAAAGTGGAAATGCCCAAGAAAAAAGAGAAAACAAAAGGTGAAAAAAATGGGCAAACTGAAAGCCCAAAAAGAAAAAGAAAAACATGAAACATAAAAATCAAGATGGAGGGAGAAGCTTAGAAAGGACAAATGTTTCGAAGGAAATTCTCCTCATGAAATGATCCTTGATTCTACTACCCTTAAACAGATATTTGGTCGTATATATCCTTTTCTTTCGGAACCTTGAACCTTGGCCTACATTATGTATCTAGAAAAGACCATTTTGATTGAGCATGGCTATTTAGATTGATAAGTTTATTCCTGGAGAAACGGACGAGGCTTCGATCTCATTTTTTTGGCTAAAACTATTCTTTTTGGATAAATTTTGAATTCTTAAATGCATGGTGAAGCATTCAATGAAAAAAATGGAAAGAATGAGACTCTAGGGTGAAAAACCAAAAATATGCGGTCTAGAGTAAAATGGGAAATTTTTGATGCCATTCATGGTGTTGCCGAGGCTATGACAAAAGAGGAAGTCATTTCGAAGAAATCAAGGAACATCGAGGAACTCCTGAATATCCTAAGCTGTTAGCCGGATGGACTTCAAAAGCTAAACATGTCTTTCCCCTCCAAAATGACCTTCCAACCTTGAACATCCCGGCTAATCTTGACGCTTGTCAAAACGGCATGATTTGGAAGCTAAAAGAATGCCAAAGTTGTTTGATCTTTGAGGAATTCATGTTTTCTAGAACATGTTCCATTAGTGAGCTTATAGGGTATACATTTTTCTTGTTGAGAAGTTCTCTTGGATCGACCAAAATCTTGTTGCACCAAGCCTTTCAACATAATTTGAAAAAGTCAAACAATGATAATCAATCTTCAAGAGATCTGGATATCATACACTGTGAGAATAACATTTTTGGCTCAAAAGTTTTCAATAAATGATAATTTTTAAAATGAAAATATTTTTTGAAGTAACCATTTTTGAACAAAAATGATGTTGACATGAGACAAGGGTTCTTTTGACCCAAAGGTATGAAACTACTGAGGTAGATATTGACTCCCAGATATGAGAAGGAAGAAATAGAACTCGACAAACAGATTTTCGTGGATAAGAGTTTGAGAAATTGTCGGGGCAAGGAGATAACCAAGGATTGAAAAAGGAATGATCTCTTATGAGGCACGAGTGTTCAAGATATACTCTGATTTGAAAAGGAAAAGCGAATTGGAAAGGCTAAGCCAAATTTAAGAAAACCAATCGAGACATTTGCATCATTTTTGATCTTTGCATCTGCATCATTTCATGAAGCATTTGCATCATTTGAGGGTATATGCATCTGCATCTTCTCACGAACATTTGCATCATTGTTTATCTCTGCATCTGCATTATTCCATGAGGCATTTGCATCATTTGAGGACATTAGCATTTGCATCATTCACGAGCATTTGCATCAACGTTGATCTCTGCATCAGCATCATTTCATGAAGCACTTACGTTATTCAAGGATATTTGCATCTACATCATTCATGAGCATTTGCACATTGTTAATCTTTGCATATGCATTGTACACAAGCATTTGCATCATAGTGAGTAGCAGCATTTGCCTCTAGGGAACATGCATTTTACAAGCATTTGCAAAACATGTCATCAACATCATTGCATTTGACTGACAATTGCAGGAATCATGGGATATTTCTTTTTAAATCGAACTCATTTTTTCAAATGGGTCGAGCCCCAAGATTTTGTTGCTGAGGTATTTCATTTTGTTTTAAGTTGAACTCATTTTTTTCAAATAGGTAGAGCCCCAGCATCGTCGCCTTTTTTTGTTTTAAATCGAACTCATTTTTTCAAATGGGTCGAGCCCGAGGATCACCGCTGAGGTATTTCTTTTTGTTTTAAATCGAACTCGTTTTTTCATATGGGTCGAGCCTCAGGATCGTCGTTGAGGTATTTCTTTTTGTTTTAGATCGAACTCATTTCTTCAAATGGGTCGAGCCCTAGGATCACCGCTAAGGTATTTCTTTTTGTTTTAAATTGAACTCGTTTTTTCAAATTGGTCAAGCCCCAGGATCGTCGCTAAGGTATTTCTTTTTGTTTTAAATCGAACTTGTTTTTCAAATGAGTCGAGCCTCGAGATCGTCATCGAGGTATTTCTTTTGTTTTCAAATCGAACTCTTTTTTTAGTGGGTCGAGCCCTGAGATTGCCGTCAAGGTATTTCCTTTGTTTTTAAATCAAACTCATTTTTTTAAATGGGTCGAGCCTCGAGATCGCCGTCGAGGTATTTCTTTTGTTTTTAAATCGAACTCATTTTTTTAAATGGGTAGAGCCCTGAGATCGCTGTTGAGGTATATCTTTTGTTTTTAAGTCGAACTCGTTTCCTAAATAGGTCGAGCCTCGAGATCGCCATCGAGGTATTTCTTTTGTTTTTAAATCAAACTCGTTTTTTTAAATGGTTCGAGCCCCGAGATCGCCGTCGAGGTATTTATTTTCTTTTCAAATCGAACTCATTTTTTTAAATGGGTCGAGCCTTGGGATGACCAGCGAGGTATTGCTTTTGTTTTAGAATTCGAACTCGTTCCATTGAGACGAGTCGAGCCTTGGTATTGCAGTCAAGGTATTTTCTCCTCAAGATCAAAATCTTCAAATTTTTGCTTTGCTTTAAATCTTAAATTAAAAAAAAAGAAAAAAACTTTTGAATAACCTCTCCACACTCGAAAAAAATGATTGTCTATTTTTCTTTGCCTTATTCCCGATTCTCAGCAATAGCCAAAAAGGGACAGCTTTAGGCCCCTAATTTTGTTCAGGCCCCTAAATAAGGTACGTTTTCCTTCACTTTTGAGTTTCTAAGTTTACCTCATTTTCATGGCCTAGTGACTTAACATATTGGTTCGGTAAAATGAGCATACTAGTTTTAATATTCCGGTTCGAAAAAATCCACATGGCAAAAGTCAAAGTTGACCAAAAGTCAAAGTCAATGTGAAAAAAGTCAACTTTGGAAAATCAAGATTAAAGAGGAAAATTGGATGTTAAGAAAATAATCTTGATGATTTAAAGTCAACTTTGAATATTAGAAATATATATGGTTGGAATAAATTATTGAGAAAGGCTTGTTGGAAAATTCAAGACAATATGGAAGTTCATTATTTTAATCCAAGTGGATGAGAATTTTGGTGGAATATGGAAGCCCATTATTTTAGTCCAAATGGATAGGAATTTTTGTGGAAGTATGGAAGTCCATTATTTTAATCTAAGTGGATGTGAATTTTGGTGGAAGTATGGAAGTCCATTTTTGTATATCCAAGTGGTAGGATTTTTTGGTGGAAGAGGGAGGTCCATTTTTCAAGACCAAGAAGAAGAAAGACAGGTAGGAAATTAAAAGCCCAACTTGCAAAAAATATGTAGAGAGGCCCAACTTTAAGGATCTAAGAAGAGTGGAAGATTGTGAAAGACCCAAAGTTAAGGTCCACGTAGGAAATGGATGGGAGGAAGAGGGGTGAAATTAAAAAGAAATGAAAAGTTGTAGGAGAATTGTATAAATAAGTACAAGGTAAAGTTGTAATAACAAGGAAGAATGGAGGATGCCTTGGAAGGCTAAGTGGCAACTTAGTAAATAAGTGGATGAATCATGAGAGTAAGGAAATGACTTATCTTATTAGTACATGAGTTGACATTTTTGGCCAATGGAAGCCATTCTTAGGGACCAAGTTGGAAGCTCATTGGCTAGCCAATGGGTGGTCATCTTAATGAGGAAGGGAGAAAGCTTATTGGTGGGAGAATAAGAGCTTGACACGTGGCTAAAAAAATATAAGACAATAAAAGGCATGAGGAGGCCTTTCGGCCAAGGGGAACAAAAAGGCGGCAACCCCTCATTTCATTCATTCATTCGTCCAACTTGAGAAAACAACAAAGGGAGAGAAAAAAAGAAAGAAGAAGAGAGAAAAGGTGGAAAACGAAGGGTTTCGAGGTTTTAGAAAGCTAGACTAAGTTAGCTACTACTTCTCCTTCTCTACTGGTTCCTTTCTTTACTTCTTCTCCTTCATGTTTTATTATTTTCTTCTCTTAAAACTTTTAAGGTTTTGATAAAGGTTTTTCAAAAGACTTCTTTTCTCTTTTTCAAAAAATAAAGTTTGCAAAAATGTTTTCCTTTTTCTTACAAGAGGCGCAACTTTCACTCTTTTTTTTACTATATTTTTGCTTCATGTTTTTATCTTGATATTTGGTATATTGTGGTTATTTGATGATATCTTTTTGGTTTTCTTTTTGAAAATGAAGAAGTTATGAGCTTGATGATATTAGATTTTTCTAAATGATAGTTGAGCCGGATTAACCACCCATGTGGCCAACTTTGAGCCAACTTCTTATTTCTTAAAAATCTTTCTCTACAATTTCATGTTTCCATTGTTGTTATCTTTGATGTTTGCATATTGTTGACTATGGTTTATTGTGAAGCATTCTTGATGTTGCATATTTTCTTCTCTTTGAAAAAGTGGTTATGAGCTTGATGATCTTGGAGCATTTTTTCTCTAAGTGATGGTTGTCGCAACCTAAATAAAATATAACAACGAAACAATGTCTCAACGCAAGACTTTATTACTCGTTAGGCGTGACATTAAAAAAAGAGGAAAAATTGACTTAATTCCTCTAGAAAAACAAGGGTGTCGATACGGGATCCCGATCGCAGGGACCTGTTCGAGTGAAGGGGAAACAGAATCAGAGGAAAAGACGACTTAATTCCTCTAGATTGAAATAAAAGGTCGAGGGTATGAAAACGGCTTCGTAAAAAGATATGGAGTCGCCAGCAATCTTTTTTAGCTAGGTGTGATCGGCCACCTATTAAAACCGATTTTATAAAACATTTTAAAAATTAATTAAACATTTTAAAACCAATTTCAAGTCTGCGTTATAAACCAGAGAAATCAAAGAAGCGGGTTCGGGAGTCGGTTACGTGCGGGGAATGATTAGCACCCCCACAACGCCTGTCTAAATCGGTACCTTATTAATCGTGTGTTATCTCAAGTCTCGGTACAAAGTTGGTTTTTAATTTAGTATTTCAAGTTAATTCCCAATTTAAAGAAAAATAATTCCATTTTTAATTGAAAATGATCCAGAATTTATTAATTCAAAATTTTCCTACATTCCCCGACAAAATCGACAAAATATAGAATTTTTTATTCATTTGGAAAACTTTTCGAATCATTCTCATTTTTTGAAAGAAAGATATTCCTTTATTAATTATAATTGATGATATTCCCTCTAACAAACCCGGTAGAAAACTCATGAATTATTTTAACTCGGGAATATCTTTTTTTTTATTTATTGAAAATCGTTATGACATTTAAATAAAATGACAAAAACAACAAAATAAAAAGCATAGGATATCATGAAACATTAAAAATCATATGGAAAACAAATATAAGATCATAAAATTTGAATTAAAATAATAATAATATCATGGAAAATATCATAGCAAAAATCACACATTTAAATAAAATGCATGAACATAGAAAATACAATGCATGAAAATGTATTTTTTCCTTTAATTAAAGAAATCCGTATATCTAAAAAGATATCCGGCTACCTTAGGAAAATATGTCAAATTAGATTTTCTAAAAAAAAAACTTTGTGATTGTTTGAAAACAATTTTGAGTTAAACTTGATAAAAATTAAAACCCTTACCAATCCGTTTTAAAATGGTTTTAATTTCCTAAGTTTAAAATCCTGGACTTAACCACCCTTAACCCGAGATTTATAAAATCATTTTTAAAGTTTAAAAAGGCTTAGAAACTACCCTAAGACAGTAGCTAAATCTTCTAACCAACCCCCTATAAATGCCTTAGCCAAGTTCAACCATTATTCCTCTTTTAATTTCAAATCTGCCTCTACTGTCCGATTTTGCCACACAATTTTTTAGCCTATTTCTAAAAATTCAAAAAAATCTAAAACAAATACTCGAGACTAAGAACATGTAAATAAACACAATAAAAAATTAGCTTAATTTTATGACCAAAGATAGCTACCCAGAAAAATTGGAGATGTTTGAGTATTGGGTGAAAACAACTGTTTTGTCAAAACACATTTTTTGCCTTTGATAAATTCATTCAAAAATCAAAGTAAAAATTGTTGGAGATCATCCTAAAGACCTAAGGACCTTAGCTAAACATTTAAAAACCTTGAACAAAAATTGGCTAAGTAAAAAAAAAATCACAAAGGTAGAATAATCAATTTAACAATTCGTTAATTTTCCACAAGTATGCTCTAGAGAGCATGGCTTTGAGCCATTAATTGGCCTAAGTCACAAATCAAGTGGCAATGACATGGAATGCATGAACATAAAACAAATGAAATGCATGGTCTAAAGGTCTAAATGGTAAAGGAAATGCATGACAATTCAAGACAACCCAAATGCCTAGCATGAATTTGCATGGCAATAAATGCTATCCTAACTCAATATGCATGCAATGCTTGATCATGCAAATATGACTTGGACCTAATATGTTATGAATATGCATGAAAATGCTAATATGACCTAAGACCTAAATAGCATAGTAATGCATGACAGTACCAATGTGATTTAAGACTTAATATGCATGGCAATACCAATATGGCCTAGGCCTAAAATGTAATGAACATGCATAGCAATACTATGAACATACAATGACTCATGAAACTAATGTCAATGCTGGAACAAACAGAAACTAATACACAATTTCAAGATATGATAATGCAAAGCATGTTACCTAAACAAAATGCAAATGTATGACAAGGCAAGGGATGCATGAAGAGGCCAAATGATCATATGAGACTCTAATGCAATCCTATTTAGTAAATGACACAAGTACATGATAAATCATGTTAAGATGCATAATGTCATGACATTTTCATAAGCATATAACATATTAAAATAAAAAATGCACAAGCTCATAGCATGGAAACGCAAACAAGTTAAGAAACAAAAGGAAAATGCACATGCATGGCAAACAAAAATGGGTTGTCGCATGGTCATGAAAAAAAGAATGATGGTATTTATCATAGCATTTTCATAAGCACATGGCATACTAAAATCAAAATATATAAGTTCATGGAATGGAGATGCAAACAAGTTAAGAAGTAAAAGGAAAATGCACATGCAAGGCATACAAAATGGAGTTGCCGAATGGTCATGAAACAAAAAATGATGGTATTTTATCATAGCATTTTCATAAGCACATGGCATACTAAAATCAAAATATACAAGTTCATGGCATGGAGATGCAAACAAGTTAAGAAGTAAAAGGAAAATGCACATGCAAGGCGTACGAAATGGAGTTGCCGAATAGTCATGAAACAAAACCAAGAAAATGCAAACATGTAAGATATGATACATGAAAGAAATGCACAACATGAGCATGTGAACAACAATGGCCGAATATGCAAGGATGCAATATCAAACATGTAAATGAAAAATATAAGTAAAAAATAGCATAGAAAATAATGTAAAGAACATATATATAAAAGATTTAACATAGACAAGCAAAATAAATAACAAGCAAAACTAGTAAGTAAAACAAGGAAAGTTAAGCTCCATGGTTGGTATCAAATGGGCATGGCCTCTCACCTAACCGTAATCACTTGGTCTTGTCAAGATCATGAAGCCTTTCCATCTCAATAAAACAAAAAATAAACCATGCAAAATAGAAAAAACGTTGAGCTTCATGCTAGGTAAAAATGGGCATAGCCTCTCTCTTAACCATGGACACTTGGTCTAGCCAAGATCATGTAGCCATTTCAACCTTTTTGCTTCATATTTTGTAAGAAATCAGAACCTTAGAATATTCTAAGAACCTTGTAAAAATCATTTTTCACAACAACATGCAAGGAAGAAAAAGAAAAGAAAAAACAAGGCAAGTAAATGTGCCATATTCGGCCATAGCATGAAACCATAGAAAAAAATTTGTTTTGCACCATTTTAATGAAGAAGAAGAGATGAAAACATAAGTAAACATTAAAAAACTTTATTTCTATGAAAAATGTAGTAGGAAAACATGATAGAAAATCAAGAAAACCACCATGGAAATCAAGAAGAAAGCTATGCTAGAGCTTGGTAGAGATGACTAACTTCAAGCTCTCTATCGAAAACCTTTTTTTTCTTTCTTTCAAAACCTTTTTTTTTTGTCAAATTAGCTACTGTTTCCAGCCAAAAAACCTCTGAAAAAATGAAATCCTCCCCCCTTTAGTCTTGGCCGAATGGCCATCTAGCCCTTGGATGGGAATTGCACTTTTTCTCCTCCAATCTTGGCCTTTAGATTTAGATATTTTGATGACAACATAAAAATGTCATCTTTCCAATTGATAGCAGCCCTTAAGATGTACTCAGCCCTTGTAGTAACCTTAGCCATTAGATGCAAAAGAGGACCAATCCCATGCACTCCCTTGCTTGCCCCTCTTGAGTGCCTACCTTTGGATGAGTTGTGCTCTTCCATTCCTGGTCATTGGATGAGGCCAACATAAAAATGACATCTTGTAGATTAAATCTAGCCCTCAAAATGTGTACTCAGCCCTTGTAGATGGCCTAAGCCATTGGATGAAAAGAGATAATCCCATGTACTCCCTTGCTCAACCGAATGGATGCTCACCCTTGGATGAATTGTGCTCATCTTTTTTCTTCCATTCTTGGCCATTAGATGAGGGTTCTTTTATGACAAATAAAAATGTCATTTTGGAATTTAAATTTGGCCATTGGATGGTGCATTCAACTTTTCTACAAGGCACCTAAGCCATTGGATGAAGGGGGGACCATTTACAAGGTGTTAGTGGTAGCGTGTGGCTTGATAGTGACTAGGGGATTAAATTGTTCAAGCTTACTTGTTGTCCTCTATGTTGGCTGACCAAGGAAAGAAAAAATCCCAGCAATTCCTTCTTCTTTCATATTTTTTTATCAATTACAAATTTGCCCTTTTTGGTTTCCTTGGTGAAATAACCTTTTTGCCCCCCGAACTTAAATAAATAGCAAAAGGACTCTAAATTTGAATATTCTTTTTTCAATACTTCTGAAATACTAAAAAATTGAATTCTGGAAGTTTTCAAAAATTTTCGAGTCCATTTGCTATTTATTTCGGATTTATTTCTGAAATTGCCCCTTTTATGCACCCGAACTTTACCATTTTTTAAACGAACTCCGAATCAAGATTTTATTTTGCTAATATCTTCCAAATAATTTAAAAATGAGATTTGCAAATTTTCAGAATTTTTGGAACTCGTTTGCTATTTTTTGGAGATTTATCTGCTTGAATTACTACATAGGAGACCCGGTATTTGGCCATTTTGCAAACGAACTCCGAATCAAGATTTTCTTTCGCCAATATCTTTGAAATGATTTAAGAATGAGATTTGCAAATTTTCAGAATTTGCGGAGTTCATTTGCTATTTTTCCCATATTTTCCAATTTTGCCCTTTTGCCTTCGAAACCCGGTTTTGCTCAAAACAAGTCCGATTTTTAGATTTTCTTCAAACTGAGCCTTGGGCTATCCTTGTTTGATCATTTCTCATCAATTAAGGGTGTTAGATCCTCCAAATCAGGCCATTTCTGCAATTCTTTCAACTTTCACCGAAATCCACCAAAAAACCCAAATTCTCGATTTTCTTCCGAATTGACTTTTCTATCAGTTTTTATTCCAAATGGCTTCTCCATTACCCGTAGTCAGTGCTTGTATTTCATTTGAGACCTTTAATTCTGACCAATTTGATCGTTTAAGCATTTTCCTCAAATTTCCTAAATTAGGGTTTTCTTTTTACTAAATCCCGTAACCCAACTTTCGACCTCTATATCTTTCAATGTAGACCTCAGATTATCAAAATTCTTTCACTGTTTTTCAATTGAACCTCAAATCTTGATTTTGAAAGTGGGTTGACTTTTTCAGTAGTTGACTTTTTCAAGGTTGACTTTTTTGGGGTTGACTTTTTTAGGGTTGTCTTTTTTTTTGAGTTTGACTTTTCCTGCCTGCTTTCTTAGACTAGGCCTTTGAGTTCCACCTGCAGGATGAGAAAAGCCTTTTAGCATTCTGAAACATCAATTTAGGAAGAAAATGTACCTGATTTAGGGGTCCGGACAAAATTAGGTGTCTACAGCTGCCCTTCTTTGGCTATTGCTGAGAATTCGGAATCAGGCAAAGATAAACAAACACTAATTTTGTACGGTTAGTGAAATCACATGTGAAGGAAAGGGAAAAGGGTTTTCTTTTTTCATTTTTTTATTTTTTCATTTCATTCATTTTTTTTTTGAAAAAGCTGTAAATTGAAGATTTTATCGTTAAATTGAATTCCCTGACTAATCAAGGCTCGACCCGTCTTAAGGAAACGAGTTCAATTTCAAAAGAAAAAATTATGCCCGAAGGTCTTAGAAATGATGCCTGAAGTTCTTAAAAATGGTGCCCGAAGGTATTACAAATGATGCCTGAAGGTCTTAAAAATGGTGCCCGGAGGTCTTAAAAATGGTGCCCGAAGGTCTTTAAAATGGTGCCCGAAGGTCTTAAAAATGGTGCCCGAAGGTCTTAAAAATGGTGCCCGAAGGTCTTTAAAAATAATGCCCGAAGATCTTTAAAAATGGTGCCCGAAGGTTTTTAAAATGGTGCCCGAAGATACTTAAAATGGTGTCCGAAGGTCTTTAAAATGGTGCCCAAAGGTCTTTAAAAATGGTGCCCGAAGGTCTTTAAAATGGTGCCCGATGGTCTTTAAAATGGTGCCCGAAGGTCTTTAAAAATGGTGCCCGAAGGTCTTTAAAAATAGTGCCCGGAGGTTTTAAAAATGGTGCCCGGAGGTCTTTAAAAATGGTGCCTGAAGGTCTTTAAAAATGGTGACCGAAGGTCTTTAAAATAGTGCCCGAAGGTCTTTAAAATGGTGCACAAAGGTCTTTTAAATGGTGCCCGGAGGTCTTTCAAAATGGTGTCTGAAGGTCTTTAAAATGGTGCCCGAAGGTCTTTAAAATTGGTGCCCGAAGGCCTTACCCGTGATTAAAATCAAAAATTGAAAAAGATCTGGATGAAACCACAGGTTAAAAAGGCATGGGTGAAACCAGAAAATTGAAAGAGATCTGAATGAAATCAGAAAATTGAGATAACATAGGTGAAACCAGAAATTTGAAAATGATCTGGATAGAACCAGAAATTGAAAAGCATGGGTGAAACCAGAAATTTGAAAAAGATCTGAATGAAACCAGAAATTGAAAAGCATGGGTGAAACCAAAAATTTGAAAAAGATATGAATGAAACCAGAAATTGAAAAGCTTAGGTGAAACCAGAAATTTGAAAAAGATCTGGATGAAACCAGAGATTAAAAGTATGGGTGAAACCAAAAATTTGAAAATGATCTGGATGGAACCAGAAATTAAAGGTATGGGGTGAAACTAGAGATTTGAAAATGATCTGGATGGAACCAGAGATTAAAGGCATGGGTGAAACCATAAATTTGAAAACGATCTGGATGGAGCTAGAAATTTGAAAAGCATGAAATTAACCTGAAGGATTTGAGAGATGATGCAAATGCTTCATGGTGTAAATGCAAATATCTTGGATTGATACAAATGCTTCTTGAAATGATACAGATATCTTGGATTGATGCAAATGCTTCTAAATGCAGATGCAAATGTCCCTACGAATCATGTTCATGTAAGTGGTTCATGAATGGGGTAATTGCAGCTATAATGAAGATGCAATGTTCCTAGAAATAATGCACTTGCTTGAGATGATGTGAATGCAAATATCTATGAAGGATGTACTTGTAAAGATAGAATGGAGATGCTCATGGAATAGTGCAGATACAAACACTCATGAATTATGCAAAGGCTTACTGACACGATGCAGATGCAAAGCTTAATAAATAGATGAATGCTCATGAGTGATGCAAATGCCCCTGATCATTTTTCTAGATTTTGGCTTCGCCTTTCCAATTCATTTTTCCTCTTCAAATCAGAGTATATCTTCAATTCCTTTTTCAATCTTTGGCTATTCTTTTTGCCCCAACAGTTTTCAGACTCTTACCAACAGAAATCTGCTGGCTGAGTTTTATTTCTTCTTCTCATATTTGGAAGTCAAGGTTAACCCTAATAGTTCCACACCTTTGAGTTAGAAAAACCCTTATATCATGTTAACATAAAAAATGGGTATTTCAAAAATATTTTTATTTTCCTTTTTGAAAAACAATTTTGCTTATTTAATGAAAACTTCCGAGTCAAAAATTTTAACCCCACAGTGTGAAATGTACAAATCTTTTGAAGACTGATGATCATTGTTAGAAACTTTCCTAAGTGTCAACTTGGGTTTTTCAACTTGAATTGACAAGGCTTGGTACAACATGATTTTGGTTTTTCCAGGAAAGCTTCACAACAAAAAAATGTATGTCCCTTCTAGGCTGACAAATGGAACAAATTTTATAAATCATGAATTCATTGAGAACCAAACAAATTCAACATTCTTCTAGTTTCCATATCAAGGTATTTTGACAAGCGTCAAGATTGGCTGGGATGTTTAAACTGGAAAGTTGATTTTGGAGAAAAAAAGTTTCAATTTTTGAAATCAATCATCCAAATGATAGTTGACAATTTGGGAGGTTCAGGAATTCCTAGATGTTCCTCGATGACCATTTCTTTAAGATGATCTTCTCTTTTGTGGTATCGGCACTATCATAGATGGCATCGGAAATTCCCATTTTACTCTAGATAAAATGCATGAACATAGAAAATGCAATACATGAAAATGTATTTTTCCCTTTAATTAAAGAAATCCGTATATCTAAAAAGATATCCGGCTATCTTAGAAAAATATGTCAAATTAGATTTTCTGAAAAAAACTTTGTGATTGTTTGAAAACAATTTTGAGGAAAACTTGATAAAAATTAAAACCCTTACCAAACCCTTTTAAAATGGCTCTAATTTCCTAAGTTTAAAATCTCAGACTTAACCACCCTTAACCCGAGATTTATAAAATCATTTTTAAAGTTTAAAAAGACTTAGAAACTACCCTAATACAGTAGCTAAATCTTCTAACCAACCCCCTCTAAATGCTTTAGCCAAATTCAACCATTATTCCTCTTTTGATTTCAAATATGCCTCTACTGTCCGATTTTACCAAACGATTTTTTAGCCTATTTTTAAAAATTCAAAAAAATCTAAAAAAAATACTGGAGACTCAGAACATGTAAAAATACACAATAAAAAATTGGCTTAATTTTATGATTAAATATATCTATGCAGAAAAATTGGATATGTTCGAGTACTGGGTGAAAAAAACTGTTTTGTCAAAACACATTTTTTGCCTTTGATAAATTCATTCAAAAATCAAAGTAAAAATTATTGGGGATCATCCTAAAGACCTAAGGACAGTAGCTAAACATTTAAAAACCTTGAACAAAAATTGGATAAGTAAAAAAAAATCACAAAGGTAGAATAATCAATTTAACAATTCTTTAATTTTCCACAAGTATGCTTTAGAGAGCATGACTTTGAGCCATTAATTGGCCTAAGTCACAAATCAAGTGGCAATGACATGGAATGCATGAACATACAGCAAATGAAATGTATGAAATGCATGGTCTAAAGGTCTAAATGGTAAAGGAAATGCATGACAATTCAAGACAACCTAAATGCCTAGCATGAATTTGCATGGCAATAAATGCTATCCTATCTCAATATGCATGCAATGCTTGATAATGCAAATATGACTTGGACCTAATATGTTACGAATATGCATGAAAATGCTAATATGACCTAAGACCTAAATAGCATAGTAATGCATGACAATACCAATGTGATTTAAGACTCAATATGCATGGCAATACCAATATGGCCTAGGCCTAAAATGTAATGAACATGCATAGCAATACTATGAACATACAATGACTCATGAAACTAATGTCAATGCTGGAACAAACAGAAACTAATACACAATTTCAAGATATGATAATACAAAGCATGTTACCTAAACAAAATGCAAATGCATGACAAGGCAAGGGATGCATGAAGAGGCCAAATGATCACATGAGACTCTAATGCAATCCTATTTAGTAAATGACACAAGTACATGACAAATCATGTTAAGATGCATAATGTCATGACATTTTCATAAGAATATAACATACTAAAATCAAAAATGCACAAGCTCATGGCATGGAAATGCAAACAAGTTAAGAAACAAAAGGAAAATGCACATGCAAGGCAAACAAAAATGGGTTGCTGAATGGTCATGAAAAAAAGAATGATGGCATTTTATCATAGCATTTTCATAAGCACATGGCATACTAAAATCAAAATATAGAAGTTCATGGCATGGAGATGCAAACAAGTTAATAAGTAAAAGGAAAATGCACATGCAAGGCATACAAAATAGAGTTGCCGAATGGTCATGAAACAAAGAATGATGGCATTTTATCATAGCATTTTCATAAGCACATGGCATATTAAAATCAAAATATACAAGTTCATGGCATGGAGATGCAAACAAATTAAGAAGTAAAAGGAAAATGCACATGCAAGGCATACGAAATGGAGTTGCCGAATGGTCATGAAACAAAACCAAGAAAATGCAAACATGTAAGATATGATACATGAAAGAAATGCACAACATGAGCATGTGAAAAACAATGGCCGAATATGCAAGGATGCAATATCAAACATGTAAATGAAATATATAAGTAAAAAATAGCATAGAAAATAATGTAAAGAACATATATATAAAAGATTTAACATAGACATGCAAAATAAATAACAAGCAAAACTAGTAAGTAAAACAAGGAAAGTTAAGCTCCATGGTTTGATCATTTCTCATCAATTAAGGGCTTTAGATCTTCCGAATCGGGCCATTTCTGTATTTCTTCCAAATTTCACCGAAATCTACCAAAAAACCAAAATTCTCGGTTTTCTTCCGAATTGACTTTTCTATAAGTTTTTCTTCCAAATGGCTTTTCCATTACCCGTATTCAATGCTTATCTTTCATTTGAGACCTTCAATTCTGACCAATTTGATCGTTTAAGCACTTTTCCTCAAATTTCCCAAATTAGGATTTTCTTTCTATTGAATGCCGTAACCCAACTTTTGACCTCTATATCTTTCAGTGTAGACCTCAGACTATCAAAATTCTTTCACTGTTTTTCAATTGAACCTCAAATCTTGATTTTGAAAGTGGGTTGACTTTTCTAGTAGTTGACTTTTCTGGTTTGACTTTTTTTTGAGTTTGACTTTTCCTATCTGCTTTCTTAGACTAAGCCTCGGAGTACCACCTGCAGGATGAGAAAAGCATTTTAGCATTTTGAAACACCAATTTAGGAAGAAAATATACCTGATTTAAGGGTCCGGACAAAATTAGGTGTCTACAATGGTTAGTCCGGATTAACCATCCATGAGGCCAACCTTGAGCCAACCACTTTGTTTGCATTAAAATATATATTTGAAATGATTTCCAATGGATTTTGGTTAGGATTAATAAATGGTCCATAGCCAAAGTCTTGTTTTTCAAAGTTTTGGGAAAATCAATATTTTCAAGGTTGGATATGGAGATTGTGGGCAACATGAGTCAAATGTATTTTTTTTTTTTGAAATAAAAAACTGTTTTAATCCCATTTAAATCACCCTTGGCCAAACCTACTAGGGTAGCTTTCAAGGTCATTTTGTTGCTTTTTTAAGGTTTATAAATGATATTTTAAGAAAATCGAGCTTTAAAACGAATCAAAGTTTGGATTTTGTCTTAAAAAGGTGGGCTGGCTGGCCGAACTTAATAAAATTGGTTTCCAAAGTTATTTTGTTGACTTTTAAGGTTTATAAATGACGTTCTAAGAAAAACGAGCCTTTAAAATGGGGCCAAGGTACTTTTTACTAAAAAAATTGGCATTTTTTAGTTTTTCTTTGGTTTTCTAACATTGCACTAAGGTTAGTCGAGGAGCATATGGATGTCCAAATAATGGTATTCGAATGCCTCTTTAAGTTAATTACCCTAAACTTGCTTCGAGGCTATCCGAATACCTTTTCCATAAGTATTCGGATGTCCCCTTTAATCCGAACAAAAATTCGTGCCCAAAAATCCGTCTTTGTTTAAGTCTAATTTAAGTTTTTTCAAAGGTATTAGGATACCTCTATACTATTCGGATGCCCTCTCTTCAAGAGTGAAATACATTTCGATAATGGTTCCATTTTCAGGCATTTCAAACTTTCAAAAAGAATGTTTTCCAAGTTTATCATAAAAACGTGCTTTCTCGATTTCATAAATATTTGGTGAGAATTATTTTTTGATCTTTGTCAAGTTTGTCGGGTAGAGTAGGAAATTCTTCAACGCACGTGTTTATGAAATTGTAAAGTATGATTTTCGTTTTACTCGGAATTACGTATGTGTTAAGCGAAAGAATATTTTCCAAGTTTTGTCGGGTCTGCCGGGGAGTTCGATTAAATTTTTCGACGTTTGCCATTCATGTAATTTCAAAGAAATAAATTCATGAAAAAAGATTTTTTTTTTAAACTATGGTTGTATGCATATTTTTTTTTTATGATATTAAATGATTGATTTTTGTGTTATTTTTATGTTCATGATATTTGCTAATTTATGTTCATATGATTTTTTGTTTATAATATGATCTTGATTATGCCATGTGATAGTTGTTGCTTAGGTTAATCTCTTGTTTTTGCCATGCGATAATTAATGTCCATATTATTTTACTTACATTGCATATTCATATTGATTTAAATGAGTTTTAATGCATATAAAAAGTGATGTTTTAATAATAAACGAGGCAATATTCTCGAGTTAAAATAATTCATGAGTTCTCTACTGGGTCTGCTGAGGATGTTATCAATTATCATTAATAACGGAATATCCTTCTAAAAAGGAAAATGATGCGGAGGATTCTAAAATGAGGAAAAATTCTATGTTTTGCCGAGTCTGCTGGGAAATATAGAAAATTTTGTGATAAGAAATCTTGGATCATTCTCAAATAATATGACTGTTTTTTAAAGGGAATTACTTTTAAATACCAAAATTAAAACCAACTTTTGTTGAGACTTAATGATAACACATGATTAATAAGGTATCATTTTATACGGCCGTCGTGAGGGTGCTAATACCTTTGCCGCATGTAACCGACTCCTTAACCCGCAATTTTTTTTCTCTGGTTTAAAGTGCAGACTTCAAAATTGGTTTTTTAAAAAGATTTAATTTTAAAATATTTTACAAAAACCAGTTTTAATAGGTGACTGATCACACCTAGCCAAAAGAGATCGATGACGACTCCTTTTCTTCAAGGTTTTTTCAAAACCTAATACTATTTACGAAGAACCATATCATCTTTCTTCCCCCAATGTCATTTAGCTGTAGCGAGATCGTTATGACAATGTGTATTTTAGCAGTTAAACAGAATACTTCATTTCATTTTATCATGAGAGAACTGCAAATAAAGCCTAAAACCTCTACTCTACTAAAAACTTTCTAGTCCTAAACCACTGATCTAAGTAAAACATGGGGAGTACTTGAAAAGTAGCATGATCAGCTCCCCGAACTAAAACTATTTTAGCAGACTATGTGTTAGCATGCAAAAGAGAAAACTACAAAACTGAGGGAAATCATGGCCTGGAAGTAAAGGCAATTGAAATTATATTGAAAATACATGCTCATTTTTAGTATAGGACCGTTGTAGCCTTTTGCGTTCATGTTGACAGAGCTTACAATTGAGTTTTTTCTTTATATTATGATTTACTTGTAGAACTCATCTTTCTGGAATTTCCTTTATGCCTTTTTTCTGTTAAATTATTTTATCCTGGCTCACATACATTGTACTTTATTATTCACTTAAAATTTGCAATCATTACTTTTGGTTCTTATTCTTTCTTAGGCACAAGCCTAAATTAATGTTAAAAGTATATTCATCATTTGCATTTTATTTATCCTAGCAGATATCTAGTCCTATGATTTTTCTTTTCCTTGTTCTTTTTTTTTTATCTCACAGAAGTTTCCTTTAAAAATTGATTATGCATGGCAGAATTATCTTCCTGCTTACTATTAGACCTATGAATTTCTTGTCTTATGTTTCCATTGAAAGTCTTTTCCTTTTTTCCCCCTTAAAAATCGTCATTTTGATCCTGATTTTGTTGATAGGCATTTGACACAGTAGAACTCTTTCATCTAGCCAATTATTAGTTCAATATTTTTTATTTCAAGAGATTCCAAAAGATTTGTTGTTGTAACAACATATATGTGTCATTTCCTCTTGCTTTTGTATTCATCTTTGTTGCAAAATTTTGAATGTCAGAGAAGCATTTCATTTGGTTGATAGATAGAGAGTGTACAGTGTCAGGCGTTGTTGTGGTTGTATATTTTTTAACAGTTATTTCTGTTGATCTTCCTGCTTCACTACTGATCTTCTTTCTCTTTTTATTTTCTAGTTTGATGCTGCAAATTTGAGAAAGCTTAGACCAAGCTTTAAGGAGGATGGAGGGTTTGTAACTGTATGCTGGCAGTGCTTCTAGCATTAGGTCTCTCCTCTCTGCCCCCGTATTTTTTCAATATATTTATATACTTGCAATGTATCAGGAATATTCATCTTTTATTTCTGAACAATCCAACTTTTACTTTTCAACTTAAAACTTTGTTACCTCATTACCGACGGACAAATCGTAGTAATAAAAAATTGGGAATATTTTTACTAACGGAAAAGCAGCCACTAAGTCCATAAGGCTTTATCGACGGCCAATTTCGTCAGTAAATATAGTATATTATTGACGAAAAATTACTCTATACTGACAGGCATATTGTAGTAATAAAAAATTTGGGAATCATTTTAGTGACAGAAAAGGCCATCACTATAGACCCATAAGGATTTATCGATGGAATTTATCCGTCGATAAAGCTCTTTACCAACAAGGCTTTTATTGATGGTAATTTTTTGTCGGAATATCCATATCTTTCATCGGTAAAGTCTTCTAGGTCTATATCGACGGATTTTGGGGTATATACTGACTGATTTTCGATCATCTAAAGCGAAAAGTGAAAAATCTCGCATTATGGAAGGGTCAATAGTAGAGGCATATATAATGAAAGAAATTTCATCGTTCTGCGCCTTATATTTCAAACCAAATGTTGAAACAATATTTACTTGGGTACCCCGAAATGATGATGGCGGAGATGTCGATCCGATGAGACGACTCTCAATTTTTTCACATCTAGGGAAACCTTTTGGTCCGAAAAAAACAAAGGTCCATTATTTAGACCATGATGAGTACGATGCAGCTGAATTATATGTATTAATGAATTGAGAGGAAGTGATACCTTATATTGAGTAAGAGATTTTTGCTTATCTATATATTTGGGCATGATGTTATATAGTAAATATAATGTAACTTATTTAGTAATTCATTTTTAGGGTGTTTGATGAGATAGTGAAAATTGATGCACCGAACATTACTGACGGAGAGTTGAAGACAGTCTGTGCAGCAAGATTTAGAAAATGGTTTAAGGAATATGTAAGTTAAAGAAATAATGGTTTGATTTGCTATTGTTTGATATTAATTTTTTTTATCGTTCTTAGGTTCAGAAAAATTCAATTAAACATGACTCTCGTATATTTGAGCTATCTCATGGTCCAGGATGTGTGGCTTGGTTTTATTCTGGATATTTGTTAATGGTTTCAAGTTCCATTAATTAGATTATGGACAAAATCGAAAATCCATGAATAACGGTGTATGCGTGAAAGGCAACTGTTATAATGATATTACAATTTTACCTTAGGCATATTTCCACGTTTCCTCTAACTTTTCAATTGATTCTAATTCACCCCTCCATCTTTGACCAATTCCCTACTTGTACTTCCAACATTGGGCCTCCCATCAAATTCCTACAAATTGGGCTTCCAACTTTCATCCAATTGGATATCTAAATTGGTCTTTCAAAATCTAGCAAATTTCTCATCACTTGGATCTCAAAATTGGGCCTCCAACTTCTAGCAAATTTCCAATTACTTGGATCTCAAAATTGGACCTCCAAACTTCCACCCAACTTTCTACCAGTTGGATTTCTAAATTGGACTCCTAATCCACCAAGCTCTTACAAATAAATTGGTCTTCTAATTTCCACCAACTTTTCAATTGCTTAGATTCCAAAATTAGGCCTATTTTCCATTTTATTTGATTTCCAACTGGGCTTCCAATTTCTCACCAAATTCTTATAACTAAATTAGGCTTTCAATTTCCACCAAATTCTTACAAATAAATTGGACTTTCAAAATTGTCTTAAGTTTTCTACCAAATCTCTACCCACCATTCTTCTTCTTTAGTTGATTTTTCCAAAGTTGACTTTGTTAATTTTGACTTTGTTAATTTTGATTTTTCCAATTTTGACTCTTTCAATTTTGACTTTTCCAATTTTGACTCTTTCAATTTAGACTTTGTCAACTTTGACTTTCTTAATTTTGATTCTTTCAATTTTAACTTTGCCAATTTTGACTTTGCCAACCTTGCCAAATTAAAGCGTCGAGATATTAGGCCATGAAATTGAGGGAAATTTAGAAACCTGGGGATTGAAGAAAAATTGTACCTTTTTTAGGGGTCCAAACAAAATTAGGTGTTTACATAATGTATGAGCGACTTTTCATTATGGGTATTGCCAATCATTTTTTTTGCAAAACATTATTAGATAAGCCAATGGATCCTTTGTCCCATTATATTTTTCAAATTCTAGAACTTTGAATTTGGGTGGAATCACTAGATCTGGAACTAAAGTGTGTACGCTTGCATCCATGTTTCCAAACTCATCTGTCCCCTGTATTGCTTGTAGAACATCAAAACAAGCTAACATACCACAGCCAACATAAGAATAAAATCAAACACAACACAAGCATACCCAGGGAATGCCATTCGGACAACTTGAAAAATATGGTAAAAAATTTGTTTTTTGATTTTTTCATGAAAACATAAGATAGGAGCCTTGAAGGGAAGTTTTAAGAACCTTTATTACATATGTCGCAACCTAAAAAATAACGAGTCTCATCGCAAGAATTTATTATTCGTTAAGCGTGACATTAAAAAAAACTGAGGAAAAGTCGACTTAATTCCTCTAAAAAATGAAGGTTTTGAAAATGACCTTAAAAAAGATATGGAGTCGCCACCAATCTTTTTTAGCTAGGTGTGATCGGCCACCTATTAAAACCGGTTTTATAAAATATTTTAAAAATTAATTAAAACATTTTAAAAACCAATTTCAAGTTTGCGTTTTAAACCAGAGAAATCAAAGAAGCGGGTTCGGGAGTCGGTTACGTGTGGGGAAGGATTAGCACCCCCACTACGCCCGTATAAATCGGTACCTTATTAATCGTGTATTATCTCAAGTCTCGGTAAAAGTTAGTTTTAAATTTAGTATTTCAAATTAATTCCCAATTTAAAGAAAAATAATTCCATTTTTTATTGAAAATGATCCGGAATTTATAAATTCGAAATTTTCCTATATTCCCCAACAAACGTGGTAAAATATAGAAATTTTTATTAGTTTTGGAAAATTTTCCGAACCATTCTCTTTTTAAAGAAGATATTCCGTTATTAATAATAATTGATGATATCCTCCCCAACAAACCCGGCAAAGAACTCATGAATTATTTTAACTCGGGAATATCTTTATTTTATTGAAAACCATTATCTTTTTTTGAAAACATTTAAAATAAATGAATATGTATATGCATGACATAAATAAAATGACATAGCAAAGTCTAAATAATATAATGCAACCTAAATGACATGACATGATTTGAATGCCTTAGCATATTCTAAATGAAATGGAATATCCTAAGTTCTATAATATATTCTAAATAAAATGAAAGGACCTAGGTAACATAGTATATTCTATATGAGATGCAATATTCTAAGTCATATGATATAATCTAAATGAAATAGAATAACCTAAGTAATGAAATGAAATAACCTAAGTAACATGATATTTTCTAAATGAAATAAAATATTTTAGATGACATAATATATCATAAATGAAAGGAAATGACCTAGGTAATATAATATATTCTACATGAAATGCAATATTCTAAGTCATATGATATAATCTAAATGAAATAAAATATTCTAGATGACATAATATATCCTAAATGAAATGAAATGATTTAAATGACATGACAAATATGAATGGTATGGCATATAATTTAAATGACATGGAATAGAATAATGCTATTATATAATATGCATGAAAATAAAAATAATAATGCTTGAACATAGTATATGCTAAATAAAAATAACTAAATAAAAGCATAGGATATCATGAAATATTCAAAACCATATAATAAACCATGTAACATCAAAAATCAAAATAACAACAATATCATAGAAATTATTATAGAAAGAATCACATATTATATAAAATGCATGAATATGAAAAATGCAATGCATGAAATGTATTTTTTTCCTTTAATTAAGGAAATCCGTATATCTAAAAAGATATCCGGCTACCTTAGGAAAATATGTCAAATTAAATATTCTAAAACCGAAATACTTTGTGATTGTTTGAAAACAATTTTGAAAAGCTTGAATTAAAAATAAAAATTGGGCTAAATCTTTTAAATGGCTCTAATTTCCTAAGTTTAAAAATCCGGACTTGACTACCCTTAACCCGGGACTTGAAAAACCATTTTTAGAGTTTAAAAAGGCTTAGAAACTACTCTAAGTCAGTAGCTAACCCTCCTAATCAGCCCACTCTAAGTAAATTAACCAAAACAGAAAAATGATTTTTCCTTAAATTCAATTCTGACTCCACTGTCCAGTTTTAAGCCACAATTTTTTATCCTATTTTTACAAATTCAAAAAATTCTGAAAAAATACTAGAGACACAGGACATGTAAAACTACACGAAAAAAAATTGGCTTAATTTTCTGATTAAAGATGAATTCCCATAAAAATCAGAGATGTACGAGTTTTGTGAGAGAAAAAAAAAAACTGCTTTGCCAACACATTTTTGCCTTTGATAAAATCATTTAAAAATGAAAGTAAAAATATTTGAAACTCATAAAATGACTTGAAAATAGTAGCTAGGACTTTTTGAAAGTTAGATAAAAATTGGCTAAGTAAAAAAAATAACAAAGGTAGAATAATCAACTTGACAAACTTAATTTTCCACAAGTGTGCTCAAGAGAGCATGACTTTGAACCATTAATTGGCTCAAGTCATTATTCAAGTGGCATGAACATGAAATGCATGAAACAATACAGCAAACATAATGCATGAGCTTAAATCTAAATGTCATGAAAAAAAAAATGCATGGCATTCATATAATGACCTAGACCTAAATGAACTTGCATGGCATTTAATGCAACCTAGACCTAAAATGCATGAACATGCATGGCAAATAAACCTAACTTAATAACTAAAATATGCATGGCATTTTCACAAACACAAAGCATGCTTAAACCAAAAACTCAACCAAATATCATGCAAATGCTAACCTATCAACTAACATGGCAAGAATGCACATAAAATGCAAGAATTCCAAGGGTGGCCGAATATGAAAAATGAAACTAGCAAACATGGCATTTTCACAAACACTTGGTATACTAACATGCTCAACTAAAATACAAAAACCTACCAACTAACATGGCAAAAATGCAACACACAATGCAAAACACATGGAGTAGCCAAATGGCCTCAAGCTCCAACAGGCGTGGCATTTTCACAAACACTTGGTATACAAACATGCTCAACTAAAATATAACACTTAAATCATGCAAAACCCACACAAGCATTTTCACAAACACTTAATATACTAAATCTAAAACATGCTAAACTAAGATATAAGACTCAAATCATGAAAAGACCACACAAGCATTTTCACAAACACTTGATATACTAAATCTAAAACATGCTCAAATTTAAACAACATGAAAACAGAAAATTAAAAATGCAAAAACATGATATTTAAAACATAAATGGAAACATCAAAATCAAAGAAAATAACATAAACAATATGGTAAAATAAATCAAAACAGCAACTTAAAATAAATACTGTAGGCCATTTGGCCATGGTGAGTTTATTGTAAAAATAAAATGTAAAAAATATACTTAAGAAAGAGATGAAGGAAGAACTTAAAAGAACAATAAAAAAAACATTTATTGAAAATGGAAACTCACCAAATAGAAATCAAAATAGCAAAAACAAGAATAGAAAATCAAGAAAGTGCAAGAGTTGGTGCTCAAGAGCAACCTCAAGAAGCTATCTTTCAAGCTTTATCTCTTCAAACTTTCCTTTTTTTCTAAACTTTTCTTTTTTGCTCTCAACCAAGAAGAGAAAAACTAAGAAAAACTAAGAGAAATCAGCCAAAAATGAAGTTCCAAATTCGAAATTCTGACCTCCCCTTAATGTTGGCAGAATTTTACCTCTCTCCTCCCCTAGGATGTTGTCATTTTTTGTGTAACCAATTTTCCATCAAATGGCTAATAATTCAAGGTGAAAAATCATGAAAATTACCACCTTTAGATTAGCATCTCAGCTCTCTCAAATTACAGCTGTTAAAGAATAATGTTGACATCTCTCTTGGCCTATGTGGCTTAATCACCATGGCTTGATCAAAGAGAATCTCTAACTAACTCTTGATTTTTAGCCATTTGATTGAAAAATCAGAAGCTTCCTCCTTCCTTTGGTCTTGGGCAGGCCAACACTTCTATTTTCCAGCCCAACTCTGATTTTTTGAAAGGCCCAAAGAAGCCCTTTTCGGTTGCTTGGATGAAATGACCGTTTTGCCCCCCGGATGCAAATAAATATCAAACGGACTCCAAATTCAATTTTTCTTTTTTTAATACTTCCAAAATAATAAAATATTGAGTTCTGGAAGTTTTCAAAATTATCCGAGTCCGTTTGCTATTTATTTGGATTTTTCTTCCAAAAATGCCCTTTTATGCCCCTACATTTTACCATTTTTTAAACGAGCTCCAAATCAAGATTTTTCTTCACCAATATCTTCCAAATAATTTAAAAATGTGATCTGGAAGTTTTCATAATTTTTGGAGCTCATTTGTTATTTTTTTCGGGATTTATCGGCTTGAATTACTACATAGGAGGCTCGGGATTTGGCCATTTTGCAAACGGACTTTGAATCAAGATTTTCTTTCGCCAATCTCTTCCAAATAATATAAAATGAGATTTTCAAAATTTCAGAATTTTTGGAGTCCATTTGCTATTTTTTCGGGATTTATCTTTTTGAATTATTGTATATGAGGCCCGGGATTTGGCCATTTTGCAAACGAGCTCCGAATCAAGATTTTCTTTTTCCAATCTCTTTCAAATAATTTAAAAATGATATTTGCAAAGTTTCAGAAGATTTGGAGCTCATTTGCTATTTTTCCGAGATTTTCCTTTTTGAATTACTACATAGGAGGCTCGGGATTTGGCCATTTTGCAAACGAACTCCGAATCAAGATTTTCTTTCGCCAATATCTTTCATATGATTTAAGAATGAGATTGACAAATTTTCAGAATTTTTGGAGTCCATTTGCTATTTTTCCCAAATTTTCCAATTTTGCCCTTTTGGCTCCGAAACCCGGTTTTGCTCAAAACAAGTCCGATTTTTAGATTTTCTTCAATATGAGCCTTGGGATATCCTTTTTAATCATTCTTCATCCATTGGGGGCTTTGGTCTTACCAAGTCGCGCCATTTCTGTGATTCTTCCCGATTTCACCGAAATCCACTAAAAACCCTAATTCTCGGTTTTCTCCCGGATTGACTTTTCTTTCGGTTTTTTTTGCAAGTGACTTCTCCATTACCCGTAGTCAATGCTTATCTTTCATTTGGAACCTTCAATTTTGATCAATTTGATCGTTTAAGCACTTTTCCCCAAATTTCTCGGATTAGGGTTTCCTTTCTACTGAATCTCCAAATCCCAACTTCCGAACTCCATATCTTTCAATGTAGACCTCGGATTATCAAAATTCTTTCGCCATTCTTCAATTGAACTTGAAATCTTGATTTTGAAAGTGGGTTGACTTTTTTAGTAGTTGACTTTTTAGGGTTGACTTTTTCGGGGTTGACTTTTTTTGGGGTTGACTTTTTTCAAGTTTGACTTTTTGTGCTCGCCCTCTTAAACTAAGGCTCAGTGTACAACCTGCAGGATGAAAACAGTCTTTTTACACTCGAAAACATCAATATAGGAAGAAAACATACCTGTTTAGTGGTCCGGACAAAATTAGGTGTCTACAGCTGCCCCTCTTTGGCTATTGCTGAGAATCAAGAATCAGGCAAAGATAAACCAACACTAATTTTGTACGATCAGTGATATCACATGTGAAGGAAAGGGAAATGGGTTTTCATTATTCTATCATTTTTCATTTTTTTCATTTTCATTTTTTTCATTTTTCCTTTTTTTTTTCTTTTTTTTTGTCTTCTTTTATTTTCATTTTTTTTCTTTTTTTTTTAATTTTAAAAAAACAGTAAATTCAAGATTTTGTCCTTAAATTGAATTCCCTGACTAAGCAAGGCTCGACCCGTCTTAAGGAAACGAATTCGATTTGCAAGAAAGGAAATGACCTTGACGATGGTCTCGGGGCCTTAACCTGTCCTGTTCTCAGTTGTGTTTAAAATTATGGATATCTCCTCCAGAAGCTTCAGCTATCACCACCAAAGTCTTGCTCATTTTTAAAACTATAAAAATTCTGGGTATCACCTCTAGAAGCTTCAGCTATCACCACCGAAGACTTTCTACCTTTTCAAAGGATTTTAAAACTCTGGATATCTCCACTAGAGGCTTCAGCTATCACCACCGAAGACTTGTTCATAAATAAAAAAAAGTACCTCGACGATGATGTCGGGGCTCGACTCGTCTTAAGGAAACGAATTCGATTCTACCTGACATCTTTAAGAGATGATGCAAATGCTTCATGATGCAACTGCAAATGTCTTTAGTTGATGCAAACGCTTCTTGATGTAGATGCAAATGACTTAGATTGGTGCAAATGTCTTTGATGCAAATGTAAATGACTTGATTTGATGCAAACTTTCTTGATGCAGATTCAACTAACTTAGATTGATGCAAATGCTTCTTGATGTAGATGCACATGTTGAATAAAATTCTGGATAACTTCTCCAAAAAAAGATTTCTCATTTTTCAAAGTTATAAAACCCTGGATATCTCCACCAGAGGCTTCAGCTATCACCACCGAAGACTTCTTCACTTTTAAAAATGTAAAATTATGGATATCCCCACTAAAAGCTTTGGCTATCACCACCAAAGACTTGCTTATTGTAAAATTCTGGGTAACTCCTTCAGAAGAAGATTTCTCATGTTTCAAAATTATAAAACCCTGGATATCTCCACCAGAGGCTTCAACTATCACCACCAAAGACTTGTTCACTTTTAAAACTGTAAAATTCTAGATATCCCCACCAGAAGCTTTGGCTATCACCACCAAAGACTTGCTCATTGTAAAATTCTGGGAACTCCTCCAGAATAAGATTTCTCATTTTTTAAAATTATAAAACCCTGGATATCTCCACCAGAGGCTTCAGCTATCACCACCGAAGACTTGTTCACTTTTAAAATTGTAAAATTCTAGATATCCCCACCAGAAGCTTTGGCTATCACCACCAAAGACTTGCTCATTGTAAAATTCTGGGAACTCCTCTAGAAGAAGATTTCTCATTTTTCAAAATTATAAAACCCTGGATATCTCCACCAGAGGCTTCAGCTATCACCACCGAAGACTTGTTCTTTTAAAACTGTAAAATTCTGGATATCCCCACCAGAAGCTTTGAGAAATGATGCAGATGCACATGTCTTTTAACAAGGTGCTCATGCTTCATGGTGCAAATGCAAAATATTTCTTAATGCAAATGCAAATGGCCTGGATTGATGCCCATGTTTCATGATGCAGATGCCCCTACTAATTGTGTTCATCTAACTGGTTTATGAATGGTATAACTACAATTACTACACAATAATGAAAATGCAATGATTCTAGAAATGATGCAATTGCTTGAGATGACACAAATACGAATTCCATGAAGAATGTAAATGTAAAATGCAGATGCTTATGGAATAATGCCAATGCAAATACCCATGAATGATGCAAAGGCTTGCTGACACTGTGCAGATGCAAAAGCTCGATAAAAAGATGGGTGCTCATGAGTGAGATGCAAATGCCCCCGATTATTTTTCTAGACTTTGGCTTAGCCTTTCAAATTCATTTTTCCTCTTCAAATCAGTGTATATCTTCAATTCATTTTGGCTATTCTCTTTGCCCCAACAGTTTTCAAACTTTCATCAACAGAGATCTAAACCGGGTTCTATTTCTTCTTCTCATATCTGGAAATCAGGACCTATCTTGGCAGTTCTACACCTTTGAGTTAGAAAAATCCTTGTCTCATGTCAACATCAAAATGGGTATTTCAAAAATCTCTTTATTTGTTTTCGCATTTTGAAAACTTCTGAACAAAAAATATTAACCCCACAATGTGTGATGTACAAATCTTTTGAAGACTGATGATCATTGTTAGAAATTTCTCTAAGTATCAATCTGGGTTTTTTCAACTGGGATTGGCAAGGCTTGGTATAATAAGATTCTGGCTTTTCCAGGGAAACTTCATGACAAAAATGTATATCCCTTCTAGGCTCACAAATGGAACAGGTTTTATAAATCAGAAATTCATTGAGAACCAAGCAAATTCAACATTCTTTTAGTTTCCATATCAAGGCATTTTGACAAGCGTCAAGATTGGCCGGGATGTTCAAACCGAAAAGTTTAATCTTGGAGAAAAAGTTTCAGTTTTTTGAAGACAATCCTCTGAATGAGAATTGACAATTTGGGAGGTTCAGGAATTCCTAGATGTTCCTTAATGACCACTTTTTAAGATGACCTTCTCTTTTTGGCACTTTTATAGATGGCATAAAAAATTCCCATTTTACTCTAGATCGCCCATTTTTTGGGTTTTTGCCCTAGAGTCCTTTTTCTTTCTGATTTTTTTTTTACCATGCATTTGGGAATTCTAAATTCTTCCTTAGTGAAATGAGAATTTGATGAGATGGGATAAAATCTGAGGAAAACCCTTCAAATTAAATATTCATGCTTGATCAAAATGGAGTTTTAAAGCATGTAATGTAGGCCATGGCTCAGGGTTCAGAAAGAAAGGATAAATAGGCCCGAAATATGTGTTTGAGGGTAATCAGATCAAGGATCCTTTCTTTGAGGAGGATTCTTTTTGAAGCATTTGTCCCTTCTTGGACATTTCTTTCCTTTTGACTTTTCTCTTTTTCTTTCTTGCTTTTGGCTTTCAATTTTCCATGTCTTTCACACATTTTTTTCATTATGTTTTTCTTTTATTTTTCTTGGCTTTCATTTCGCCATCTTTTTCTCTTCTTTTTCTTTGACAGAGTGAGCCCGTATTTATTCGGGGCTCCATTTGCTTTGTGTTTGTCCTTGAGCTGTCACTCATTTTTCAATGATCTTTGAAAAGATCTTTCCTCGCATTTGCCCCCTAGTGTAGAGGGTAATCCTTGATCATGGTTCAAAGAAGAAAGAATTCTTTTGGCTCAAAAGGGGTGACTATGGATAATTTCTTTTTGTGTGAAAAGGATATGAAAGATAGCCATTCATCATATCAAGCCTGAATATTCTCATTGAAAAGCAATCCTCAGGGGAAATAGATAATCAAAATTCATTTTGCACTTTGGAATCATCCGAATTTTCATATGCATGATATCACAAAAAATTTCTTCTCTTTTTTCTGTCGCATGCCCCAATGATTTATGCGTTAGCCCATCCTTCTTCACTATGTATCCATCATTTCCACATTTGATGCCCCAATTTGATTAACCATGCGAATTTGTATCAACGAGAAACATGGCAAGTCTAGGTCTATTTTGAAAAGGCTGAGTTTCCAATCTGAGTTCTTTGAAGAGACAAGGAAAATATGACCCAAAAACGAGTTTTCTTTTGGGCAAGGGATAATCTAGTTTGGTCATTGTGCTCCAAGGTATTAATCATGAAGTGATGTTTGGGTATTTGAAGTTTTATGGTCATTGGAACAGGTCATGAATAGTTTTAGCACAATCTTGACACACACCAAATTATCAAAATCTAGATTCTTGAAAGAATGTCTCATTTGTTTGAATTTCAAGGAATTTGAAAATTTTCAAAAAGTTCGTTCCTTTGTTCATAGCCTAGATTAAGATCTACGTCCTTGCTTATTCTGCAATGACAATGCTTCTCTTTTTTTTTCAAATTCATTTTTCCTTGAAGCATTAGGTCTTTCAAGTGTTCTTGATTCAAGGTTTAGGTATAGAGAAGCCCAAAAAAAAGGGGGATGGTGTTGGGTCATTTCTAACACTGATCATCAATCTTCTTGGACTATCCATTATTAAAACTTCCTTAATGCTTGTTTTTGCAAATTCAAGTTATTGTTAAAACACAATAAACACAAAGCATTTAAAATTCAAAATTCATTTAATTCATGTAGATGTTAACATGAGACAAGTGTTTTCATCATCATAGTGTATAGAACTACATGCGTCAAAAACCTAATATGATCATGCACATTGTTTCTTATGACACTTGACTTCCCCATCTTCAAAACTTATCGAACCAGCCTTGATGAGATCTCTGACCTTGTACTTCAAAGTAGGGCAGTTCTCTGTTGAGTGACCTTGATTGCCAGAATGGTAACCACAACCCTCTTTAGCATCATACCAGCTCGGATAAGGGGGCTTCAGAGGCTCTATTTGCATGGGTGTCACAAGGTGATTCTGGATGAGTTGAGGTAGTAGCTCACTGTATGTCATAGGAATCGGGTCAACCTGATTTCTTTTTCGCTTTTTATGCCCCCTTCGATTATTCCCAAGGGTGTTCGATTGATAGACAGATGTAAATTCTGGTGTAGTTGCAGTTATTGGTTGGTAAGGATAAAAACCTTGAGAGACATTGTTCAGGATAGAGTAAAATGGCTGATACGAGAAGAATTGGGGAGGTGGGACAAAGTCTTCCACGACTTGGGTATCTTCATTTTTCTTTTCAGATGCCCCTTTTTTCTTGGTTTTGGATGTTCTTTCTCCTTCGATTTTTCCATCCTTGATAGCATTCTCAATCATCTCCCCTGAAATTACCATATCCGAAAAATTCTTCGTGATGTTGTCGACAAGTATATCATAGTACGGGGCCTGCAGTGTATTCACAAAAATGACAGTGGTTTCCTTCTGAGTTAAGGGCGGTTGTACTTGGACGGCCAGGCTCATCCACCGTTGCGCATATTCTTTGAAGCTCTCAGTAGCTCTTTTCTTCATATTTTGCAAGGTGAGACGGTCAGGCGCCGTGTTGGTCATATGCTTGTACTGGTTTAGAAAAACCCTAGCCAGGTCATTCCAAGAGCGAATCTGATCCTTGCTCAACTGACTATAGCACCTAATTGCGGATCCGCTGAGGCTATCCTGAAAGCAGTGAATCAAAAGCTTATCATTATCTATATGACTTGTCATCTTCCGGCAGAATATAGTGATGTGGGCTGATGGATCAGTCGTCCCGTCATATTTCACAAAGTCAGGGATCTTGAACTTGGGAGGAATGACTAAATCGAAGACCAAACATCATTCTTTCGCATCTAAACTTCCAAATACATCTGTACTTTCTACTGCCCGGAGCCTTTCATCTAACAATTGATATTTTCCTTGGGAATCTGCCAACTCAACCACATTTACTGCAACCATTTTCAACTTTGCCTGTTCAGCTGGATCATCTGAGTTTAGGACATTGACTGTGTTCTGGGCATCAATCATTACAACTTCATTCTGACCTTTTTGTGCCTCTAACTCTTTCCTGGCAACAAAGTTTTCTGTGTATCCTTTTCCCTTGATTACGGCAGACATTAGCTCCATCAATTTAGTCATCTGATCTTTAGATTCTGCTTGAGACTTTGCTAGCTGTTCTCGCAATTCTCTTTGTTCCCTTTCCATTTTTTCCATTCGGGCAACTTGTTCATCCTCCATAGCACCAGCCTGTATTAAAAATGTACTCAGTACTTCTTCTGATTTGAAATGGAAATTCTTTCAAAGACTCCTAAAGCCAAGCCAACTTCTGTTTTATTTCCCCCAAATTTATGTCATGATGAATGAGCCATGAATGCAATTTGATACATGTGAAGCCTAAGCAATATGATGTATGGACATGTACAACGGAAACATGCTGACCATATATGTAATAAATGCAATCACGATGCCAACATGTTGCAAGCAAAGAATAAACAAATCAACACATAAATATATGCAATGATTGATCATGTGCATTTTAGCATATTTCCCAATGAATGATCATATATCCTATGAATGCAACACGGTGTCAATTATGATACATGCAAACAATGAATGATTGATACAAAGTATATACAAAGAAAATCATGCTAACCATGTGTGTCATGAATGCGACCTAATGCTAACATGATGTATGTAATAAGCAAACTAATGCATGAACATATACAAAGAAATCATGTTGACTATGTTTGTTATGAATGCAACCCAAAGTCAACATGATGCATGTAAAGAATAAGCAAATTAATGCATGGATATATATAGAAAAATCATGCTGATTATGAATATATGAATGCAACCTGACAAATAATTGATCGGATGCAAAATGCAAAGGGGAAGATATCACGGAGGAAATAAGAATCAGAGGAACTTAATCATCAACATCTCATAAATTTGAAACATAACCAATTCATTCCCATATCAATGTTCACAATGGTATAAACCATGTTTTACAAAATTTGAACAATGGTTAAAACTGTCTTTTACAAGCCCTTTATTCTTCCTAGCATCCTAAGGCTATAAGAGCCGGCTACTGAAAAAGTGAAATCCTATTACATCATATAAGACCGAAGTCTTTCCATCTTAATGCTGTAAATATCCCAATCCTAATGAGGCTTTCCCAGTCCTTTATCAATCAGTGTCGTTGGATCCAACCACTTGGCATCGATAAAAGTTTGCACTTTCTTTTTGAATGCCATACAGTCTTCAACGTTATGTCCAACAATTCCACAGTGATAATCACATCTTGCATTTGGATTATACCCATTTGGATATGGTGGTAACAAGGGTTTCAATGGGATACAGGCAACCATGTGATTTTGGATCAGTATAGGGAGAAGCTCTCGGTAGCTAATTGGAAGGAGATCAAAAGGCTTTTGGGTCTTATCCTGGGGTCGTTTCTTAGGTACACTTGGCCTAGGAGTTGGGGCACTTGGTGGTGACACTAAGGTTCGAACCAGTGTGTTTACATGGAGATGTGGCGGAACAGCATGGTAAGGGTATGGATTTGGACACGAGGCCTTTGGAGGTTGTACATAGCTCGAGGTTCCTATCCCAGATACTGGATAAGGTGACTGATGAGGGAAATAGTATGAACTGGCAGTTGTTGGTGATGGAGTGGGATTCAGGAATCCCATAGTGGTCATCCCAATGGACGATTGGACCATGGTAGGGTGGGGATACTGGCTTGGACCTCGAACAATTTGCAGGTATGGTACTGGATCCGAGGTTTCTATCTTTGGTATCGGGCTCTGAGGTTTAATAAATTTCATGATTTTGTCCATAATTTCATCAGGATTGCAACCTTTGTGGCATTGACAAGTGCAGGATCCAGCAAGGATTGTATGTTCTGGACCTAATGGTTTTGGTTGATCCGAAGGCGATGCAGAGCCCTGAGAAAGTTCCATTTTACTTTTCCCCATATCCTCAACCATTTTCAGCAATTTGGCAAGTTGTTCTTTCACTTCCCGGATTTCATGTCCACATTTCTCTTGGTTGCGTTCCAAAGCACTCAATCGTTCCTCCTATTCATTCCTCATATCTCGAACCCCTTTCATGCAAATGAAAATGTCATGAGATTAAGAATACAATTATGAATGTACATACTCCATTCCTATATGCATGAATATACTGATGATTAATGCATGAACATATATAGAGAAATTATGGTGACTATGTATGCTATAGATGCAATCTAATGCCAACATGATGCATTAAAAAGAATTAATAAATTGATGCACAGGTATATACAAATAATGACTATGTATGTATTCTACAACGAATGACCATGCATGCTATGATGTCAAAATGATACATGCTAAGACTAAATGAATTATTACAAAGGTAGGTACAAAGAATGACCATGAAATCACAAATGTATTCTACAATGAATAACCATGCATGTTAGGACTGTAACATGATGTCAAAATGATACAAATAAAGAATAAATGAATTAACACCAAGGTATATACAAAGAAATCAATGATTACACGAAATTGATGGGACCTAAATCTTGATCATTCAAAAATCTCATTATGCAGGATTTGCCTCCAAATTTATGATTTTTTTGAAACATGTTTTTTTAATGAAAAACCAATCATATTATTTTCAAAAGAATTCCGGGGTAGTGGATCTTACTATGGTACAATGTCCAAATGTTCATTTGACACTACCAGTTTTATGAAATCATCAAATGAAATTACCAACAGTTTATTGCAAAGAATGAGATCAATAATACAACCAAAAATATACATGCTCTATTCACACATGCATGAAATGTGCAAAATGAAAAAAAGACTTGAAAAAGGATTTTTTTTTTAAACAGATAATGAACATCTGCCCCAACAATATCTGCTTATTTAGGCATCACGATGCCTTTGGGACGGATTAACATATTTGTTACGGGCGATGTACGTACATCGTTGCCCGATCTACAAAACTTATTCAGAGTGTAAAATAGGTAACAAAAGGTTTAGAAATGTCCCTCCATGTGTTTCTATTTTCGGTATATCTAACGGAAATCTGGTATGGCTTCGCCTAGGCTCACTATATGAAGGTGAATCGGTTCTAAGGCCCCGAATTGTTCCTCACAGTTGCCGGTGAAGGCTAGTAAGGCACCCCGATAAAAGCGGGTTCAATTCGTTAGAGTCTATTTCCCTAGCCCATGCGGATTGTTAATCACGAAGGCTTAGGTAATTTAGTACTCCGGAAGTGTTTCACTAGCCCATACGGATTGTTAATCACTAAGGCTTAGTTACTTTACTCCCACCTAAAAGGACGGAACCCGGGTATAGGATTCATGATATGCAAATGCAAGTGTAGTGTGTGTGGAGGAATAACAAACCTTTCACAACCTATTCTACAAACCTTATTCTAAATGCCCTAGAAATTAAAACATTCAAGAATAGTGTAACGCATTAACCAACAAGCAATTATAATATACAACCTTAAAAAACCAGAGAACAATAATAAAATGCATGCACATGAGAATGAACATATTTAAAAATATTTTATTATTTTCAAAATTCTCCTTATTAAAAAATGTGAGAATTAAAATTAAATACCAATTAAACCAACAAAACCGAGACTTTGATAACACACGACTAATTCTAGGCCTGACTCTCTAATGGTGTCCCCAGTGGAGTCGCCAAGCTGTCGCAATCTAAAAAATAACGAGTCTCATCGCAAGACTTTATTATTCGTTAAGCGTGACATTAAAAAAAACCGAGGAAAAGTCGACTTAATTCCTCTAAAAATGAAGGTTTTGAAAATGACCTTAAAAAAGGGATGGAGTCGCCACCAATCTTTTTTAGCTAGGTGTGATCGGCCACCTATTAAAACCGGTTTTATAAAATATTTTAAAAATTAATTAAAACATTTTAAAAACCAATTTCAAGTCTGCGTTTTAAACCAGAGAAATCAAAGAAGCGGGTTCGGGAATCGGTTACGTGTGGGGAAGGATTAGCACCCCCACAACGCCCGTATAAATCGGTACCTTATTAATCGTGTATTATAACAAGTCTCGGTAAAAGTTAGTTTTAAATTTAGTATTTCAAATTAATTCCCAATTTAAAGAAAAATAATTGCATTTTTTATTGAAAATGATCCGGAATTTATAAATTCGAAATTTTCCTATATTCCCCAACAAACGTGGCAAAATATAGAAATTTTTATTAGTTTTGGAAAATTTTCCGAACCATTCTCTTTTTAAAGAAGATATTCCGTTATTAATACTAATTGATGATATCCTCCCCAGCAAACCCGGCAGAGAACTCATGAATTATTTTAACTCGGGAATATCTTTATTTTATTGAAAACCATTATCTTTTTTTGAAAACATTTAAAATAAATGAATATGTATATGCATGATGATGGAAACTCAATTAAGAGTTGTAAACCCAAGTGCAGGTTATGTTCAAGTAATAAATTCTCGGGTGTCCGAGGTCGAACCACAGGGAAGCGTATTAGTAAGTATAAGTTTATAAATATATAAGAAAAAGAAAATAAACAAGATATTAGGGAATCAATAACAAAGAAAGTAAACAAGATATTAGAGAACAAAATAAACAAAATAACATAAAAGCAATTAAACAAGATATAAAAAAAACAATAAGAAAAGATGTTGAGGTTAGAGAATCCACTCTTGGTGTTATGCTAAGATTAATCTTGTTTTATTACACAATTGAAATCCACACATAAGGGAGGTTCCAACCGGAAGGTTTAGCAATTCAGTCCAAATTGTCCAACGTCCATAGCATATGATATTATGTTCATTTGGTGTCCTCAAAACTCACAAAAAGAGTCCAAGCATTCCTTATGCCAAGGTATATGTCTACAACAAATCAAGGTTATGAAACCAAGCATTTACTGTGCCATTTTCATTGTCAATAATGAATCAAGATCTCTACTTTGCAAGTATGATTTTAAACCAAAAGAAAATATTATCTACACTAGTGTTTATAAATGATGATTCATTTTAGCTCATGTTGAAGAGACTAACCTTAGCATTTACCAAGAGCTTCACCTCATCACCTCAACAATATGATTAGCAACACATACTAGATATGAATAAAATGAAAAGAAATGTAAGAAACATAAGTAAAGAAAAAGAAAACTAGAGAAAGGAAAGAAGAAGAAAACTTAGAGAATTTTATTACAATGGCAAATATCCTACCAATGTATAATGTATCCCAATACTCATCCAAGGCCCTCTATTTATACACATTTTGGAGGGCTAAATGACAAGAGACAAGCTTTACAAATTTCAAAGGTAGGTATAATAGGTGGGTGCATTTTTCTAACAATTTTCGTCATATTGTATGACAATTCTGATCAGCCAGCTTGATGGTCGATTTTGTCAATGTTGGAGGCTCGATCTGATAAAATGGTCTTCTAGAAAAATATACCCCTATCAGTTACGGATCCATATCCGTTGGAATCAGATCATTTGCGTACGTGGATCGGAAGATATGGTCAAAATACCAAAACGGTGCAGAACAGACGTCATTGCACATCAGCCAACTTGATGGTCGATTTCACTAGGGAAAACGACTCCGTTTCAAGAAGTGTAAAACATGAAAAAGATAGATATGCCTCTTAGCTTTGCACGGATAGAAATTTCAGCCTTATTGCTTCAGTGAAACTCGAGATATAGCTGATATGGCGAAAGGTGTCGGAACTGGAACTGAACTGGATTTGCCCTTAATTCTAGTAATCTGAAATCACTCAAAGAAACTTGTGAAAAACACCAAATTACATAAAAATATAAAAGATCATAAACACAATTAGACTAAACAATAATAACTCGTATTTGACACAAAACAATAATAAAACATAACTAAAAACTATATAATTATACGAGTTATCACACCCCCATACTTAGATTGTTGCTAGTCCCTAGCAACGACTCAATAAAATAAGAAAATCTAATCTAATCCATTTTCGTAGGAAATCACGGTGGCACTTAGCATGTGACACAAGCCTTTAAACCCCTAGGTGTCCCTAGTGGACGAGTTTAGTCTCGTGAGGGTTTACTAGGACGATACCCACAAACATTGAAGACATAAGAAAAACTAAAAATAATAATTATAACTAATCCTTCCAATATAAATTAGAGATAATCATTGGACAAGTCTTAAAAACTAATCAATAGCTTAAAGAAATTCACAAAAAATCTTGCTTGAATGTAAATAGTTTGAGTTAAGCCAATAATAACATAACATATTTCAATCAAAATAGTGTATATTCAAACTTAATCTCAACTTCTCACATGGGATACTCTCTTGATTTTCACTCTTTAAAGTAGTGGTAAAGTGTTTACACTCAATCAATCTCATGAAAACACTTCTACCATATGCTTGCTTGTCCACCTATTCTCCACTATTTAGATCATACAACTTCATAAATCAAGAGGTCTTTATTCAAGGTTGTAATGGGGCCAAAGGGTTATAATGTGGTTAAAGAACAAAAGGATAAAGATATCACAAAGGTTCCAAAGAGTTCATAGATTTTAGAGACATAATAAGATCATACAAATAAAACTTCTCAAAACTCTTATAAAGCACATAATAACATAGGCTAAATATTCATGTTGAGCCTTTGCATCATTCTAACCAACTTTGTAACATCTTTTTCTAGAAGTTCAAGAGAAGATTTTTTTTTTTAATATGGGAATGTATTTGACAATGATCCCTTTCTTTTTCTCTTGACTTTTTCTTTTCTTTTCTTCCCCCACACTTATCTTTTGTTTCTAACCCAAATTTTCAAATAAAAATATCCCTTGTTTTTTTGCAATATGTCTCAAAATATAAAATTCATCTTTAGAACAAGGGTAAGGATATAAGTATATTTAGGCTAGGTGTAAGTTGTGGTTACCAATAAAACATCATATTTAATGTAGGCTCAAATTGGCTCACTAGTGGGGATGTTCTCGTAGAACATTAATAATGGATGGCTGTTTGGCTCTAGTTATAATCCTAATGCCTCTATCATATTCATGTTGTCACATGTATCAATATAGTCTCAAACGGTTTAAAGCAAGTTCTAGAGAATCATGTAATCATAAGAGCACTCAAGAAAGAAATTAGATTGATTTGTATAATGCATCAATCATTATAGGCTCAAAAACTCACAAAGATGATTATACAAGTCAGATTAAGTCTAAACATGCTTCTTTCTCAATCAACATATCATATTAACATTGGCTCATAAAAAGGTTGACATCAAGCTCAATTCTCATGAAAATCTTCTCACTAATAAATCTGTTTTAGACTTATGCAATTCATATCTCATCATTGTATTGAAAGTAACTAAAAAAAACACACTAAGTCTAAACATGCTTTTTTTTTTGTTTTTTTTTGTTTTTTTTTTGTTTTTTTTTTTTGTTTTTTTTTTTTTTTTGAAAGAAGAAGATTAAATCAAACTGACAAGGTATGTCTCAAGTCTCCCTTACTCAGACCTTGTTCAGAATGAATACTTCTAAATGTCTTAAAACACAACAATTTTTTTTTTTTTTTTTTTTAGCAAAATATGTCCCTTACCCCCTACTAAAATATGACATTGTCCCCAATGTCAAATTTTAAAGGTAGAATTTAGGAGATATTACCTGCAGAGGTTGCTAACCACTTATTATAACTGAGACACAACAAGCAAAATGTTAGATAATGTCACAAAGACAAAGTGCAATCCACTCCTTGCTCGTCCATATCTCTTTTTCTTTTTCCGAGCGTTTGCGAAACAACCGTAGCAGATAAACACTCATAAGCTTGTAGCTTTTTTAGTAAATCTTCAATGGTTGTAGCAGAAATTATGGTTCTCCTTGCCTCTGAAAACATGAATCCATTATCCACAGCATTATCTAAATATGAAAGCAAATTACTAAAATAACCATTAATATTAAGCAAACCAATGGGTTTCTTATTTGTGACCAAAGATGACCAAGAAGCCACGCAAGCTATTTCTTCCAATGTACCTAGACCTCCTGGTAAAGCAATGAATGCATCGGCAGAATGGTACATGATTGTCATCCGTTCAGGGATACTCCAGACTTGTATTTCCTTACCCACGGTAGGTCCACAAAAATCTGTGAATAGTTTTGGCACGATTCCTAGAACTGGACTTCCTCCGGCGTGTGCTGCTGTAGCGACTGCTCCCATTAAACCCGTACTACCGCCTCCATAAATCAAGTGGATCTTTTGTTGGGCAAGTATTACTCCAACTCTTATGGCTTCATCAGCGAATATGTTATTTTTCCCTGGATAAGCACCTCCAAAGACAAATTTTTTTAATGCGCTGGGACGAAGTGCTTTCCATTTTTTTTTTCTTTTTCGAGTGCCTGAAAGAGAATGAGTACATGGTGTAATATATAGAGGACTGAGTAGTGAATCAGACAAGAGTAATAATGTCGCCGAAAGTGTATTTGACCTGTCAGAAGAAAATGTTAACCTAACAAAAGATTTTTGCGTGATTTCAGGAAGAAAATCAAAAAGAGAAGAAAAATCAACCGTAAAAGTCAAAAGTAATAATGTCGCCGAAAGTGTATTTGGCATCTTCCTCTGGTTTTACGTCCAGAAACGGCTTAAACGCCTTCTATGAGTCGAGGATATGCTTCCCATCCAGTTTTCTTACAAGCTGGCAAACAGGGTCTTTTATCATCAGATTCCCAAGATGTTGCCATTCCCTTTGGAATTGCGGCCATAAATCAAGAATTTCTCTTTGTACGTCTCCACTAGGATGCGTCTCAAGAGAAAGTTGGATATTACCCAAATTCTCCTTACTCAGTCCATCCTTAATGAATTCAATTTTATCATCTCGATTAGAGGACGGAATCCCAATAGAACGACATTTACCGTTACACGTCCATCGTGCACACTTGTGGCAATTTGAACTCATGCGCTTTGCTCGTCGCTTCTTTGCATAAGTGCTTCTACCTGTACCTGGTAAATGCAAAACAGGAAGATATTCATCTTCACGTACCTTGGCTTCAATTATCCAACGTATGTCTTCAGGAATCCTTTTATTCATAAGCATTCTTAATCTTTCTAATCGAACTTGGTAAAGCTTCAGTAAAATATTCCGAGGAAAAGGAGGAAATCGTTTCTGCAATCTTTTGAGAATATCATCCATCCTGAAAAAAAAATGAAATAAAATAAAATGAAAGAGAAATTTATATACAATATCAGTTTTGTGGGTAGCTGATGGAACCGACTTAAATAATCACGGAGTACCGTTATCCGCCATTTAACCGGGGTTAAAAAAAAATTATATTTACATCTAGTTATTTTCAAAACAAGGATCAGAAAGAAAAACAACCTCTTCTTGAGTAACATGATTTTCCAAAAAAAGTTTGAGTCTTTGTCCATTTACCTTGAATACGTTACCATTTTGAGGATTCTCAATGTCAACTGCTCCATAATGATACACATGCTTAACCACAAATGGGCCAGTCCATCTTGATCTCAACTTACCAGGAAATATGTGAAGTCTAGAATTATAAAGTAGAACTTTTTGCCCAACATTAAATGTTTTTCTTGAAATTAACTTGTCATGAAAGGCTTTAGTTCTTTCTTTATGAATTTTAGAATTCTCATATGCATCATTTCTGAGTTCCTCAAGTTCATTGATTTGTAATTTTCGTAAATTAGAAGCGTCATCAAGGTTTGAGTTGAACATTTTAATGGCCCAATATGCTTTATGCTCAAGTTCCACAGGTAAATGACAAGGTTTTCCATAAACTAGCCTATAAGGAGACATGCCCAATGCTGTTTTAAAAGCTGTTCGATAGGCCCATAATGCATCGTTAAGTCTAAGAGACCAATCTTTGCGATTTGGATTAACTGTCTTTTCCAAAATTTGTTTAATCTCCCTATTTGCTAATTCTACCTGTCCATTTGTCTGCGGGTGATAAGGGGTTGCAACTTTGTGTGTAATGGCATATTTCTTCATTAATGTTTCAAAAACCTTGTTGCAAAAATGTGTTCCCCCATCGCTTATGATAGATCGAGGAATTCCAAATCGACTCAAAATATTTTCTTTTAAAAATTTAATCACTGTTTTGTGATCATTATTTCGACATGGAATTGCCTCTATCCACTTTGAAACATAATCTATTGCAACTAAAATGTATAAGAAACCAAAAGATGGTGGAAATGGTCCCATGAAATCAATACCCCAACAGTCAAAAATTTCAATTACAAGAATTGGGTTCAAAGGCATCATGTTTCTTTTCGAAATGGAACCTAATTTTTGACAACTTTCACATGACTTGCAAAAATTATGTGCATCTTTGAACAAAGTTGGCCAGTAAAATCCACACTGTAAAATTTTTGCAGCAGTTTTCTTTGATGAAAAATGACCACCACATGCCTCGGAATGACAAAACTTAATTACACTACTTACCTCATTGTCGGGAATGCATCTTCGAAAAATCTGATCAGGACAATATTTGAACAAGTAAGGGTCATCCCAATAGAACTTCTTTACCTCATTCAGAAACTTCCTTTTATCTTGGGTGCTCCATTGAGAAGGAATTTTTCCTGTAGCAAGAAAATTAGCAATGTCAGCAAACCAAGGTGTCGTGGAGACAATTAGAAGTTGTTCATCAGGAAAAGTATCATTTATTGGTGAGGTTCCAAAAGATTCATCACAAACAAGTCTTGATAAATGATCAGCCACCACATTTTCTACTCCTTTTTTATCTCGAATGGTGATGTCAAATTCTTGCAGCAAAAGGATCCACCTCAGCAACCTAGGTTTTGCATCCTTCTTAGAGAGAAGATATTTTAAAGCTGCATGATCACTAAAGACAACAATTGATGATCCAACAAGGTAAGATCTGAATTTATCCAATGCAAAAACAACTGCAAGTAATTCCTTTTCTGTAGTGGAATAATTCATTTGGGCTCTATTTAAAGTTTTACTTGCATAGTAAATTACATGTGGTTTATTATCTTTCCTTTGTCCTAACACAGCACCAACAGCATAGTCACTAGCATCACACATTATTTCAAATGGTAAAGACCAATCAGGAGATCTCATAATAGGAGCAGTAGTGAGCATATTTTTGAGTTTTTCAAAAGCATCTTCACAATCTTTAGTCCATTCAAATGCAGTGTCTTTCATTAAAAGATTACATAGAGGTTTAGATATCGTGCTAAAATCTTTTATGAATCTTCTATAAAAACCTGCATGTCCCAAAAATGACCTAATGTCCTTTACTGTCTTTGGTGTGGGTAGATTAGCAATCAATTCAAGTTTTGACTTGTCTACCTCAATCCCTTTTGCAGAAACAATGTGACCTAGTACAATACCTTTAGTGACCATGAAATGACATTTTTCCCAATTAAGAACAAGATTTTTTTCTTCACACCTAATCAATACATTTTTCAAATTGGCTAAGCAATCATCAAATGAATCACCAGAAACAGAAAAATCATCCATGAAAATCTCAAGATTACGTTCAATCATGTCACTAAAAATGCTAAGCATGCATCTTTGAAATGTGGCAGGGGCGTTACATAATCCAAATGGCATTCTACGATATGCAAAAGTACCAAAAGGACATGTAAAAGTGGTTTTCTCTTGGTCCTCAAGTGCAATGGCAATTTGATTATACCCAGAATATCCATCTAGAAAACAATAAAACTCATGCCCTGCAACTCTTTCTAAGATTTGATCCATGAAAGGCAAAGGGAAATGATCTTTCCTCGTCACTGAGTTAAGTTTCCTATAGTCAATGCACATGCGCCAACCAGTAACAGTCCTAGCTGGAATTAATTCATTGTTTTCATTTTTAACTACAGTAACTCCAGATTTCTTAGGTACGACTTGAGTAGGACTTACCCATTTGCTATCAGAGATAGGATAAATGATTCCATTATCTAGAAGTTTAATGACTTCATTTCTCACTACTTCTTTCATATTAGGATTAAGCCTTCGTTGCATTTGTCTAGAGGGTTTAGCATTTTCCTCTAAATAAATATTATGTGTGCAGATTAATGGGCTTATTCCCTTTATGTCAGCTAAGGTCCATCCTAATGCATTTTTGTGCATCTTCAAAAGTTGTAACAACTTACCTTCTTGTAGTTCATCAAGATGTGAAGAAATTATGACTGGAAAAGTTTCACTCTCACCCAAAAAGGAATATTTTAGCTCGGATGGCAATGGTTTTAACTCCAGCTTGGGTGGTTCAATAGTTGATGGTACAGTGACATTTGTAAGTGATGGAAGTTCCTCAAACTTTTGTTTCCAACAATGCTTATCCTGAAAAGATTTTAACAAAGAATCAGTGTGTGAAATTTCTGAAGCATTATCAAACTCATATTCAATTAAATAAGCTTCTAAAGGATCATGGAATGTGGTAGTGGTGAGATGTTCATGAACAAGTTCTTCAATGAAATCCACTTCATGTACTTCTGAATTATCACCAGGTTGCTTGCAAATGTTGAACACATTTAATTCTAAAGTCATATTTCCAAAAGAAATGTTCAACATACCATTCCTGCAATTTATCAGAGCATTAGAAGTTGCAAGAAATGGACGGCCTAATATAACAGGAATTTGAACATTTGGATTTGAAACAGGATGTGTGTCCAAAACAATAAAATCAACAGGGAAGTAAAAATTATCAATTTGAACCAAAACATCTTCAACTATCCCTCGAGGAATTTTTACAGAACGATCAGCTAGTTGAAGTGTAACAGGTGTTTCCTTGAGTTCACCTAAACCTAACTGTTGATAAACAGAAAAAGGCAAAAGATTAACACTAGCACCAAGATCAAGCAATGCACGTTCTATTCTAGTGTTTCCAATGATGCATGAGATTGTTGGACATCCAGGATCTTTGAATTTTGGTGGAGTAAGGTGCTGAATGATTGAGCTCACACTTTCCGTCAAAAATGCTTTCTTTTGTACATTATGTTTCCTTTTAACTGTGCACATGTCCTTCAAAAATTTAGCATAAGATGGAACTTGTTTGATTGCATCCAATAAAGGAATGTTAATCTTAACTTGTTTGAAAAGTTCATAAATTTCTGCATTTTGATTCAAATTCTTTATTGTTTGCAACCTTTGAGGAAAAGGAGCAGGATGCATACCTTTTTCTTTGTCCAAATTTTCAAGAAGTTCAGACTTACCATCATCCTTACCATTACTTTTCGGAGGGGAAAGAGGATCTTGGTCTTTTGATGGAATGTTTTTGTCAATTGCCTTTCCACTTCGAAGAGTTGTGATAGAACTGGCATTTTCCTGTTGAGTTTCATTGGAGCAAGAAACAAGACATTGAGTAGAAGGGTTAGGCTGAGGTTGAGCAGGAAACTTACCTTTTTCTTGAGTGCGTAATGAAGCTGTCAATGTGGACAAGGTGTTTTTTATCTCATTGATGTCCTGTGAAGTCCGGCTATTCACATTTGCTTGTGTTTGCATGAATGCTTGCAATGTCTCTTCCAAGGTTTGTACACGTGAAGGTTGATAGGAAAAAGTGTTGCCCGGCTTTTGAGATTGTGGTACCTGAACATGATTATTATTCCGCCAACTGAAGTTGGGATGATTTCTCCATTCAGGGTTATACGTTTCAGAGTAAGGAGAAGGAAAAGGCTTTTTAAATGTGTTTATGGAATTTACTTGATCATGCAACGCTTCTTTAAGAATGGGAATGTTTGGACATTCAGAAGTGGGGTGTCCCATGATTTCACAAATTCCACAACTTTCTTCATTTTTAACCGTTTTGACTTCTTTTACTTCTCTAAGTTCCATGGCTTCAATCTTTCTAGCCAAATTAGCTACTTTAGCTTTTATCTCATCTTCTTGACTAAAATGATATTTTCCTCTGTTAGAAACAACATTAGATCTATTGGAACTTTCAGAGGAATTATCTGTGTGCCAGGCTTGAGAGTTATCTGCCAAATGGTCTAGGTAGTCAAAGGCTTCTTCAGGTTCTTTTTCTAGAAACTCACCGTTACACATTGTTTCAACAAATTGTTTAGTTTCGGGAGTTAAACTTTCATAAAAGAAACTAATAAGACGCCATTTTTCAAAACCATGATGTGGACAAGAACTTAACAAATCTTTAAAACGCTCCCAGCACTGAAAAAATGCTTCATTTTGATTTTGATTGAAATTTTGAATCTGTCTTTTCAAAGCAGTAGTTTTATGTGCTGGGAAAAATTTCTTTAGAAACTCAGTTTGTAATTCTTGCCATGTGCCAATTGACCTTGGTTTTAAATTATGAAGCCAAATTTTTGCTTTATCTTTTAAAGAAAAAGGAAATAATTTTAGCTTGACAATTTCATTTGTGCATTGTTGGTCATTAAAGGTGACACATACATCTTCGAAGTCTTTTAGAAACGAGTAAGCACTTTCCGATTCTAACCCATGGAAATTTGGAAGCAAACCTATCATACCTGGTTTAAAACGAAAGTTGTTTGCATTGAGAGGAAAAATAAAACAAGAGGGTGATGAGCTTCGAGTTGGTTGCAAGTAGTCACGCATGGTGCGTACTTGTCTGTTCTCATCTTCAGCATGAACACTTTCATTGTCAGCCATGGTAGGAGTTGTATTAGAAAGATTACCTGAAAAAGTTTCACAATAAAATCTAACTAAACGACGAGATCTAAAATCACGTCGCCAAACAAACATAAAACAAAGTTAATATACAAATTAGGCGGTATAACCAGCCAATAAAAATAAATATAGGCGGTATAACCAGCCAATAAAAATAAATATACTTATAAACTTATATACTTAGTATTGCCTCCCCGGCAACGGCGCCAAAAACTTGATGGAAACTCAATTAAGAGTTGTAAACCCAAGTGCAGGTTATGTTCAAGTAATAAATTCTCGGGTGTCCGAGGTCGAACCACAGGGAAGCGTATTAGTAAGTATAAGTTTATAAATATATAAGAAAAAGAAAATAAACAAGATATTAGGGAATCAATAACAAAGAAAGTAAACAAGATATTAGAGAACAAAATAAACAAAATAACATAAAAGCAATTAAACAAGATATAAAAAAAACAATAAGAAAAGATGTTGAGGTTAGAGAATCCACTCTTGGTGTTATGCTAAGATTAATCTTGTTTTATTACACAATTGAAATCCACACATAAGGGAGGTTCCAACCGGAAGGTTTAGCAATTCAGTCCAAATTGTCCAACGTCCATAGCATATGATATTATGTTCATTTGGTGTCCTCAAAACTCACAAAAAGAGTCCAAGCATTCCTTATGCCAAGGTATATGTCTACAACAAATCAAGGTTATGAAACCAAGCATTTACTGTGCCATTTTCATTGTCAATAATGAATCAAGATCTCTACTTTGCAAGTATGATTTTAAACCAAAAGAAAATATTATCTACACTAGTGTTTATAAATGATGATTCATTTTAGCTCATGTTGAAGAGACTAACCTTAGCATTTACCAAGAGCTTCACCTCATCACCTCAACAATATGATTAGCAACACATACTAGATATGAATAAAATGAAAAGAAATGTAAGAAACATAAGTAAAGAAAAAGAAAACTAGAGAAAGGAAAGAAGAAGAAAACTTAGAGAATTTTATTACAATGGCAAATATCCTACCAATGTATAATGTATCCCAATACTCATCCAAGGCCCTCTATTTATACACATTTTGGAGGGCTAAATGACAAGAGACAAGCTTTACAAATTTCAAAGGTAGGTATAATAGGTGGGTGCATTTTTCTAACAATTTTCGTCATATTGTATGACAATTCTGATCAGCCAGCTTGATGGTCGATTTTGTCAATGTTGGAGGCTCGATCTGATAAAATGGTCTTCTAGAAAAATATACCCCTATCAGTTACGGATCCATATCCGTTGGAATCAGATCATTTGCGTACGTGGATCGGAAGATATGGTCAAAATACCAAAACGGTGCAGAACAGACGTCATTGCACATCAGCCAACTTGATGGTCGATTTCACTAGGGAAAACGACTCCGTTTCAAGAAGTGTAAAACATGAAAAAGATAGATATGCCTCTTAGCTTTTCACGGATACAAATTTCAGCCTTATTGCTTCAGTGAAACTCGAGATATAGCTGATATGGCGAAAGGTGTCGGAACTGGAACTGAACTGGATTTGCCCTTAATTCTAGTAATCTGAAATCACTCAAAGAAACTTGTGAAAAACACCAAATTACATAAAAATATAAAAGATCATAAACACAATTAGACTAAACAATAATAACTCGTATTTGACACAAAACAATAATAAAACATAACTAAAAACTATATAATTATACGAGTTATCACATGACATAAATAAAATGACATAGCAAAGTCTAAATAATATAATGCAACCTAAATGACATGACATGATTTGAATGCCTTAGCATATTCTAAATGAAATGGAATATCCTAAGTTATATAATATATTCTAAATAAAATGAAATGACCTAGGTAACATAGTATATTCTATATGAGATGCAATATTCTAAGTCATATAATATAATCTAAATGAAATAGAATAACCTAAGTAACATAACATATTCTATATGAAATGAAATAACCTAAGTAACATGATATTTTCTAAATGAAATAAAATATTCTAGATGACATAATATATCATAAATGAAATGAAATGACCTAGGTAATATAATATATTCTACATGAAATGCAATATTCTAAGTCATATGATATAATCTAAATGAAATAAAATATTCTAGATGACATAATATATCCTAAATGAAATGAAATGATTTAAATGACATGACAAATATGAATGGTATGGCATATAATTTAAATGACATGGAATAGAATAATGCTATTATATAATATGCATGAAAATAAAAATAATAATGCTTGAACATAGTATATGCTAAATAAAAATAACTAAATAAAAGCATAGGATATCATGAAATATTCAAAACCATATAATAAACCATGTAACATCAAAAATCAAAATAACAACAATATCATAGAAATTATTATAGCAAGAATCACATATTATATAAAATGCATGAATATAAAAAATGCAATGCATGAAATGTATTTTTTCCTTTAATTAAGGAAATCCGTATATCTAAAAAGATATCCGGCTACCTTAGGAAAATATGTCAAATTAAATATTCTAAAACCGAAATACTTTGTGACTGTTTGAAAACAATTTTGAAAAGCTTGAATTAAAAATAAAAACTGGGCTAAATCTTTTAAATGACTCTAATTTCCTAAGTTTAAAAATCCGGACTTGACTACCCTTAACCCGGGACTTGAAAAACCATTTTTAGAGTTTAAAAAGGCTTAGAAACTACTCTAAGTCAGTAGCTAACCCTCCTAATCAGCCCACTCTAAGTAAATTAACCAAAACAGAAAAATGATTTTTCCTTAAATTCAATTCTGACTCCACTGTCCAGTTTTAATCCATGATTTTTTACCCTATTTTTACAAATTCAAAAAATTATGAAAAAAAATACTGGAGACACAGGACATGTAAAAATACACGAAAAAAAATTGGCTTAATTTTCTGATTAAAGATGAATTCCCAGAAAAATCAGAGATGTACGAGTTTTGTGAGAGAAAAAAAAACTGCTTTGCCAACACATTTTTGCCTTTGATAAAATCATTTAAAAGTCAAAGTAAAAATATTTGAAACTCATAAAATGACTTGCAAACAGTAGCTAGGACTTTTTGAAAGTTAGATAAAAATTGGCTAAGTAAAAAAAATCACAAAGATTGAATAATCAACTTCACAAACTTAATTTTCCACAAGTGTGCTCAAGAGAGCATGACTTTGAACCATTAATTGGCTCAAGTCATTATTCAAGTGGCATGAACATGAAATGCATGAAACAATACAGCAAACTTAATGCATGAAATGCATGAGCTTAAATCTAAATGTCATGAAAAAAATGCATGGCATTCATATAATGACCTAGACCTAAATGAACTTGCATGGCATTTAATGCAACCTAGACCTAAAATGCATGAACATGCATGGCAAATAAACCTAACTTAATAACTAAAATATGCATGGCATTTTCACAAACACAAAGCATGCTTAAACCAAAAACTCAACCAAATATCATGCAAATGCTAACCTATCAACTAACATGGCAAGAATGCACATAAAATGCAAGAATTCCAAGGGTGGCCGAATATGAAAAATGAAACTAGCAAACATGGCATTTTCACAAACACTTGGTATACTAGCATGCAAAACTAAATTAAATGTCATGCAATTACAAAAACCTACCAACTAACATGGCAAAAATGCAACACACAATGCAAAACACATGGAGTAGCCAAATGGCCTCAAGCTCCAACAAGCATGGCATTTTCACAAACACTTGGTATACTAACATGCTCAACTAAAATATAACACTTAAATCATGTAAAAACCACACAAGCATTTTCACAAACACTTAATATACTAAATCTAAAACATGCTCAACTAAGATATAAGACTCAAATCATGAAAAGACCACACAAGCATTTTCACAAACACTTGATATACTAAATCTAAAACATGCTCAAATTTAAACAACATGAAAATAGAAAATTAAAAATGCAAAAACATGATATTTAAAACATAAATGGCAACAAACAAAGCAACCAAATTAAAATATGACTCAAGAATATGATGTAACATAACATTTAAAACATCAAAATCAAATAAAATAACATAAACAATATGGTAAAATAAATCAAAACAGCAACTTAAAATAAATAATGTAGGCCATTTGGCCATGGTGAGTTTATTGTAAAAATAAAATGTAAAAAATATACTTAAGAAAGAGATGAATGAAGAACTTAAAAGAACAATAAAAAAACATTTATTGAAAATGGAAACTCACCAAATAGAAATCAAAATAGCAAAAACAAGAATAGAAAATCAAGAAAGTGCAAGAGTTGGTGCTCAAGAGTAACCTCAAGAAGCTATCTTTCAAGCTTTATCTCTTCAAACTTTCCTTTTTTTTTTCTAAACTTTTCTTTTTTGCTCTCAACCAAGAAGAGAAAAACTAAGAAAAACTAAGAGAAATCAGCCAAAATTGAAGTTCCAAATTCGAAATTCTGACCTCCCCTTAATGTTGGCAGAATTTTACCTCTCTCCTCCCCTAGGATGTTGTCATTTTTTGTGTAACCAATTTTCCATCAAATGGCTAATAATTCAAGGTGAAAAATCATGAAATTACCACCTTTAGATTAGCATCTCAGCTCTCTCAAATTACAGCTGTTAAAGAATAATGTTGACATCTCTCTTGGCCTATGTGGCTTAATCACCATGGCTTGATCAAAAAGAATCTCTAACTAACTCTTGCTTTTTAGCCATTTGATAGAAAAATCAGAAGCTTCCTCCTTCCTTTGGGCTTGGGCAGGCCAACACTTCTCTTTTCCAGCCCAACTCTGATTTTTTGAAAGGCCCAAAGAAGCCCTTTTCGGTTGCTTGGGTGAAATGACCGTTTTGCCCCCCGGATGCAAATAAATATCAAACGGACTCCAAATTCAATTTTTCATTTTTTAATACTTCCAAAATAATAAAATATTGAGTTCTGGATGTTTTCAAAATTATTCGAGTCCGTTTGCTATTGATTTGGATTTTTTCTTCCAAAAATACCCTTACATTTTACCATTTTTTAAATGAGCTCCAAATCAAGATTTTTGTTCACCAATATCTTCAATATAATTTAAAAATGTGATCTGGAAGTTTTCATAATTTTTGGAGCTCATTTGGTATTTTTTCGGGATTTACCGGCTTGAATTACTACATAGGAGGCTCGGGATTTGGATATTTTGCAAACGGACTCCGAATCAAGATTTTCTTTCGCCAAGCTCTTCCAAATAATGTAAAATGTGATTTTCAAAATTTCAGAATTTTTGGAGTCCATTTGCTATTTTTCCGGGATTTATCTTTTTGAATTATTGCATAGGAGACCCGGGATTTGGCCATTTTGCAAACGAACTCCAAATCAAGATTTTCTTTCGCCAATCTCTTTCAAATAATTTAAAAATTATATTTACAAAATTTCAGAATATTTGGAGCTCATTTGCTATTTTTTCGGGATTTTCCTTTTTGAATTACTGGATAGGAGGCCCAGGATTTGGCCATTTTGCAAACGAACTCTGAATCAAGATTTTCTTTCGCCAATCTCTTTGAAATGATTTAAGAATGAGATTGACAAATTTTCAGAATTTTCGGAGTCCATTTGCTATTTTTCCAAAATTTTCCAATTTTGCCTTTTTGGCTCCGAAACCCGGTTTTGCTCAAAACAAGTCCGATTTTCAGATTTTCTTCAATCTGAGCCTTGGGCTATCCTTTTTAATCATTTCAAAGAGATTGGCGAAAGAATAACTTTTTGTGCCATTTCTGTGATTCTTCCCGATTTCAATGAAATCTACTAAAAACCCTAATTCTCGGTTTTCTCCCGGATTGACTCTTCTTTTGGTTTTTCTTGCAAGTGACTTCTCCATTACCCGTAGTCAGTGCTTATCTTTCATTTGGAACCTTCAATTTCAATCAATTTGATCGTTTAAGCACTTTTCCCCAAATTTCTCGGATTAGGGTTTCCTTTCTACTGAATCTCCAAATCCCAACTTCCGAACTCCATATCTTTCAATGTAGACCTCGGATTATCAAAATAAATATTCTAAAACCAAAATACTTTGTGATTGTTTGAAAACAATTTTGAAAAGCTTGAATTAAAAATAAAAACTAGGCTAAATATTTTTTAAATGGCTCTAACTTCCTAAGTTTAAAAATTTGGACTTGACTACCCTTAAACCGAGACTTGAAAAACCATTTTTAGAGTTTAAAAAGGCTTAGAAACTACCCTAAGTCAGTAGCTAACCCTCCTAATCAGCCCACTCTAAGTAAATTAACCAAGACAGAAAAATGATTTTTCTTTAAATTCAATTTTGACTCTACTGTCCAGTCTTAATCCCTGATTTTTACCCTATTTTTAAAAATTCAAAAAATTCTGAAACAAATACTGGAGACTCAAGACATGTAAAACTATACGGAAAAAATCTGCTTAATTTTCTGATTAAAGATGAATTCCCAGAAAAATCAGAGGTGTACGAGTTTTGGAAAGAAAAAAAACTGCTTTGCCAACACATTTTTGCCTTTGATAAAATCATTTAAAAATCAAAGTAAAAATATTTGAAACTCCTAAAATGACTTACAAACAGTAGCTAGGACTTTTTGAAAGTTAGATAAAAATTGGCTAAGTAAAAAAAATCACAAAGGTAGAATAATCAACTTGACAAACTTAATTTTCCACAAGTGTGCTCAAGAGAGCATGACTTTGAACCATTAATTGGCTCAAGTCATTATTCAAGTGGCATGAACATGAAATACATGAAATAATGCAGCAAACATAATGCATGAAATGCATGGATTTAAACCTAAATGTCATGAAAAAATGCATGGCATTCATAAAGTGACCTAGACCTAAATGAACTTGCATGGCATTTAATGTAACCTAGATCTAAAATGCATGAACATGCATGGCAAATAAACCTAGCTTAATAACTAAAATATGCATGGCATTTTCACAAACACAAAGCATGCTTAATCCAAAAACTCAATCAAATATCATGCAAAATGCTAACCTATCAACTAACATGGCAAGAATGCACAAAAAATGTAAAAATTCCAAGAGTGCCGAATAGCATAATGTAACAAGCAAACATGGCATTTTCACAAACACTTGGCATACTATCATGCAAAACTAAATCAAATGAGATATAAATGCAAAAACCTACCAACTAACATGGCAAAAAATGCAACACACAATGCAAAACACATGGAGTAGCCAAATGGCCTCAAGCTCCAACAAGCATGGCATTTTCACAAACACTTGGTATACTAACATGCTCAACTAAAATATAACACTTAAATCATGCAAAAATCACACAAGCATTTTCACAAAAACTTAATATACTAAATCTAAAACATGCTCAACTAAGATATAAAACAAAAATCATGCAAAGACCACACAAGCATTTTCACAAACACTTGGTATACTAAATCTAAAACATGCTCAAATTTAAACAACATGAAAACAGAAAATTAAAAATGCAAAAACATGATATCTAAAACATAAATGGCAACAAACAAAGCAACCAAATTAAAATATAACTCAAGAATATGAAGTAACATAACATTTAAAACATCAAAATCAAATAAAATAACATAAACAATATGGTAAAATGAACCCAAAACAGCAACTTAAAATAAATAATGTAGGCCATTTGGCCATGGTGAGTTTATTGTAAAAATAAAATGTAAAAAATATACTTAAGGAAGAGATGAAGTAAGAACTTAAAAGAACAATAAAAAAACATTTATTTAAAATGGAAACTCACCAAATAGAAATCAAAATAGCAAAAACAAGAATAGAAAATGAAGAAAGTGCAAGAATTGGTGCTCAAGAGCAACCTCAAGAAGCTAACATTTCAAGCTTTTCTCTTCAAACTTTCCTTTTTTTTTCTAAACTTTTCTTTTTTGCTCTCAACCAAGAAGAGAAAAACTAAGTAAAAACTCTAAGAACTCAGCAAAATGAAGAAGAAAAAATGAAATTCTGACCTCTCTAAAGGGCTGGCCGAATGGGACTTAGAATGGCTCAAGGATGTTGTCATTTTTTTGTAACCAATTTTCCATCAAATGGCTAATAATTCAAGGTGAAAAATCATGAAATTACCACCTTTAGATTAGCATCTCAGCTCTCTCAAATTACAGCTGTCCAAGATTAATGTTGACATCTTTCTTAGCCTATGTGGCTTAATCACCATGGCTTGATCAAAGAGAATCTCTAACTAACTCTTGATTTTTAGCCATTTGATTGAAAAATCAGAAGCTTCCTCCTTCCTTTGGGCTTGGGAAGGCCAGCACTTCTCTTTTTCAGCCCAACTCTGATTTTTTGAAAGGCCAAAAGAAGCCCTTTTCGGTTGCTTGAGTGAAATGACCATTTTGCCCCCCGGATGCAAATAAATATCAAACGGACTCCAAATTCAATTTTTATTTTTTTAATACTTCCAAAACAATAAAATATTGAGTTTTGGAAGTTTTCAAAATTATCCGAGTCCGTTTGCTATGTATTTGGATTTTTTTTCCAAAAATGCCCTTTTATGCCCCTACATTTTACCATTTTTTAAAAGAGCTCCAAATCAAGAGTTTTCTTCACCAATCTCTTCAAATTAATTAAAAAGTGTGATCTGGAAGTTTTCATAATTTTTGGAGCTCATTTGGTATTTTTTCGGGATTTATCGGCTTGAATTACTACATAGGAGGCCCGGGATTTGGCCATTTTACAAACGAACTCCGAATCAGGATTTTATTTCTCCAATCTCTTCCAAATAATTTAAAAATGATATTTGCAAAATTTCAGAATTTTTGGAGCTCATTTGCTATTTTTCCAGGATTTATCTTCTTGATTTATTGCATAGGAGGCCCGGGATTTCGCCGTTTTGAAAACGAACTCCAAATCAAGATTTTATTTTGCCAATCTCTTTAAAATAATTTAAAAATGATATTTGCAAAATTTCAAAAGATTTGGAGCTCATTTGCTATTTTTCCAGGATTTTCCTTTTTGAATTACTACATAAGAAGCCCGGGATTTGGCAATTTTGCAAACGAACTCCGAATCAAGATTTTATTTCGCCAATCTCTTTCAAATAATTTAAAAATGAGATTTGCAAAATTTCAGAAGATTTGGAGCTCATTTACTATTTTTTCGGGATTTATCTTCTTGATTTATTGCATAGGAAGCCCGGGATTTGGCCGTTTTGCAAACGAACTCCGAATCAAGATTTTCTTTAGCCAATCTCTTTCAAATGATTTAAGAATGAGATTGACAAATTTTCAAAATTTTCGGAGTCTATTTGCTATTTTTCCCAAATTTTCCAATTTTGCCCTTTTGCCTCCGAAACCCGGTTTTGCTCAAAACAATAGATTTTCTTCAATCTGAGCCTTGGGCTATCCTTTTTAACCATTCTTCATCCATTGGGGGTTTTGGTCTTACCAAGTCGGGCTATTTCTATGATTCTTCCCGATTTCACCGAAATCCACTAAAAATCTAAATTCTCGGTTTTCTCCTGAATTGACTTTTCTTTCAATTTTTCTTGCAAGTGACTTCTCCATTACCCGTAGTCAGTGCTTATATTTCATTTGGAACCTTCAATTTCGACCAATTTGATCATTTAAGCACTTTTCCCCAAAATTCTCGGATTAAGGTTTCCTTTCTACTGAATCTCCAAATCCCAACTTTCGAACTCCATATCTTTCAATGTAGACCTCGGATTATCAAAATTCTTTCGCCATTTTTCAATTGAACTTAAAATCTTGATTTCGAAAGTGGGTTGACTTTTTTAGTAGTTGACCTTTTGGGGTTGACTTTTTCGGGGTTGACTTTTTCTAGGGTTGACTTTTTTTCAAGTTTGACTTTTAATGCTCGCCCTCTTAAACTAAGTCTCGGAGTTCCACCTGCAAGATGAAAACAGTCTTTTTACACTCGGAAACATCAATATAGGAAGAAAACATACCTGTTTAGTGGTCCGGACAAAATCAAGTGTCTACAGCTGCCCCTATTTGGCTATTGCTGAGAATCAGGAATCAGGCAAAGATAAACCAACACTAATTTTGTACGGTCTGTGATATCACATGTGAAAGAAAGGGAAAGGGGTTTTCTTTTTCATTCTTCTATCATTTTTTCATTTTTCATTTTCCATTTTCCATTTTCTATATATATATATATATATATATATATTGAAAATAAGCTGTAAATTGAAGATTTGTCCTTAAATTGAATTCCCTGACTAATCAAGGCTCGATCCATCTTAAGAAAACGAATTCGATTTTCAAAAGAAAAAGGGTGCCCGGAGGTCTTTAAAATTGGTGCTCGGAGGTCTTAAAAAAAAACTGGTGCCCGAAGGTCTTTAAAATTGGTGCTCGGAGGTCTTAAAAAACTGGTGCCCGAAGGTCTTTAAAATGGTGCCCGGAGGTCTTTAAAATTGGTGCCCGGAGGTCCTAAATAAATAGTGCCCGAAGGTCTTTAAAATGGTGCCCGAAGATCTTTAAAATTGTGCCCGAAGGTCTTAACAAACTGGTGCCCGGAGGTCTATAAAATTGTGCCCGAGGTCTTAAAAATGGCTGGTGCCCGAAGGTCTTTAAAAATTGGTGCCCGAAGGTCTTTAAAATGGTGCCCGAAGGTCTTTAAAATTGTGCCCGGAGGTCTTAAGAAATTGGTGCCCGAAAGTCTTTAAAATGGTGCCCGGAGGTCATTAAAATGGTGCCCGGAGGTCTTTAAAATGGTGCCCGGAGGTTTTTAAAATGGTGCCCGAAGGTCTTAAAAAACTGGTGCCCGGAGGTCTTTAAAATGGTGTCCGGAGGTCTTTAAAATTGTGCCCGTAGGTCTTAAAAAACTGATGCCCGGAGGTCTTTAAAATGGTGCCTGGAGGTCTTAAAAAAAACTGGTGCCCAGAGGTCTTTAAAATGGTGCCCGGAGGTCTTTAAAATTGTGCTCGGAGATCTTAAAAAACTGGTGCCTGAAGGTCTTTAAAATGGTGCCCGGAGGTCTTAAAAAAACTGGTGCCCGAAGGACTTTGAAATGGTGCCCGGAGGTCTTTAAAATTGTGCCCGGAGGTCTTAAAAAAACTGGTGCCCGGAGGTCTTTAAAATGGTGCCCGAAGGTCTTTAAAATTTTGCCCGGAGGTCTTAAAAAACTGGTGCCCGAAGGTCTTTAAAATGGTGCCCGGACGTCTTAAAAAAACTGGTGCCCGAAAGTCTTTAAAATTATGCCCGGAGGTTTTAAAAAACTGGTGCCCGAAGGTCTTTAAAATGGTGCCCGAAGGTTTTTAAAATGGTGCCCGGAGGTCTTAAAAAAAACTGGTGCCCGGAGGTCTTTGAAATGGTGCCCGGAGGTCTTTAAAAAACTAGTGCCCGAAGGTCTTACAAAAACTGGTTGGAAAATACCTTGACGACGGTCTCAAGGCTCGATTTTTCTGATAAACAAAATGAATTCAATTTAAAAGAAGAGGAAATACCTTGATGGCGATTTCAAACTCTGAATCTTTTGAGAAACAAAATGAGTTTCTCTTTGGGGAAGTCCAAGCTTTCCTGATTTCTGCACTGTTAGCTAAATGCAATGATGAGAATGCCATGCTTTTGCAAATGCTTGTATGCTTCCTAATAAATGCAATCAAATGATTGTGCCATAATTTCTAATCCATGGTTTCTTTGAGGTTCACAGATTATATGACTTCAGGACAGAGTCTTCAACTGTTCATTGATGCCCTACTTGAGGAATCCTTCACTCAAGATATCTTGTCAAACAGTCTCAGCTTCTGTCTCTCGCTGAAGTTCACAGATTTTCTGACTACGCGACGGAGTCTCCACCACGTTCATTGTTTTCTTTTCTTGGTGAACTTTCCAAACCTTCCCAAGATTTAAATCTATTCCTTAGTAATACTTTGAAATCCCTTTATTTAAAGATTTTTATTACTAAACATCATTCAATTTAATAACAACCATAATGCATCTCAAAAGTATATGAAAGAGAATATGAATCAATCAAAAATTGTCATGAAAAGGATAACAAGAATTTATTGCAAGAAATGTTTTAAAATGGTAAAAATAAATATCAAGGATATAAGAAACAAATATAAGGTTATAGGCTGTAGATGCCCTGGATGCGGAATATCTTGGACCCCTCCTTTTTCAAACCATTTGAAATTTCTCTTGAACGAGCAATTCACCTGAGTAATCTCTTAGCTTCTGTAGTTACATCAGACTGAGTTGTTCCCCTTTCTCTGATTGTCAGATACTTTCTCCCCCTTTACACGGAGCATTGATTCAAACTTTGATTAGTACTTAAGCCGCCTTTTGTAGGTTTTCAACTCAAGTGTCCTCCGTTCGGTATTAAGTCGCCCTTTGGGGTTTTCGGCTTAAACCTCTCATTTTCATTTTTTTTTTGTATTCTACTATGTAGTTGAGAATTCTAAATGCTTCCAAGGTAAATATATCAATTCAAAAGATGGGATGGATTCTGAGAATAACCTTTCAAATTAAATATCCATGCTTGATCAAAATGGGCTTTTAAAGCATGTAATGTAGGCCAAGGTTTAGGTTTAGAAAGAAAGGATAAATAGGCCCAAAATGTGTTTAAGGGTGATTGGATCAAGGATCACTTCTTGAGGAGAACTCATTCTTGAAACATTTGTCCCTTTTTGGACTTTCTTTTCTTTTTTGCTTTCTTGGCTTTCATTTGCCATATTTTCCGATGGCTTTCTTTTTGCCATGATTTTTGATTATCTTTCCTCGCATTTGCCCTCTAGTGTAGAGGATGATCCTTAATCAAGGTTTAAAGAAAGAAATAATTCTTAAGGCTCAAAGGGGTGACTAAGGATAATTTCTTCTTAGTGAAAGGAATATGAAAAACGACCATTCATCATATCAAGCATAAATTTTTTCTTTGAAAAGCAATTCTCAAGGGAAATAGATATATAGAATTTCTATTTTTACACTTTGAATCATTCGAATTTTCATGTGCATAACATCACACAATTTTTTTTTTCAAGCATAATACTTTTTCAGTTCATCAGCATTCACGAGATGTCTAAAATCATCTTCGTCCATCCGAGTTAGAATCAATGCTCCTCCAGAAAAAGCTCTCTTTACCACATAAGGTCCTTCCCAATTTGGAGCCCATTTTCCTCTCAGGTCCTTCACTGTAGGGAGAATTTTCCTCAATACCAACTCCCCCTCTCGGAACTGTCTGGGACGAACTTTCTTGTTGTGGGCTCGGATCATCCTTTTTTGATACAACTACCCGTGACAAATTTCTTTCAATCTTTTCTCCTCGATGAGATTCAACTGTTCATAACGAGCTCTAACCCATTCTGCTTCCTCTAGGCCAACATCCATCAGAACCCGAAGTGAAGGGATCTCAAATTCAATAGGTAGCACTGCTTCCATCCCGTATACCAAAGAAAATGGTGTTGGCCCTGTAGATGTGCGGACCGAAGTACGATATGCATGAAGAGCGAAAGGCAGGATCTCATGCCAATCTTTGTACATATTGGTCATCTTCTCAACAATCCTCTTGATGTTCTTATTAGCTGCTTCTACTGCGCCATTCATCTTCGAACGGTAAGGTGCCGAATTATGATGTGTGATCTTGAATTGAGTACACACTTCTCTCATCATCTTATTGTTCAAATTGAGAGCATTATCCGAAATAATTCTTGCTGGCAACCCATAACGACATATGATTTCTTTCTTGACGAATCTACATACCACCGACTTTGTTACATTTGCATAAGACGCAGCTTCTACCCACTTTGTGAAATAATCTATGGGCACCAAGATGAAACGATGTCCATTTGAAGCTTTTGGGGTAATAGGCCCGATCATATCCATTCCCCACATTGAAAAAGGCCATGGTGCAGTCATAACATGTAAAGGAGATGGTGACACATGAATCTTATCTGCATAAATCTGGCATTTATGACACTTCCGGGAATAACTGATACAATCTCCTTCCATGGTCAGCCAATAATACCCTGCCCTCATAATCTGTTTAGCAAGCATGTGACCATTAGCATGGGTGCCACATATCCCTTCATGGAACTCTTCTATGATTCTTCGAGATTCGGCAGACCCGACACATCTCAACAAGACTTGATCTTTCCCTTTCTTGTAGAGAATCTCGCTATCTAGAACAAAACCCATTGCTAACCTTCTCAGAGTCCTCTTGTCATTTTCTGTTGCTTGTTCTGGATACTGTTGACTCTTGATGTACTGCAAGATGTCGTTATACCAAGGGAGACCATCTGCTTCTTCTTCGATACTCAAACAGTGGGCAGGAGACTCATATATGCTCATCTTGATCGGTACAACTTCCGCCCCTTCATTTACTTTAAACATTGATGACAAAGTAGCTAGAGCATCTGCCATTCGGTTTTCTTCTCGAGAAAAGTAATTGAAATTCACTTCTTCAAACTCCTCTAATAAACTCATTATGAGTCCTCGGTATCGGATTAGATTTGTATCTCTGGTTTCCCATTCTCCTCGTAACTGGTAAATCACCAAGGCTGAGTCTCCGTAAACTTCCAATACTTTGATCTTTCTATCCACTACAGCACGAAGGCCCATAGTGCATGCTTCATACTCGGCAGTATTGTTTGTACAATCAAAATCCAATCTAGCAGTGAAAGGATAACAGTCTTCTTCTAGGGATATAAGTACTGCACTGATTCCATGCCCCATGGCATTAGATGCGCCATCAAAGTACATTTTCCATACTTTCTTCTTTAGGGGAATCTCATCTGCTTGCGACACATACATCAAATCCTCATCTAGGAAGTCAAAGCTCAACGGCTCATAATCTTCCACTGCCCGACTTGCTAAGAATTCCGCCACTGCACTGCCCTTGATAGCTTTTTGACTTGCATATACAATGTCGTACTCTGACAATAAAACCTGCCATCTTGTCGTCCTCCCTGACAAAGAAGGTGCTTCCAACATGTACTTGATTGGATCCAGCTTGGCAATCAACCACGTTATGTGGTACAACATATACTGTCTGAGTCTTCGAGCAGTCCAAGCTAAGGCGCAGCACAACTTTTCTACCGACGAATATTTCAACTCATAATCTGTGAACTTCTTGCTGAGATAGTAAACTGCCTGTTCTTTCTTTCCAGTTTCATCAAGCTGCCCCAAAACACAACCCATGGATCTTTCAAATACTGATAAATACAGTATCATTGGTTTATCCGGAGTAGGTGGCATTAATACTGGTGGATTTGATAGATAATGCTTAACTTTTTCAAAAGCAATCTGACACCCTTCATCCCATTCTCCTGGATCACGTTTTTGATGTAACTTAAATATTGGATCACATTTGTCGGTCAACTGTGAGATAAACCGAGCAATATAATTCAATCTCCCCAAAAAGCCTCTTACTTCCTTTTGAGTGCGAGGTGGTGGCAGATTCTGAATGGCCTTCACTTTATCTGGGTCAATCTCAATTCCTCTTTTGCTGACGACAAAACCCACCAACTTCCCCGAGGTGACTCCAAAAGTGCATTTTGCCGGATTTAGCTTGAGTCTAAATTTTCTTAATCGTTCAAAGAGCTTTTTAAGATTCGCAATATGCTTCTCTTCTCCTTGTGACTTTGCGATCATATCATCAACGTAGACCTCAATTCCCTTATGCATCATATCACGAAACAAGGTCACCATGGCTCTCTGGTATGTTGCCCCAGCATTCTTCAACCCAAATGGCATTACTTTGTAGCAGAAGGTTCCCCACATTGTAACAAATGTGGTTTTCTCCATATCTTCCGGTGCCATCTTGATCTGTTTTTATCTTGAGAAACCGTCCATAAAAGAAAATAAAGAACTCTTCGTTGTATTATCCACCAGAGTATCAATATGGGGCAAAGGAAAATTATCTTAGGGCTGGCCTTGTTCAAATCTCGATAATCAACGTACATCCACACCTTGCCATCCTTCTTCGGTACTGGAACAATATTTGCCACCCATTCTGGATATTTTGCCACCTCTAGGAATCCAGCATCAAATTGTTTCTTCACCTCTTCTTCTATCTTTAACAGCATATCAGGCCTCACTCTTCTCAACTTTTGCTGAATTGGTTTGCACTCTGGCCTCAAAGGGAGCTTATGAACCACAATATCCGGATGTAACCCTGGCATATCTTGGTAAGACCATGCAAATACATCTACATACTCCTGGAGCAAAGCTATCAATTCACCTGTTATTGATGGTGACAATGAAGTTCCAATTTTGACTTCTATTATCTCTTCACCATTTCCCAAATTTATTGTTTCCAATAATTCCTTATGAGGAAGTACTTGTTTCTCCTCTTGTTCTATTTTCCTCAATAGATCCGGAGGTAGACCGTAATGCTCAGTATCTTCATTTAGCCTCAAAATCACCCGTGCAAATGGGTCTTTCAAAATCAATTTCAGAAATACTGACAGGAGGGTCCTCATATTCCACATCCGTACACCTGTAAATAGGTGGAGAAAAACAATATAGGAAAATATATATAGAAAACAAAATGAATAACAAAAATGAAAGAATATGGACACATCAATATGGATAATGCATTGTGCTTGTTATTTATTGAATGAAAATGTTTAAAAAGCCCATTACAGAAAAAACTCTTAATATCTCTGGGTAAAGATAATTAAGATTGCTTTTTTAAAAGTATTACTTTGGAATAGACTTAAAGACTATGGGCATCTCAGTCGCACTCCAGTTGGTTAGTCTATATCCTTGTGGACAAGGTCGCACCATCCAGCTAGTAATCTCTCTTTCAATCCTGTCTTTCTCGGTCGTGCAGATCTCCACATCATACATCTGCTCATCATTATTCACTTTGAATCTCTTGAAAGCTTTCTCTATCATTACAAGCACATCATCAGAATTCTTTTCTCCAAACAGAGAACCGGCTGAGCGGAAGTTGTGAAGGATAGGTGGGAATGTCATAGGCTCCCACTCCATATCCGTACCCGTGAGACGGGCCATCCTCCTTTGTCGGTTCTTTTCAACTTGTCTTCTTTTCTCATGGGCCTTCGGAAGATATCCTAGGCCAAATCGATCCTTCTTTCCTTTTACTTCTATGGCTCGAGCCATCCCCTGAAGATATTTCCCGAGACCCTTTCCTGCCCTGCAGCCTTTTCCTACGGTGGTTCTTACCCCCAACCTTGTGTTCTTGGACAGCTTCGGTTTTGGAATTTTTTGTCCTTCAGCGACAAAAACTGCATTTACAAATTCCAAAGACCGGAAAGAACACTCCACGGCCTATTCATTCAGCTCCACATAAGGAGATTCAGTGGATGCGGAGGCTATTATGTCTTCCTCCCCTGATACCGTGATCAACCGGCCCTCCATCACAAATTTTAGTTTCTGGTGAAGAGACGAGGGTACAGCCCCAGCTGAATGTATCCATGGTCTTCCCAACAAACAGTTATAAGATAGATTGATATCCATAACCTGGAAATTCACTGTATATGTGCACGGGCCTATTTCCAGAGGAACTTCAACGGTTCCTATAACCTCCCTCCTGGTTCCGTCAAAAGCTCTGATCACCGTGCAACTTGGTATCATATAGGATAAATCCACTGGTAACTTGGATAAGGTTGCTAAAGACATCACATTTAGTGAAGAACCGTTATCCAGAAGGACCTCGATAATATGTGCCCCTTACAAGTGGTGGTTATATGGAGAGCTTTTGTTGATCCAATACCATTGGGTGGTATTTCCTCATAGCTGAAAAATATGTAGTCATCAGCAGCGATGTTTCCCACCAACCTATCCAGCTTTTCCACTGATATATTATTGGCCACGTACGCTTGATTTAATACTCTTAATAAAGCATTTCTGTGTGGTTCTGAATTTAAAAGCAAGGATAAGATTGAAATCCTAGCTGGTTGACGTTGCAGTTGTTCAACCACGCTATATTCACTATGCTTTATAAATTTTAAGAACTCACAAGCTTCTTTCTCACATACTGGCTCTTTGATTTTATTAACCGGGGCTGATCCCCTCTCTGTTTTCTCTGGAAAATCCATCTCAATATGGATTGGCTCGACGACCTTCTTCCCTTTGTCAATTCCTCTGTCTTTCCCTGCTACCCCTTGTTCAACGACCTCCGGAGCATAACACCTCCCACTTCGGGTTAAATGCCCCACACCTGTAATATCCTGCTGGCCTGAAGACCCGGGCATAACCATGCTGCAGTCATACTTCCATGGTGTAGCCTTGTTTTCCTTGTATGGAAAGGAAACAAGTAAATCAATGATTAATTTGGGCGCATTTTCTTCCATGGCTGGCATAACTTTTTTCTCCGGTTCATCATAGTAGATGATTATGGGCCTTCCTATCCCATAGCCACCTGTATTTTCAATGACTTCTATTTCCCCTTCTATCTCCTCATAGAACTGGGCTACCCCATTATCCATCAGCTTTTGGACTTTAACCCGGAAGTCCCTGCAGTTCTGTATATCATGGCCTTCAACTTTATGGAACAAGCACCAATTATGCACCCTTCTTGCAACCATTTTTAAACCTTCCGTACCTTCCACCAATTCAGCCTTGACCATTACAGCCCATATTTTCATCATTGGAGTCTTAACCTCTCCAATATCCCTCTTTAATCTTCTGTCCTCTCCGGTTAATATTGCATTCACCTGATTCCCAACATGATTGGGCAATGGATTTCTAGCTACGTTCGGCCCATTTTTTGATCCAAACTTCACTACCCCAGCATTAATCAGGCTTTGGACTTTATTTTTGAAGGCCAGACAATCTTCAATTGAATGTCCTTGGATTCCCCCATGGTATGCACAGTTGGTATTTGCATTGTACCATCTTGGATATGGAGGTGTCAAAGGTTTTTGGTACACAGGTGCAACAAGTTGACCTTGCAACAGTTTTGGATATAGATCACCGTAGGTAGTGGGAATTGGATCAAATTGGGTTTTTTGATCGTTCCTTGGTGAACGTTGGTCATTACGCGCAGGCCCTTGTGTGTTTGGAACAACATTTCTAGGGAGGGTGATTTGAGGGGAGATGCCAGTTGGGAATGGCTGTTGTGGTATATTGGTGTAGGGGAACGGGTTTTGGGTAAGGTGGTTGATATTAGGGTAATAAGGATTATACCCCGGGTATGGTGTGTATGGTGTGGTAGGTGTATAAGGTGTGGTAGGGGTATAAGGCCTCAGTGGTGTGTATGGTGTAGGAGGTGTATAAGGGTATTGGTTAAAGCTTACTGCATGGGTTTCCTCCTTTTTCTTTGTAGGAAAAGCTCTATTTGGGGTAGCTGACTCGCCCCCTTCCATCTTTCCACTCTTAATGGCTGACTCAATCATTTCTCCAGATATTACCATATCAGCAAAATCTTTGGTAGCGTTTCCCACCAATATGTCATAATAAGGTGCTTTCAATGTGTTGATGAAAAGCACCGTGGTTTCTTTGTTGGTTAAAGGGGGTTGCACTTGTGTGGCCAGATCCCTCCACCTCTGTGAATACTCCTTGAAGGTCTCATTGGACCTCTTTTCCATGTTCTGTAATGACAGCCTATCTGGTACCATATCAGAAACGTGCTTATAATACTCCATAAAAGCCCTGGCCAAATCCGTCCATGAACGAATCTTGGTACGACTGAGTTGGTTGTACCATCGGGTGGCTGATCCTGTTAAGCTATCCTAGAAGCAATGAATAAGCAATTTTTCATTATCCTCATGCCCTGTCATCCTTCTACAGTACATAGTCAGATGAGCCGATGGGTTGGTGGTCCCATTATACTTTTCAAAATCTGGTACTTTGAACTTCGGTGGAATTATTAGATCATGTACCAGGCTCATCTCTTTGGCATCTAGACTGCCAAACAACTCTGCTCCTTCCACTGCTCTTAGCCTTTCTTCCAACAACTGATATTTCTTCTCAGATTCAGCAGTTTCGACCCTCTTCAGTTCAGTCATTTTGGCCCTTTCCTTCTCTGCCATTTTCTCGAAGTCTGGAACCTCAAACTCAATTGGATCAACTCCGATGTTACCCTTTTTTGGACCGAAATTCTGTGCTTCGGCCTCCGACTGGATGTAGATGTAAGATGCTACCCCAGTTGGAATTTCATTTCCTACAGGTTGGGATGTCTAGCCATTTCTCTATACCACTTCTGGTCTATCCTCCTGATTTACTGCCCCCATTCCAGCAGCTGAATTCTCTCCGGGCCACTTCTGCTTCATCATATTGCTCATCATCTCCATGAGCTTTGTCATCTCTTCTCGTGTCTCCTCCTGAGACTTAGTCAACTATTCTTGTAATTCTTTCTGGATTCTTTCCATTCTCTCAATTCTGGCAAGCTGATCGTTTTCCATGGTTTTTGTTCGAGACCGAGTATTGTAAGAGTGTTGGAAATCTGGTTCTTTTTGAGTGCGACCAATTGCACCTTTATTTTTTGAAAACCATGGATTAGAAATTATTGACACATTTCGTATTTTATTTTATAAAAAAATGAATAAATGAATGAATGAATGAATCAGTGTTAATAAATGAACAACTAAGTAAATGACTAAGTGTATGAACTTAGATAATTAATTATAAATGAATGAACAAATAAATAAATGGCTAAGTGTATGAACAATTTATAAAGAATAAATGAATGAATGATTATGAATATGAACAAATAAAATATATATATATAAAAGCTAGTGAATGATGAATGTATTTAAAGTATTGGCCCCGGGATAATTCCAACCAAACGGTCTTTCATTGATTTCCTGGAACTAAATACATCAAACAAAAGATCCCTGTTTAAGACAACATGATAATCTGTCTCTCCTAAAAACTATTACAAGATACTAGTCCTATAATAACTCCCTCGGATCCTGGACCTTCTTCAATGTCCTCCTTTAACTGCCTTGCTCTTCCATCTGATTCCTACTTGTTCAAGGCCCTTTGACGTGTTAGCAGAAGCATCACCCTGTAAGTTTTCCTTAGCTTGTTCCTCAAGTTGATTTGCTCAGGCTTCCTCGTGTTTTGCCTTTTCTGCCCAATAGTTCTTCTCCTTTTTGAGGTTTCTGACTTCTTGTTCCCATTCCCCGGAAGTCTTGAGAGTCCCCTCAAATCTGAGCTCAAAGCGATACCTCTTGTTCTCCAAATATAATTCTCGAAGGTCGCCCTTAACGGTGTCCCTTTCTCTCTTAATCTGTTCCTTCTCTTTTTCCCGAGCTGATTCCCTATTTTTCATGTCCTCAAGCTCTTCTTGCAGTCGGGCAATTTCCTTACTCATCCGGGCCTTTTCTTTTTCAAATTCTGCTCTTGCAATTTCTAACTCTGATGGCATTTCCCTCGGTGGCAGATTCATGAACTGGACCTCCTCCCCATCTGATATCACTAGTCTATCATTAACCCTTAATTCCCACCATACCAGATAATCAGGTGTGAAGGTGTCGACATATCTGGCCACTTTTATCCGGTGAGTTTTCTTCATGCTTCAATCGCTGCCCGCACTTTTTCGGAATATCCGTCTTCCCCATAAGTGAACTCTGATGATCCTAGATTATGAGTCATGGGTGTGAATTGTCGGGACTCAACCTGTCTTTGTACCAACAAAAGAGTATAACTCACAAACCCCCAAATTCCGAGCAGTGGAACTCCCGGGTTGTCCCCATATTTGTACATAATCGGTATAGGAACCATCCATGGAGCTCTCCAAGTCACCATCTCCCCTTTTAGATTCTGAAACATGTTGACCCATTTCTCTTCATTCCCGTCCTTAGGCCAATCATTTTGAAGGAATTCCCTAATCGGAACTAAAGTATTCATGTACGGTTTGAAGGAAACATTTTCTATCTTCCAAAAGTGACTTTGAATCCAAATATAAAGGAGTTGTACACACCCCTTGATTCTTCCTTGTCCGGCCCTTTTACAAAAATTCAAGGATCGGATAGTTTTAGCTATGATGGCTGGAGATGGGTTGAGCTTTTGTTCCAACTTTTCAAAGAAATCAAACACGGCTATATCCACATGACCCAATATCTTCGGGAATATGATTAACCCGTAGATAGCTAAAGCGAAGATGTCCCTGGCTTTTTCTTTGTCGGAACAACCCAATATCAACTGTCGGAGAGTTTCCCACGGAATGCACCCATTTTCTGCTTTGTGTCCACATGACTCTCAACCCATGTTGTATCCATTCCCGTGATCCTAGCCACTTTCTTCTTCAAACCTGAAGGTTTCATTTCCTTCAAATATACCTGATCAGGATTAGGACATTCAATACGTAACAGTGTCGAATATTCTTCGATCAGTGGTGTCATATCCTCCTTGTTAAAAGTGAAACATCTATAAGCAGGATTCCAAAACTGTACCATAGCCTGAATCAACCCACTATTGACCTGAATCGGAATTAAGAGTGCTATGTCTCCATATTTTTGAGTGAAGGCTTCTTTCTCTGATACATTCCACTGATTCCAAATGTCGGCTAACCCTTGGAGATCATTCTGTCTAAGATCCACTTTGACCCTATCCGGCAATACTGACACATTATCTTTCTTGAGGCAATCACCATCCTCCCTCTGATCCTTTTTCGACCGTGCCCTGACTACTGCATGATCTTCTATCATTGAAATAACTTGACGCTCCATGAAAGTCCTTTGGGTTGATAACTATCCCGAGGCCAATAAACTTCAAGTGTATGATGATGTCTATGATGCATGTCAAAGAAAAGAAAACATAAAGAAATAGATTAGTAAGGAAAATGAATTCACAAATATAACATAAATAACAACATGCTTTTAAAAAAAATGTCCCAAAAATTTAAACAGAGCTTCGGCATTACGACGCCTTTGGGACAAAATAATAAAAAAACACGAGTGATATGATGTTCGTTCATCATCACCCAATTTGTATCTAACATATAGAAGGATGGTAAAAGGTTGGAAATGTTCCTCCATGTGTTCTTAAACTTCGGGTATCTAACAGAAATCCGGCATGGCTTCGCCTAGGTTCACTATATGAAGGTGAATTGGTTCTAAGGCCCCGAATTGTTCCTCACTGTCGCCGGTGAAGGTTAGTAAGGCACCCCGATAAAAGCGGGTTCAATTCGTTAGAGTATATTTTCCTATGCCCGTATGGAGGATTACCACGAAGGCATTAGGTACTTTATACTCCGGAAGTGTTTCACTAGCCCATACGGAGGATCAATCACGAAGGCGTAGTTACTTTACTTCCACTTAAAAGGACGGAACCCGGGTAGAGGATTCATGTTATGCAAATGCAAATACAGTGTGTGCGGAGGAACAAAACAAACCTGTCACCACCTATTCTACAACCCTTATTCTAAATACCCCACTAAAATCAAACAATGTAAAGCATCAGTCAAACAAACATATAAATATACGCAACAAAATAACCAGAGAACAAATAATAATATGAATGCACATGAATATGGACATATTAAAACATTTTTTTTTTATTTTCAAAATTCTCTTTTATTTTAAAAATATGGGAATTAAAATTAAATAACCAATTAAACCAACAAAACCGAGACTTTGATAACACACGACTAATTCTAGGCCTGACTCTCTAATGGTCCCCAGTGGAGTCGCCAAGCTGTCGCAACCTAAAAAATAACGAGTCTCATCGCTAGACTATATTATTCGTTAAGCGTGACATTAAAAAAAACCGAGGAAAAGTCGACTTAATTCCTCTAGAAAGATGAAGGTTTTGAAAATGACCTTAAAAAAGACATGGAGTCGCCACCAATCTTTTTTAGCTAGGTGTGATCGGCCACCTATTAAAACCGGTTTTATAAAATATTTTAAGAATTAATTAAAACATTTTAAAAACCAATTTCAAGTCTGCATTTTAAAACCAGAGAAATCAAAGAAGCGGGTTCGGGAGTCGGTTACGTGCGGGGAAGGATTAGCACCACGACAACGCCCGTATAAATTGGTACCTTATTAATCATGTGTTATCTCAAGTCTCGGTAAAAATTGGTTTCAATTTTAGTATTTCAAGTTAATTCCCAATTTAAAGAAAAATAATTCCATTTTTTATTGAAAATAATCCGAAATTTATAAATTCAAAATTTTCCTATATTCCCCAACAAACGTGGCAAAATATAGAAATTTTTATTAGTTTTGAAAAACTTTCCGAATCATTCTCTTTTTTTGAAAGAAAGATATTCCTTTATTAATAATAATTGATGATATTCCCTCCAGCAAACCCGGTAGAGAACTCATGAATTATTTTAACTCGGGAATATCTTTATTTTTTATTGAAAAATCATTATCCTTTTGAAAACATTTTAAAAAATATGAATATGTATATGCATGACATAAATAAAATGACATAGCAAAATCTAAATAATATAATGCTTCCTAAATGATATGATATAATGTAAATGCCTTAGCATATTCTAAATGAAATGAAATAAATGCCTTAGCATATTCTAAATGAAATGAAACATCCTAAGTTATATGACATATTATAAATAAAATGAAATGACCTAGGGAACATAGTATAATCAATATGAGATGCAATATCCTAAGTCATATGATATATTCTAAATGAAATAAAATAACCTAAGTAACATAACATATTCTATACGAAATGGAATAACCTAAGTAACATGATATTTTCTAAATGAAATAAAATAACCTAAGTAACATAACATATTCTATATGAAATGAAATAATTTAAATGACATGGCAAACATGAATGATATGGCATATAAATTAAATGAGATGGAATATGAAATAATGCTATCATATAATATGCATGAAAATAATGATGAAAATAATAATGCATGAACATAGTATATGCTAAATAATATGACCAAAAAAATAACTAAATAAAAGCATAGGATATCATGGAATATTCAAAACCATATAATAAACCATATAACATCAAAAAAATATAAATCAAAATAATAACAATATCATAGAAAATATTATAACAAGAATCACATATTATATAAAATGCATGAATATGAAAAATGCAATGCATGAAATGTATTTTTTCCTTTTATTAAGGAAATCCGTATATCTAAAAAGATATCCGGCTACCTCAGGAAAATATGTCAAATTAAATATTCTAAAACCAAAATACTTTGTGATTGTTTGAAAACAATTTTGAAAAGCTTGAATTAAAAATAAAAACTGGGCTAAATATTTTTTAAATGGCTCTAACTTCCTAAGTTTAAAAATCCAGACTTGACTACCCTTAACCCGAGACTTGAAAAACCATTTTTAGAGTTTAAAAAGGCTTAGAAACTACCCTAAGTCAGTAGCTAACCCTCCTAATCAGCCCACTCTAAGTAAATTAACCAAGACAGAAAAATGATTTTTCTTTAAATTCAATTCTGACTCTACTGTCCAATTTTTATCCACGATTTTTTACCCTATTTTTAAAAATTCAAAAAATTTTGAAAAAAGTACTGGAGACTCAGGACATGTAAAACTACATGGAAAAAAATTGGCTTAATTTTCTGATTAAAGATGAATTCCCAGAAAAATCAGAGATGTACGAGTTTTGGAAAGAAAACAAATTGCTTTGCCAACACATTTTTGCCTTTGATAAAATCATTTAAAAATCAAAGTAAAAATTTGAAACTCCTAAAATGACTTACAAACAGTAGCTAGGACTTTTTGAAAGTTAGATAAAAATTGGATAAGTAAAAAAAAATTACAAAGGTAGAATAATCAACTTGACAAACTTAATTTTCCACAAGTGTACTCAAGAGAGCATGGCTTTGAACCATTAATTGGCTCAAGTCATTATTCAAGTGGCATGAACATGAAATGCATGAAATAATGCAGCAAACATAATGCATGAAATGCATGGATTTAAACCTAAATGTCATGAAAAAATGCATGGCATTCATAAAGTGACCTAGACCTAAATGAACTTGCATGGCATTTAATGTAACATAAACCTAAAATGCATGAACATGCATGGCAAATAAACCTAGCTTAATAACTAAAATATGCATGGCATTTTCACAAACACAAAGCATGCTTAATCCAAAAACTCAATCAAATATCATGCAAAATGCTAACCTATCAACTAACATGGCAAGAATGCAAAAAAAATGTAAAAATTCCAAGAGGCCCGAATAGCATAATGTAACAAGCAAACATGGCATTTTCACAAACACTTGGCATACTAGCATGCAAAACTAAATCAAATGACATATAAATGCAAAAACCTACCAACTAACATGGCAAAAAATGCAACACACAATGCAAAACACATGGAGTAGCCAAATGGCCTCAAGCTCCAACAAGCATGGCATTTTCACAAACACTTGGTATACTAACATGCTCAACTAAAATATAACACTTAAATCATGCAAAAATCACACAAGCATTTTAATAAAAACTTAATATACTAAATCTAAAACATGCTCAACTAAGATATAAAACAAAAATCATGCAAAAACCACACAAGCATTTTCACAAACACTTGATATACTAAATCTAAAACATGCTCAAATTTAAACAACATGAAAACAGAAAATTAAAAATGCAAAAACATGATATCTAAAACATAAATGGCAACAAACAAAGCAACCAAATTAAAATATAACTCAAGAATATGAAGTAACATAATATTTAAAACATCAAAATCAAAGAAAATAACATAAACAATATGGTAAAATGAACCCAAAACAGAAACTTAAAATAAATAATGTAGGTCATTTGGCCATGGTGAGTTTATTGTAAAAATAAAATGTAAAAAATATACTTAAGAAAGAGATGAAGTAAGAACTTAAAAGAACAATAAAAAAAAAACATTTATTTAAAATGGAAACTCACCAAATAGAAATCAAAATAGCAAAAACAAGAATAGAAAATGAAGAAAGTGCAAGAGTTGGTGCTCAAGAGCAACCTCAAGAAGCTAATATTTCAAGCTTTTCTCTTCAAACTTTCCTTTTTTTTTCTAAACTTTTCTTTTTTGCTATCAACCAAGAAGAGAAAAACTAAGTAAAAACTCTAAGAATTCAGCAAAATGAAGAAGAAAAAAATGAAATTCTGACCTCTCTAAAGGGCTGGCCGAATGGGACTTATAATGGCTCAAGGATGTTGTCATTTTTTTGTAACCAATTTTCCATCAAATGGCTAATAATTCAAGGTGAAAAATCATGAAATTACCACCTTTAGATTATCATCTCAGCTCTCTCAAATTACAGCTGTCCAAGATTAATGTTGACATCTTTCTTAGCCTATGTGGCTTAATCACCATGGCTTGATCAAAGAGAATCTCTAACTAACTCTTGATTTTTAGCCATTTGATTGAAAAATCAGAAGCGTCCTCCTTCCTTTGGGCTTGGGCAGGCCAGCACTTCTCTTTTCCAGCCCAACTCTGATTTTTTGGAAGGCCCAAAGAAGCCCTTTTCGGTTGCTTGGGTGAAATGACCATTTTGCCCCACGGATGCAAATAAATATCAAACGGACTCCAAATTCAATTTTTCTTTTTTTAATACTTCCAAAATAATAAAATATTGAGTTCTGGAAGTTTTCAAAATTTTCTGAGTCCGTTTGCTATGTATTTGGATTTTTTCTTCCAAAAATGCCCTTTTATGCCCCTAGATTTTACCATTTTTTAAACGAGCTACAAATCAAGATTTTTCTTCACCAATCTCTTCAAAATAATTAAAAAGTGTGATCTGGAAGTTTTCATAATTTTTGGAGCTCATTTGGTATTTTTTCAGGATTTATCGGCTTGAATTACTGCATAGGAGACCCGAGATTTGGCCATTTTGCAAACGAACTCCGAATCAAGATTTTATTTTTCCAATCTCTTCCAAATAATATAAAAATGAGATTTGCAAAATTTCAGAATTTTTGGAGCTCATTTGTTATTTTTCCGGGATTTATCTTCTTGATTTATTGCATAGGAGGCCCGGGATTTGGCCGTTTTGCAAACGAACTCCGAATCAAGATTTTATTTCGCCAATCTCTTTAAAATAATTTAAAAATGAGATCTGAAAAATTTCAAAATATTTGGAGCTCATTTGCTATTTTTTCGAGATTTTCCTTTTCGAATTACTACAAAAGAAGCCCGGGATTTGGCCATTTTGCAAACAAACTCCGAATGAAGATTTTCTTTCGCAAATCTATTTCAAATAATTTAATAATGAGATTTGCAAATTTTCAGAAGATTTGGAGCTCATTTGCTATTTTTTCGGGATTTATCTTCTTGATTTATTGCATAGGAGGCCCGGGATTTGGCCTTTTTGTAAACGAACTCCGAATCAAGATTTTATTTTGCCAATATCTTTCAAATGATTTAAGAATGAGATTGACAAATTTTCAGAATTTTTGGAGTTCATTTGCTATTTTTCCCAAATTTTCCAATTTTGCCCTTTTGCCTTCGAAACCCGGTTTTGCTCAAAACAAGTCCGATTTTCAGATTTTCTTCAATATGAACCTTGGGCTATCCTTTTTAATCATTCTTCATTCATTGGGGGTTTTGTTCTTACCAAGTCGGGCCATTTCTGTGATTCTTCCCGATTTCACCGAAATCCACTAAAAACCCTAATTCTCGGTTTTCTCCCGGATTGACTTTTCTTTCAATTTTTCTTGCAAGTGACTTCTCCATTACCCGTAGTCAGTGCTTATCTTTCATTTGGAACCTTCAATTTCGACCAATTTGATCGTTTAAGCACTTTTCCCCAAATTTCTCGGATTAGGGTTTCTTTTCTACTAAATCTCCAAATCCCAACTTCCGAGCTCCATATCTTTTAATGTAGACCTCGAATTATCAAAATTCTTTCGCCATTTTTTAATTGAACTTAAAATCGTGATTTTGAAAGTAGGTTGACTTTTTTAGTAGTTGACTTTTTGGGGTTGACTTTTTTGGGGTTGACTTTTTCTGGGTTTGACTTTTTTTCAAGTTTGACTTTTTATGCTCGCCCTCTTAAACTAAGTCTCGGAGTTCCACCTGCAAGATGAAAACAGTCTTTTTACACTCGAAAATATCAATATAGGAAAAAAAACATACCTGTTTAGTGGTCCGGACAAAATTAAGTGTCTACAGTGATGACCTGGGCGAAACCAGAAGTCGAAAGTTATCTAGGTGAAACCATAGATAATTTTCATGGTGATGACCTGGACGAAACCAGAAGTAGAAAAGTTATCTAGGTGAAACCATAGATAATTTTCATGGTGATGACTTGGGCAAAACAACAAGTCGAAAAGTTATCTAGGTGAAACCATAGATAATTTTCATGGTGATAGTTTGGGCGAAACCAGAAATAGAAAAGTTATCTAGGTGAAACCATAGATAATTTTCATGGTGATGACTTGGGTGGAACCAGAAGTCGAAAAGTTATCTAGGTGAAACCATAGATAATTTTCATGGTGATGACTTGGGCAAAACCAGAAGTCGAAAAGTTATCTAGGTGAAACAATAGTTAATTTTCATGGTGATGACTTGGGTGAAACCAGAAGTCGAAAAGTTATCTAGGTGAAACCATAGATAATTTTCATGGTGATGACTTAGGCGAAACCATAAGTCGAAAAGTTTTCTAAGTGAAACCATAGATAATTTTCATGGTGATGACTTGGGCGAAACCAGAAGTCGAAAAGTTATCTAAGTGAAACCATATATAATTTTCATGGTGATGACTTGGGTGAAACCAGAAGTCGAAAAGTTATCTAAGTGAAACCATAGATAATTTTCATGGTGATGACTTGGGCGAAACCAGAATATTGAGGAAGATCTGGATGAAGCCAAAGATTGAAATGACCTGGGTGAAACCAAAAAGTTGAGAAAGATCTGGATGAAGCCAGAGATTGAAATGACCTGGGTGAAACCGAAAATTGAGGAAGATCTAGATGAAGCCAGAGATTGATATGACCTGGGTGAAACTAGAAAATTGAGGACGATCTGGATGAAGCAAGAGATTGATATGACCTGGGTGAAACCAGAAAGTTATGGAAAATCTGGATGAAGCCAGAGGCATTTTCTATGAGATGACCCGGCTGAAACTTAAAATTGAGGAAGATTTAGATGAAGCCAGAGGTATTTATATGACCTGGGTGAAACCAAAAGCTTGAGGAAGATCTAGATGAAGCCAGAGGAATTTTCTATGAAATGACCCGGGTGAAACCGAAAGTTGAGAAGTGATCTAGTGAAGCCAGAGGTTTCAAAATGTGTTGGAAGTTAACCTGGAGGATTTGAGAGAGGATGCAAATGCTTCTTGGTGTAAATGCAAATGTCTTCGATTAATGCAACTACTTCATGGAATGATGCAGAATAAGATGCAAATGCTTCATGGTACGAATGCAAATGTCCTGGATTGATGCACATGCTTCTTGATGCAGATACAGATGTTGAATAAGATGCAGATGCTTCATGGTGCAAATGCAAATGGCTTTTGTTGATGCAAATGCTTCTTGATGTAGATGCGGATGTTGAATAAGATGCAGATGCTTCATGGTGCAAGTGCAAATGGCTTGGGTTGATGCAAATGCTTCTTGATGCAAATGCAGATGGCTTAGATTGATGCAAATGCTTCTAAATGATGCAAATGCAAAGATCCTCAAATAACGCAACTACTTCATGGAATGATGTAGATGCAAAGATCAACATTGTGCAAATGCTCCTAAATAATGCAAATGCAAAAAATTGGCGTTGACACAACTACATCACGGAATGATGCAGATGCCCCTACTAATCTTGTTCATGTAAGTGGCCTATGAATGGTGTAACTGTAGTTACCACTAAATAATGAAAATACAATGATTCTAGAAATAATGCAATTGCTTGAGATGACGCAAATGCAAATATCCATGAAGGATGTAAATGTAAAGGTGAAATGCAGATGCTTATGGAATAGTGCCAATGCAAATACCCATGAATGATGCAAATGCTTGCTAACACTGTACAGATGCGAAGCTCAATAAAGAGATGAGTGCTCATGAGTGATGCAAATGCCCCCGATCATTTTTCTAGACTTTGGCTTAGCCTTTCCAATTCATTTTTCCTCTTCAAATCAGAGTATATCTTCAATTCATTTTTCAATCTTTGGCTATTCTTTGCCCCAACAGTTTTCAAACTCTTATTAACAAAAGTCTGCTTGTCGAGTTCTATTTCTTCCTCTCATATTTGGAAGTCAAGGTTAACCCTAGTAGTTCCACACCTTTAGGTTAGAAAAACCTTTATCTCGTGTCAACATCAAAAATGGGTATTTCAAAAATATTTTTATTTTCCCTTTTTGAAAAACAATTTTGCTCATTTAATGAAAACTTCTGAGCCAAAAATATTAACCCCACAGTGTGTGATGTATGAATCTTTTTGAAGACTGATGATCATCGTTAGAAATTTTCTAAATGTCAATTTGGGTTTTTCAATTTGAATTGACAAGGCTTGGTACAACAGAATTTGGGTTAATCCAAGAAAACTTCACAACAAGAAAAATGTATGTCCCTTCTAGGCTCACAAATGGAATAGGTTTTATAAAACATGAATTCATTAAGAACCAAACAAATTCAACATTATTTTAGTTTCCAAATCATGGTGTTTTGACAAGAGTCAAGATTGGCTAAGATGTTTAAACTAGAAAGTTAATTTCAGAGGGAAAAAGTTTCAGTTTTTGAAGTCAATCCTCTAAATGAGAGTTAACAGTTTAGGAGGTTCAGGAATTCCTAGACATTCTTCAATTTCTTCAAGATGACCTTCTCTTTTGTGGCATTGGCACTAACATAGATGGCATCGAAAATTCCCATTTTTCTCTAGACCGCCCATTTTTGGGTTTTCGCCCTAGAGTCCTATTCTTTTCCATTTTTTTCTTTCTCTTTTTTTGTTCTACCATGCACTTGAGAATTCTAAATTCTTCCTTAGTGAAATGATAATTCGATGAGATGTGATAAAATCTAAGGAAAAACCCTTCAAGTTAAATATTCATGCTTGATCAAAATGGACTTTTAAAGCACGTAATGTAAGCCATGGTTCGGGGTTCAGAAAGAAAGGATAAATAGGCCCAAAATATGTGTTTGAGGGTAATCAGATCAAGGATCATTTTTGAGCAGGATTCCCTTTGAAGCCTTTGTCCCTTTTGGATTTTTCTTTCCTTCTTAGTTTGCTCATTTTCCTTCTTTGCTTTTGGCTTTCATTTCACCATCCTTTTTCACATTTTTTTTTTATTTTTTTCTTTGTTCTTGGCTTTCATTTCGCCATTTTTTCTTTTTTCTTCTTTTTATTTTGTCCTTGGCTTTTATTTTGCCATCTTTTCTATATCTTCATTTCGACAGAGTGAGCCCATATTTATTTAGGAACTCAATTTGCTTTGTATCTGCCTTCAAGTTAGGACTCATTTCTCATGATCTTTGAGAAAATCTTTCCTCGCATCTGCCCCCCAGTGTAGAGGGTGATCCTTGATCAGGGTTCAAAGAAGAAAGAATTCTTTCGGCTCAAAAGGGGTGACTATGGATAATTTCTTTTTTGTGAAAGGGATATGAAAGATGGCCATTTCTCATATCAAGCACAAATATTCTCATTGAAAAGCAATCCCCAGGGGGAATAGATAATCAGAATTTCATTTTGCACTTTGGAGTCAGCCGAATTCACATATGTATGATATCATAATTTTTCTTATTTCCCTTATTTTTTCTTTATTTTTTGTCACATGCCCCAATGATTCATGCATTAGTTCCATCCTTATTCACCATGTATCCATCATTTCTACATATGATGCCCTAATTTGGTCAACTTTGGGAATTTGTATCATTGCAAAAAACATCGCAAGTCTAGGTTTACATTGAAAATGATGAGTTTCAATGGTGGGTTTATTTGAAATACCAAGGAAAATATTACCCCAAAACAGGTTTTCTCTAGGACATGGGATAATCTGGTTTGGTCATTGTGCCCCAAGGTGTCAATCATGAAGTGATGTTTGGGCAATTGGTGTTTTGTTAGAAAAGCTGTGTATGGTTTTAGTACATCCTTGACTCATACCAAATTACCATGATTTGGATTCTTGAAAGAATGTCTCATTTGTTTGAGTTTCCAAGGAGCTCAAAAAATTTTCAAAAATTTTGTTCCTTTGCTCATAGCCTAAACTCGGATCTACATCTTTGCTTATTTTGTAGTAGCAATGGTTTATGAAGTTCAATTATTCATATTCCCTGAAGCATTAGGTCTTTCAAGTGGTCTTGGTTCCAGGGATTTAGATATAAGGACTCCTAAAAGAGGAGAAAATATTGGGTCATTTCTAACGATGATTATCAATATTCTCGAGCCTATCCATTATTAGAATTTCCTTAATGCTTGTTTTCGCACATTCAAAATATTATTAAAACATAATAAACATAAAAGCATTCAAAATTCATTTATTTTATACGAATGTTAACATAAGCAAGTGTTTTCATCATGAGGTATGAAACTACATGCATAAAAAACTCCCCCTTGACATGTTTTCCCTAATTCAAACTGGCTATTCCTCAGTACTCTTTTCGACCTTTTCATCTTCTTCCCCCATTATGACATCCACAATAGTCTCATCATTCCCATTCAGTGAATTCTCCAAACTGCCTGACCTTTGTTTTTTCCCTACATCTAACTGCCCTTTATTAATGAATGCTTTGAGCCTTTCGTTTAAGACATAGGCAATTTTCTGTAGAATATCCCCGAATCCCAGAATGATAATCACCATATGCATTCTCTTCATACCAGCTCGGGTATGGAGGTCGGATAGGCTCCACTGGAACTTTAGTGAGGAGTTTCTCTTCGACCAACTGGGGCAATAGTTCAGAGTAAGACAAGGGGAGTGGCTCAAACTGATCTCTTTTTTGGATGTTCTTTGGCTTCCTCTAGCTGACAAAAGGTTGAAGATTTGCTGGATTCTGAGAAGCCATCTGGTATAAGTATGAACCCTGGGGTATGTAGTTCATAGAAGGATAGGATAGTTGGTATGAAAGAGCCTGAAGATACGGGGCAAAGCTTCTAATAGCTTGGACATCTTCCTTTTTTTTTGGGTGTTATGTTTCTCTCTGCATTAGATGTTTTATCTTTTTCAAGTTTCCCAGCCTTGATAGCATTCTCAATCATTTCCCCAGAGATCACCATGTCCGAAAAATTCTTTGTGGCATTGCTGACGAGTCTATCATAGTACGGGGCCTGCAGTGTGTTCACAAAAAGGACAGTGGTTTCCTTCTAAGTCAGGGGCGATCGTATTTGGGTGGCCATGTTCCTCCATCTTTGAGCATACTCTTTAAAGCTCTTAGTAACCTTTTTCTCCATATTTTTAAAAGTGGGAAAGTCAAGCACCATATCAGTCACATGTTTGTATTGACTCAGAAATGCTTTAGCCAAATCAATCCTAGAGTGAATCTGATCCTTACTCAACTAATTATACCACCTAACCGCAAGCCCGCTGAGGCTATCCTGAAAGTAGTGGATCAAAAGCTCATCATTATCTGTATGGCCCGTTATCTTTCGGTAAAACGTAGTGATGTGTGTTGACGGATCAGTTGTCCCATCATATTTCTCAAAATTGGGACCTTGAATTTAGAAGGAATGACTAAATCAGGGACCAAGCCACGTTCTTTCGCATCTACACTCCCAAATACATCTGTACTTTCTACTACCCGGAGCTTTTCCTCTAACAGCTGATACTTCCTTTGGGAATCTACCGACTCAGCCCCACTCGACTCAACCATTTTCAGTTTTGCTTGTTTAGCTGGATCATCTAAGTTTAGGATGTTGCTAGGATTAACTGTGCTCTGGCCATCCAACATCATGACCTCAATCTGACCCTTTTGTGCCTCTAACCCTTCTCTGGCGGCCAAGTTTCCAGTGTATCCCTTTCCCTTGACTGCGATGGATACCAGCTCCATCAATTTAGTCATCTGATCTCTTGATTCTGCTTGAGATTTTGCCAACTGTTCTCGCAATTCTTCCTGTGCCCTTTCCATTCTTTCTATTCGGGCAGCTTGTTCATCCTCCATAGCTCTAGCCTGTTTTAAAAAGGTACTCAGTACTTCTTATACCTCTGATTTGAAATGGAAATTCTTTCAAAGATTCTTAAAACCAGCCAATTTCTGTTTTATCCCCCAAGTGCGTGTCATGATGAAGGTGATGCACGTGAAGCCTAAACAATGTGATGTATGGACATGTATAGTGGAAACATGCTGACCATATATGTAATAAATGTAATCACGATGCCAACACGATGCAAGCAAAGAATAACCAACGCATGGATATATGCAATGAATGACCATATATGTTCCAGATGCACTTTCCAATGAATGATCCGATATACTATGAATGCAACACGTTATTAATATGATGCATGTAAAAAATAGACAAATTAATTCATGAACATATACAAATAAATCATGCTGACTATGTTTGTCATGAATGCAATCCTGATGCCAACAAGATGTATGTATGAATGAAAAGTATGTTATGACAAATAATTGATTGGATGCAAAATTCAAAAAGGAAGATACCACGGAGGAAATAAGATCGGAGGAACATCTCATAAATTTGAAAAGTAACCAATTCATTCCCATGTCAATGTTCATAAGGTATAAACCATGTTTACAAAATCTTAGTAGTGGTTAGAACTGTCTTTACAAGCATTTTATTTTTCCTAGCATCCAAGGCTATAAGAGCCGGCTACTGAAAAGACAAAATCCTATTACATCATGAAAGACTAGAGTCAACAACAATTTCCCAATCCTATTTGAATTTCCCAAGTCTTCCATCAATTAGTGTCGTTGGATTAATCCACTTGACATCTATAAGAGATTGCACTTTCCTTTTGAAGGCTACACAGTCTTCAATGCTATGCCCAGTAATTCCACAATGTTAATTACATCTTGCACTTGGGTTATACCACTTGGGATATGGTGGTAACAAGGGTTTCAATGGCATACAGGCAACCATGTGATCTTGGACCAATATAGAGAGAAGCTCTCGATAGCTGATTAGAATGAGATCATACTACTCTTGAGTCTTGTTCTTGGTCACACATAGCCTAGGGGTTGGGGCTCTCGATTGTGGCACTAAGGCTCGAACCGGAATGTTTACATGGAGAGGTGGCTGAACAGTATGGTAAGGGTATGGATTTGGACAAGGGACCCTTAGAGGTTGTACATAGTTCGAAGATCTTATCCTGATGCTTGATAAAGTGCTTTATGAGGGAAGAAGTACGAACTGCCAATTGGTGGTGATGGAGTGGGACCCGGGGATCCCGTAGTGGTCATCCCAGTGGACGATTAGACCATAGTAGAGTGAGGACACTGGTTTGGACCTAGGAAAAATTGTAGGGACTGTTTGGGATCTTAGGTTTCTGTCCTTGGTATCAGGTTCTCTGTTTTAGTCATTTTCACGACATTGTCCACAATTTCATCAGGGTTCAATGATAACTCGTATAATTATATAGTTCTTAGTTATGTTTTATTATTGTTTTGCGTCAAATACGAGTTATTATTGCTTAGTCTAATTGTGTTTATGATCTTTTATATTTTTATGTAATTTGGTGTTTTTTCACGAGTTTCTTTGAGTGATTTCAGATTACTAGGTTAAATCAACAATTAAGGGCAAATCCAATTCAGTTCCAGTTCCGACACCTTTTGCCATATCAGCTATATCTGGATTTTCACTGAAGAAATAAGGCTGAAATTTTAACCGTGCAAAGTTAAGAGGCATATCTATCTTTTTCATGTTTTACACTTCTTGAAACGTAGTCGTTTTCCCTAGCGAAATCGACCATCAAGTTGGCTGATGTGCAATGACGTCTGTGCTGACCTGTTTTGGTATTTGGACCATATCTTCCGATCCACATGAGCAAATGATCTGATTCCAACGGCTATGGATCCGTAACTGATAGGGGTATATTTTTCTAGAAGACCATTTTATCAGATCGAGCCTCCAACATTGACAAAATCGACCATCAAGCTGGCTGATCAGAATTGTCATACAATATGACGAAAATTGTTAGAAAAATGCACCCACCTATTATACCGACCTTTGAAATTTATAAAGCTTGTCTCTTGTCATTTAGCTCTCCAAAATTTGTATAAATAGAGGGCCTTGGATGAGTGTAAGAGTACATTGATACATTGGTAGGATATTAGCCATTGCAATGTAATTCTCTAAGTTTCCTTCTTCTTTCCTTTCTCTAGTTTTCTTTTTCTTTATTTTTCTTTTCATTTTCTTCATATCTAGTATGTGTTGCTAATCATATTGTTGAGGTGATGAGGTGAAGCTTTTGGTAAATGCTAAGGTTAGTCTCTTAAACATGAGCTAAAATAAATCATCATTTAGTATAGATAATATTTTCTTTTGGTTTAGAATCATACTTGCAAAGTAGGGATCTTGATTCATTATTGACAATGAAAATGGCACAGTAAATGCTTGGTTTCATAACCTTGATTTGTTGTAGACATATACCTTGGCATAAGGAATGCTTGGACTCTTTTTATGAGTTTTGAGGACACCAAATGAACATAATATCATATGCTATGGACGTTGGACAATTTGGACTGAATTGCTAAACCTTCCGATTGGAACCTCCTTTATGTGTGGATTTCAATTGTGTAATAAAACAAGATTAATCTTAGCATAACACCAAGAGTGGATTCTCTAACCTCAACATCTTTTCTTATTGTTTTGTTTATATCTTGTTTAATTTCTTTTATGTTATTTTGTTTATTTTGTTCTCTAATATCTTGTTTATCTTGTTTTGTTGTTGATTCCCTAATATCTTTTTTATTTTCTTTTTCTTATATATTTATAAACTTATACTTACTAATACGCTTCCCTGTGGTTCGACCTCGGACACCCGAGAATTTATTACTTGAACATAACCTGCACTTGGGTTTACAACTCTTAATTGAGTCTCCATCAAGTTTTTGGCGCCGTTGCCGGGGAGGCAATACTAAGTATATAAGTTTATAAGTATATTTATTTTTATTGGCTGGTTATACCGCCTATATTTATTTTTATTGGCTGGTTATACCGCCTAATTTGTATATTAACTTTGATTTATTTTGGCTGGTTATACCGCCTAATTTTCTATATATTTATATTTATATTGTATATTAACTTTGTTTTATTTTTATTGGCTGGTTATACCGCCTAATCTGTATATTAACTTTGTTTTATGCTTGTTTGGCGACGTGATTTTAGATCTCGTCGTTTAGTTAGATTTTATTGTGAAACTTTTTCAGGTAATCTTTCTAATACAACTCCTACCATGTGCACGATGGACGTGTAACGGTAAATGTCGTTCTATTGGGATTCCGTCCTCTAATCGAGATGATAAAAATTGAATTCATTAAGGATGGACTGAGTAAGGAGAATTTGGGTAATATCCAACTTTCTCTTGAGACGCATCCTAGTGGAGACGTACAAAGAGAAATTCTTGATTTATGGCCGCAATTCCAAAGGGAATGGCAACATCTTGGGAATCTGATGTTAAAAGACCCTGTTTGCCAGCTTGTAAGAAAACTGGATGGGAAGCATATCCTCGACTCATAGAAGGCGTTTAAGCCGTTTCTGGACGTAAAACCAGAGGAAGATGTGAGCCACAATCACAACTACAATAAATGACTTCTCAGCTTTTGGTTTGATTTGCAATAATTTCATTTCGGTTTAATTTACTGTTGTTCGATTTGTGTAATTATTCTCGTATTTTTTGCATTGGACTTTTACGGTTGATTTTTCTTCTCTTTTTGATTTTCTTCCTGAAATCACGCAAAAATCTTTTGTTAGGTTAACATTTTCTTCTGACAGGTCAAATACACTTTCGGCAACATTATCTAACATTTTGTTTGTTGTGTCTCAGTTATAATAAGTGGTTAGCAACCTCTGCAGGTAATATCTCCTAAATTCTACCTTTAAAATTTGACATTGGGGACAATGTCATATTTTAGTAGGGGGTAAGGGACATATTTTGCTAAAAAAAAAAAAAAATTGTTGTGTTTTAAGACATTTAGGAGTATTCATTCTGAACAAGGTCTGAGTAAGGGAGACTTGAGACATACCTTGTCAGTTTGATTTAATCTTCTTCTTCTTCAAAAAAAAAAAAAAGCATGTTTAGACTTAGTGTGTTTTTAGTGTGTTTTAGTTACTTTCAATACTATAATGAGATATGAATTGCATAAGTCTAAAACAGATTTATTAGTGAGAAGATTTTCATGAGAATTGAGCTTGATGTCAACCTTTTTATGAGCCAATGTTAATATGATATGTTGATTGAGAAAGAAGCATGTTTAGACTTAATCTGACTTGTATAATCATCCTTGTGAGTTTTTGAGCCTATAATAATTAATGCATTATACAAATCAATCTAATTTCTTTCTTGAGTGCTCTTATGATTACATGATTCTCTAGAACTTGCTTTAAACCGTTTGAGACTATATTGATACATGTGACAACATGAATATGATAGAGGCATTAGGATTATAACCAGAGCCAAACAGCCATCCATTATTAATGTTCTAAGAGAACATCCCCACTAGTGAGCCAATTTGAGCCTACATTAAATATGCTGTTTTATTGGTAACCACAACTTACACCTAGCCTAAATATACTTATATCCTTACCCTTGTTCTAAAGATGGATTTTATATTTTGAGACATATTGCAAAAAAACAAGGGATATTTTTAGTTGAAAATTTGGGTAAGAAACAAAAGATAAGTGTGGGGGAAGAAAAGAAAAGAAAAAGTCAAGAGAAAAAGAAAGGGATCATTGTCAAATACATTCCCATATTAAAAAAAAAAATCTTCTCTTGAACTTCTAGAAAAAGATGTTACAAAGTTGGTTAGAATGATGCAAAGGCTCAACATGAATATTTAGCCTATGTTATTATGTGCTTTATAAGAGTTTTGAGAAGTTTTATTTGTATGATCTTATTATGTCTCTAAACTCTATGAACTCTTTGGAACCTTTGTGATATCTTTATCCTTTTGTTCTTTAACCACATTATAACCCTTTGGCCCCATTACAACCTTGAATAAAGACCTCTTGATTTATGAAGTTGTATGATCTAAATAGTGGAGAATAGGTGGACAAGCAAGCATATGGTAGAAGTGTTTTCATGAGATTGATTGAGTGTAAACACTTTACCACTACTTAAAAGAGTGAAAATCAAGAGAGTATCCCATGTGAGAAGTTGAGATTAAGTTTGAATATACACTATTTTGATTGAAATATGTTATGTTAATATTGGCTTAACTCAAACTATTTACATTCAAGCAAGATTTTTTTGTGAATTTCTTTAAGCTATTGATTAGTTTTTAAGACTTGTCCAATGATTATCTCTAATTTATATTGGAAGGATTAGTTATAATTATTATTTTTAGTTTTTCTTATGTCTTCAATGTTTGTGGGTATCGTCCTAGCAAACCCTCACGAGACTAAACTCGTCCACTAGGGACACCTAGGGGTTTAAAGGCTTGTGTCACATGCTAAGTGCCACCGTGATTTCCTACGAAAATGGATTAGATTAGATTTTCTTATTTTATTTTTATTGAGTCGTTGCTAGGGACTAGCAACAATCTAAGTGTGGGGGTGTGATAACTCGTATAATTATATAGTTCTTAGTTATGTTTTATTATTGTTTTGCGTCAAATACGAGTTATTATTGCTTAGTCTAATTGTGTTTATGATCTTTTATATTTTTATGTAATTTGGTGTTTTTTCACGAGTTTCTTTGAGTGATTTCAGATTACTAGGTTAAATCAACAATTAAGGGCAAATCCAGTTCAGTTCCAGTTCCGACACCTTTTGCCATATCAGCTATATCTGGAGTTTCACTGAAGCAATAAGGCTGAAATTTTAACCGTGCAAAGTTAAGAGGCATATCTATCTTTTTCATGTTTTACACTTCTTGAAACGGAGTCGTTTTCCCTAGCGAAATCGACCATCAAGTTGGCTGATGTGCAATGATGTCTGTGCTGACCTGTTTTGGTATTTGGACCATATCTTCCGATCCACATGAGCAAATGATCTGATTCCAACGGCTATGGATCCGTAACTGATAGGGGTATATTTTTCTAGAAGACCATTTTATCAGATCGAGCCTCCAACATTGACAAAATCGACCATCAAGCTGGCTGATCAGAAGTGTCATACAATATGACGAAAATTGTTAGAAAAATGCACCCACCTATTATACCTACCTTTGAAATTTATAAAGCTTGTCTCTTGTCATTTAGCTCTCCAAAATGTGTATAAATAGAGGGCCTTGGATGAGTGTAAGAGTACATTGATACATTGGTAGGATATTAGCCATTGCAATGTAATTCTCTAAGTTTTCTTCTTCTTTCCTTTCTCTAGTTTTCTTTTTCTTTATTTTTCTTTTCATTTTCTTCATATCTAGTATGTGTTGCTAATCATATTGTTGAGGTGATGAGGTGAAGCTTTTGGTAAATGCTAAGGTTAGTCTCTTAAACATGAGCTAAAATAAATCATCATTTAGTATAGATAATATTTTCTTTTGGTTTAGAATCATACTTGCAAAGTAGGGATCTTGATTCATTATTGACAATGAAAATGGCACAGTAAATGCTTGGTTTCATAACCTTGATTTGTTGTAGACATATACCTTGGCATAAGGAATGCTTGGACTCTTTTTATGAGTTTTGAGGACACCAAATGAACATAATATCATATGCTATGGACGTTGGACAATTTGGACTGAATTGCTAAACCTTCCGATTGGAACCTCCTTTATGTGTGGATTTCAATTGTGTAATAAAACAAAATTAATCTTAGCATAACACCAAGAGTGGATTCTCTAACCTCAACATCTTTTCTTATTGTTTTGTTTGTATCTTGTTTAATTTCTTTTATGTTATTTTGTTTATTTTGTTCTCTAATATCTTGTTTATCTTGTTTTGTTGTTGATTCCCTAATATCTTTTTTATTTTCTTTTTCTTATATATTTATAAACTTATACTTACTAATACGCTTCCCTGTGGTTCGACCTCGGACACCCGAGAATTTATTACTTGAACATAACCTGCACTTGGGTTTACAACTCTTAATTGAGTCTCCATCATTCAAACCTTTGTAGCATTGACAAGTGCAAGACCCAGCAAGGATTGTATATTCTGGAATTGATGGTTTTGGTTGATCCGAAGGCGATAAAGAGCCCTGAGAAAGTTTCCTCTTACTCTTACTCATGTCCTCAACCATTTTCACCAATTTGGCGAGTTGTTCTTTCAACTCTCAGATTTCATGTCCAAATTTCTCTTGATTGCATTCCGAAGCACCCAGTCGTTCCTCCGATTCATTCCTCATATCTCGAACTCCTTTCATGCAAATGAAATTGACATTATTATCATGAGATCAAGAATACAATTATAAATGTACATGCTCTATTCCTATATGCATGAATATAATGATGATTAATGCATGAGCATATACAGAGAAATTATGGTGACTGTGTATGCCATGGATGCAACCTGATGCCAACATGATGAATGTAAAGAATGAATAAATTGATACACAGGTATATACAGATAATGACCATGCATGTCATAAATGTATTCTACAATGAATGACCATACATGCTATGACTGCAACATGATGTCAAAATGAAACATGTAAAGAATATGAATAACACAAAGGTATATAGAATGACCAATGATTTCACGAAATTGGTGGAACCAAATTTAATCCACGATTTTTTGAAACATGTTTTCTCCATGAAAAACAAACATATTATTTTTCAAAAGAATTTCAGGGTAGTGGATCCTACTATGGTACAATTTTCAAATGTTCATTCAACACTACCAGTCTACAATTCTTATTCAACCAATGAATGTTTATGAAAACATTGAATGAAATTATTATCACCATCCATTTATTGAAAAGAATGAGATAAAAAATACAACCATAAATGTACATGCTCTATTCATATATGCATGAAATATGCAAAAATGTTTGAAAAAAGAATTTTTATTTTCAATTTCAAAAAGTTAGTGAACAATTGCCCAACAATATCTGCTTATTTAGGCATCACAAAGCCTGTGGGGCGAATTATCTCATTTATTACGGGCGATGTACGTTCATCGTTGCCCAATCTACAATGCTTATTCAGAATGCATAAATAAATGGAAAAATATCATAAACATTCCTCCAAGTGTTCCTAGCTTTGGTGCATCTAACGAAAATCCAGCATGGCTTCGCCTAGGTTCACTATATGAGGGTGAATCGATTCTAAAGGCCCTGAATTATTCCTCACTGTCGTCGGTGAAGGCTAGTAAGGCACCCCGATAAAAGCGGGTTCAATTCGTTAGAGTATATTTCCCTAGCCCATGCGGATTGTTAATCACAAAGGCATAGGTATTTTAGTACTCCGAAAGTGTTTCACTAGCCCATGCGGATTGTTAATCACAAAGGCTTAGTTACTTTGCTCCCACCTAAAAGGACGGGACCCGAGTAAAGGGCTCATGTTATGCAAATGCACGTGTAGTGTGTGAGGAGGAACAACAAACCTTTCACCACCTATTCTACGCCCTTTATTCTAAATGCCCCAACAATTTATTAAAAAATTCAAGAACAGTGTAACGCATTAACCAACAAGCAATTATAATATTCAACATTAAATAACTAGAGAATAATAATAAAATGCAAGCATATGAGTATGGACATATTCAAAAATATTTTATTTTTTTCCAAAATTCTCCTTATTATTGAAAAACGTGGGAATTAAAATTAAATATCGAATAAAAACCAACAAAATCGAGACTTTGATAACACACGACTAATTCTAGGCCTGACTCTCTAACAAGTCTCATCGTGAGACTTTACTCATTAAGCGTGACATTGGGAGAAACAGAGGAAAAGATGACTTAATTCCTCTTGAAATAAAATGAGGATTTGAAAATGACCTCAAAAAAAGAAATGGAGTCGCCATCAATCTTTTTTGGCTAGGTGTGATCGGCCACCTATTAAAACCAATTTTGTAAAATATTTTAAAATTAATTAAAACATTTTTAAAACCAATTTCAAAGTCTGCATTTTTTTAACCAGAGAAAATCAAACAAGCGGGTTCGGGAGTCGGTTACGTGCGGGGAAGGATTAGCGCCCCCACAACGCCCATATAAAATGGTAACTTATTAATCGTGTGTTATCTTAAATCTCGGTAAAAGTTAGTTTTAAATTCGACATTAAAAAAAATAATTCCCAATTTATAGAAAAATAATTCCATTTTTAATTGAAAATGATCCGAAATTTATTAATTCAAAATTTTCCTATATTCCTCGACAAACTCGTTATTTATTTGGAAAACCTCCAAATCATTTTCATTTTTGAAAGAAAGATATTCATTTATTAATGATAATTGATATATCCTCCCCAGCAAACCTGGCAGAGAACTCACAAATTATTTTAACTCAAGAATATCTTTATTTTTATTGAAAATCATTATCTTTTTTAAAACATTTTTTAAAAAGATGAATATGAACATGTATGACATGGTAAAAGATGACAGAGCAAAATCTAGATGACATAGTATAACCTAAATGACATGATATAATCTAAGAGACATAGTATTCTAAATGACATAGCATAATTTAATAACATGACATGATAAAAAACATAAAAACATTATAATAAAATATGCATGAAAATAAAAAAGGCAATGCATTAATATAATAAATCCTAAACGATATGACCAAATAAATAATCACTAAGCAAGGATCATAGAATCACATAAAGTATTCACAACAATATAACAATCAATACAGCATCATGAAATATAAATCAAAACAATAACATCAACATAGAAATATTCATAGCAAAAATCATATATCATAGAGTATGCATGAACATGGAAAATGCAATGCATGAAAGTGTATTTTTTCCATTAAAATAAGGAAATCCATATATCTAAAAAGATATCCGACTACCTTAGGAAAAGACATTAAATCAAATTTTCTAAATCAAAAATACTTTGTGATTGGTTTGAAAATAATTTAAAAAATTTTGGACGAAAATGGCTCTATGATCGGAAATCCCCCTTGAAAAGGCTTTATTTTCCTAACTTTGAAAACTCGGGTTGACCTCCCTTGACCCAACCTTTATAAAAATCACTTTTAGGATTAAAATGACTTAGAAATCAATCTAGGACAATATCTAATAGCTATTATTATAAATCAGCCCCTTCTTACTGCCTTAGCCAAAAAAGAATATTATTTTTCCCTTGAAAATAAATCTGACTTTTCTGCCCAGTTTTAAAATGTGATTTTTTTTTATCTATTTTAAAAATTTTCAAAAAATCTGAAAAACATATGGGAGACTCAGAACATGTCGAACTCTATGAGAAAAAATTGGCTTAATTTTTGGAATAAGGATGACCTACCAGAATATTCGTGAAAGTCAGAACACTGGGTGAAAAACTGTTTATCCAAAAAATATTTTTGGACATGGCATACAAAGTGACAAGGCATATGGGTGAATGTCATTTGAATGAAATCGACATAGCATACAAAATGACATGGCAAATGGGTGACATGGCATAAGAATGAATGTCATGTGAATGAAATCGACATGGCATACAAAATGACATGACATATGGGTGACATGGCATAAGAATGAATGTCATGTGAATGAAATCGACATGGTATAAAAAAATGACATGGCATATATGCCATGTCACCCATATGTCATGTCATTTTGTATGCCATGTCGATTTCATTCACATGACATTCATTCTTATGCCATGTCACCCATATACCATGTCATTTTTGTATACCATGTCGATTTCACATGACATTCATTCTTATGTCATGTCATTTTGTATGCCATGTCGACTTCATTCACATGACATTCATTCTTATGCCATGTCACCCATTTGCCATGTCATTTTGTATGCCATGTCGATTTCATTCACATGATATTCACCCATATGCCATGTCACTTTGTATGCCATGTCGATTTCATTCACATGACATTCACCCATATGCCATGTCACTTTGTATACCGTGTCAATTCCATTCACATGATATTCGCTCTTATTCCATGTCATTTTGTATGCCATGTCTATTTCATTCACATGACATTCATTCTAATGCCATGTCATCTATATGCCATGCCCTCCATATGCCATGTCGATTTTATTCACATGTCATTTTGTGTGCTATGTCAATCATTTGTCATGTCATTATTTCTTTTATTAGATCATAATAAAATGTTTGTCATATCATGATAAATATGCATTCTTATCTAATTTTTATCTTAGTAACATTTTTCCATAATCATGGTCATTTTTTATGTTTTTATAAAGGATGCTTTTTATAAATTAAGATTATTCCCGAGTTAAAATAATTCATGAATTCTCTGCTGGATCTGCCGGGGAGAATATCATCAATTATCATTAATAACAAAATATTCTTTTTTTAAATGAAAATGATTTGGAGAATTTTAAAATCAAGGAAAAAATCCATATTTTTCTGAGTCTGTCGAAAAATATGGAAAATTTTATGCTAGTAAGTTCTGGATTACTTTCAAATAAAAAATGTTTTTTTAAGGGAATTATTTCAAAACACCAAATTTTACAACCGACTTTTCATCGAGATTCGAGATAACACACTACTAATAAAGTACCGTTTTATACGAGCGTTGTGGGGGTGTTAATCCTTTCCTGCACGTATCTGACTCCCGAACCCGCGCTTGTTTTTCTATGGTTCAAAGCGCAGACTATAAAATTGGTTTTTTTTTTTTTAAAAAATATTTCAATTAATTTTAAAAATGTTTTTGTAAAAATCGGTTTTAATAGGTGGCTTATCACACTTAGCCAAAAAAGATTGGTGGCGACTCCATTTTTTTTTCGAGGTCATTTTCATACTCTCGACCCTTTATTTCAATCAAGGGGAATTAAGACGTCTTTTCCTCTGCTTCTGTTTCCCCTCACTCAAACGGGTCCCCGCGACGAGATCACGTATCGACAATAATAATTTGATGTTTGCGGCGAAAACATGTTTCAAAAAAATCGTGGATTAAATTTGGGGGCAAATCTTGCATAATGAGATTTTTGAATAATCAAGATTGGTCCTACCAATTTCATTTAATCATTAATTAATTGCTTTGTATATACCCTCATGATTAATTTATTTATTCTTTACATGTATCATATTGACATCATGTTACAATCCTAACATGCATGGTCATTCATTCTAGAATACATTTGTGACATACATGGTCATTCTTTGTATATACGCTTGTGTTAATTCATTTATTCTTTACATGCATCATATTCACATCATATTGAAGTCATAGCATGCATGGTCATTCATTGTAAAATACATTTGTGACATACATGGTCATTATCTGTATATACTCGTGTATCAATTTATTCATTCTTTACATGCATCATGTTGGCATCAGGTTGCATTCATGACAAACATAGTCAGCATGATTTCTCTGTATATGTTCATGCATTGATTTGTTTATTCTTTACATGCATAATGTTGGCATCAGGTTGCACTCATGACAAACATAGTCAGCATGATTTCTCTATATATGTTCATGCATTGATTTGTTTATTCTTTACATGCGTTGTTGGCATCAGGTTTATTCATGACAAACATAGTCAACATGATATCTATGTATATGTTCATGCATTGATTTGTTTATTCTTTACATGCATCATGTTGGCATCAGGTTGCATTCATGACAAACATAGTCAGCATGATTTCACTGTATATATTCATGCATTAATTTATTTATTCTTTACACATATCAAATTGGCATCATGTTGCAGTCATAACATGCATGGTCATTCATTGTAGTATACATTTGTGACATACATGGTCATTCTCCGTATATACCCATGTATCAATTTATTTATTCTTTACATGCATCATGTTGACATCAGGTTGTATTCATGACATGCATAGTCATCATGATTTCTCTATATATGTTCATGCATTAATTTGTTTATTCTTTACATGCATCATATGGGCATCGTGTTACATTCACGACATTCATGGCTCATTCATCATGAAACATATTTGGGGAATGAATAGAAATTGGTTTAGCTTTGAGAGCTTTCGAAGAAATCTTTCTTTCAAATCAGAGGTATAAGAGTCACTAAGAACCTGTACAAGACTTGTCAAGATTCATGGAAGGCAGGAACTCAAATAAAATGGAAAGAATGAGAGAGGCTCTGCAGGAGATGCAAGAAAGGCTAAGTAGAAATCAGAAATATTATCGAGAACAAATGGCTAAACTGATGGAATTGATGTCCGCCACTGTCAAAAGCAAAGGGCATGTTAAGGACTCTGCGAGAGAAAGAGCCATGGAGGTCAAGTATTTGGCTAGAATAGAGAGAATGGAACATGTTCAGCAGGGGATGAAAGAAGAAATGATCAGAACTCAGGAAGAGATCCAAGAGCAAATGATTAAACTGATAGAGCTTATGCCCGCTACTATCAAAGAAAAGGGGCAAGTTGAGAGATCTACTGTCAAAGGAAAATCGAAAACCTTGGGAAATGATTCGAAGAATTGCCTCCCTTGCCCGTTTGGAATAGCAGTAATCAAAGGGAATAATTCTTAAGGTACACAGCTGCAAGATACACTACCAGTGAGGTACCAGCTATTAGAGAAGGAAGCTTTGTGCATTGGGGAAAAAGAGAAATTTGGGAATGGAATCTGAAAGAATTTAGCCTGGTTCACAATTTAGTCATTCCACCTGAATTTGAAGCCACCAACTTTGAGATATACAATGGGACAACTGATCCCATGACCCACCTCAAAATGTTCTGCCGAAAGATGAAGGTCTATATGAGTAAGGACGAGCTTTTGATCCACTGTTTTCAGTATAGCCTTGGCGAATCCGCGAGTAAGTGGTACAATCATTTGAGTAAGGGTCAAATTTGTTCTTTGAAGGATTTGGCTAGAGCTTTCTTTGATCAATAAAGTATATGACTGAAATGGCACCGACTCGTCTCACTCTACAAAATATGGAGAAGAAAGCTATTGAAAGCTTCAAAGAATACTCTCACAGGTGGAGAGATCTAACTGCCCATGTACAACTGCTCTTAACTGAGAAAGAAGTTGTTGTCCTATTTGCAAATACACGGCAGACCGCACACTATGATAAAGTCGTTGGTAATGCCACGAGGAACTCCACAACATGGTAATCCCAAAAGAGATGATGGAAAAGGCCGCCAAGAATGGGAAGCTCAAAGTAGGTGAGACATCCGGTACCAAGGGAAATTGTGTAACCCATAAAAAAGCAAAAGATATCCATTCGATGACCTATGGTAGGCAATGGATGTGGAGTTTTACCCCATATCCTCCAAAATCCATGTACCAATCTTTATGCCCTTCTATGAACAATGTATATTGGGGTCTTTACTTATACCCGATGGCCTCTTAATATAATTATTTGACAAATCTTCAACCTCAGGCCAACCAGGGAAAGTCAAAGAACATTCGAAAAAGAGATCAGTTTGAGCCACTCTCGATCTCTTACTCTGAGTTGTTACCCCAGCTTGTTGAAAATTGACTTCTCACTCGAGTGCCAGTGAAGCCCATTTGACCCTCATACCAAGCTGGTACGATGAAAATGCATTTTGCGATTATCATTGCGAGGTTCGAGGTCATTCCACATAAAATTTTCTGTCTCTAAAACGAAAGGTTCAAGGCTCATCAGTAACGAGCAGATAGATCTTGAGAAGAAACAGAAATCAGATGGGAAGAAACCACTGTTCGTTCATGGCAAGACAAGTGGGGGTGTCACGATGGGAAAGAATGGCAAGGGTTCATGAAGCAAGACAAAAATCAAGTTGACTTGATTCCTGTGTTATATAGTGAGTCGCTACCGCAACTCATCCAAAATCACCTCCTAACACCCAAGCAACTGGAGCCTCTAAAGCCCCCGTATCCAGGATAGTATAATGTGATTGAGCGTTGCAATTAACATTCTGGCAACCAAGGCCACTCAATCGAGAATTGCCCATCTTTGAAATACAAGGTCAGGGATCTCATCAACGCTGGTTTGCTGAGTTTTGAAGAAGGGAAAGCCAAGTGTCATACAAGCCTCCTTCCCAAAAATGACCATGGGATAACCAAGAGAAGATTCTGATCCCAATCCCTAACCTACTACCAATGCTGATAAAGAACCAGTATCTTACCCCTGTGCTTTTGAAAACAGTTCCAGATTCATCAGCTAAAAGTTATGACCCCAACAACAAGTGCGAGTATCACATGGGGGCAATTGGTCATTCGACTGAAAAATACAGACAACTGAAGGAAAGGGTTGAAGGTCTTGTTCTCGATGGCATTTTGACTCCAGATCTTATCGAACAGTTGCCATAAATCAGTTTCTTTTTAGAAGGAGAATTACTATCTTTGAAGGCATGTCAATAGGAGCATTCTGATGCATGTAGTTTCATACCTCATGGTGAAAACAATTGTCTCATGTCGGCATGAAATAAATAAATTTTGAGCTTTAATTGCTTCATGTCATGTTGTGTTTTAGGAATAATTTGAATTTTCAAAAAAGTAAAACTTTGAGAAAAGTTTTGGTGAACAATAATAAGGGGTTTTCACATGAAATAATGGACAGTCTTGAGAATATTGATGATCATTGTTAGGAATGACCCAATACCCTCCCATCTTTTGGGCTTTCCTACACCTTAGTCCTCTAAATTTAGACCTTTTGAAAGATCTATTGCCTCAAAGAAGAAGAATTCTAAATTTCATAGACCATTGTCATTACAAAATAAGCAAAGATGTAGATCCTAGCTTAGGCTTTAAACAACAAAACAAACTATTTGAAAATTTTTTGAGCTTCTTGGAAGCTCAAACAAATGAGAAATTCTTTCAAGAATCTAGATCATGGTGATTTGATATGCATCAAGGTTGTGCCAAACCTATTCACAACCTTTCCAATAACCACCAAACACCAATTGCCCAAACATCACTTCATGATTGATACCTCGGGGCACAATAACTAAACCAAATCATCCCATGTCCCAGAGAAAACCTATTTTATGGCCATATTTTTCCTTGTCACTTCAAGCAAACCTAAGATTGAAACTTAGCCTTTCAATATAGACCTAGACTTCCGATGTTCCTCGTAATGATATAACTTTTCATGGTTAGTCAAATTGGGGCATCATAAGTAGAAATGATGAATACATGGTGAATAAGGGGGAATTAACGCATAAATTATTGGGGCATGCAACAAAAAAAAAGGAAAAAAATTATGATATTATGCATATAAGAATTCGGATGATTCCAAGTTCAAAAAGAAATTCTGATCAACTATTCCCCTAAGGATTGCTTTTTAATGAGAATATTTGTGCTTGATATGAGAAATGGTCATCTTTCATATCCCTTTTACAAAAAGAAATTATCCATAGTCACCCCTTTTGAGCCCAAAGAATTCTTTCTTCTTTGAACCCTAATCAAGGATCACCCTTTACACTGGAGGGCAAATGTGAGGAAAGATCTTCTCAAAGATCATGGAGAAATGAGTCCTAACTCAAAGACATATACAAAGAAAATTGAACTCCTTACGGACTTACTTTGTTGAAATGAAGATGTAAAAGGAAAAGTAAAATGTAGAAAAGATAGCGAAATGAGAAGCATGTTGAGAAAGATTAAGAAGAGAAGACTCAGTGTGACCCACCACCACATTTTCCTCAACGCTTACAAAAGCAAAAGCTAGTCAATGTGGTGAATAGTGCTACCAACGAGGTGTTCATAGAGATTTATCCCACTGATTCGCTTGAAGCTTCCTTAATTTCTACTTCTGAGAGGGATGAATTTTGTTTTCATGCCCATTAGACTGCTAAGATTTACAAAGAAAAGAAAAAGAGATGGCATGAAAAGAAGATCATCAAGTGGTTAGATACAAGATGATGAACCTGAGAAAGTCAAGCCGATGACTATAAATCAAGCGCTTCTTGGGAGGCAATCTAAGTTCTCAAAAAAAAAATCTTTGATTTCAATTTTAGACTTTTGTAGAATATTCTTAAATTAATTTCTTTTTACTTTTTTTCTTTTATAGTAGCCACTCACCCAACTTGGACAAGCATGATGAGATCGAAGAGGACAACTAAAGCTTCTCCTACATTGTTTTCATCGATAGGGGAGTTTTCTTATTCTTACTCTTTTTATTTATACACATTGAGGATAATGTTTGTTTTAAGTTTGGGGGTGTCTTTAGCTTATCAGTTTCTTTTGTTTTTGCGTGATTTTTTTTAGTTTCTTTTCTATGTTTATAATTATGAGTCTTTATTAAAAAAAAACTTGAGATATTTTGCACTTATTATGATAAAGCCCTATCCAATGATGAAACTTGGTTATTTATTTATCTTGAATCTTGGGAAAAACGAAGACATGATTTGAGTTTGTGTTAAATTCTTTTTTTAATCTCATTGTTAAGATGTGATTTTCAATAATTGAGCATTTGATCTCTTGCTTAGATTTGCGTTGCTTATTTGAAGACTGCTTATGTTGATCTGAATTGCGATTTGGTCTAGTAGCCTAGAATTTGTTTGATCCTCTCTCGAAATGAAATCCTAGACAACACTAAGTTGAGAAAATGATTTAGGTCATCTTTGGATCATTTGAGCCTTTCTAGCCAATCTATATATATGAATATCCTTAGTCTACCTCTTTGTGCCTAATTGATATATCTCTTTTCTTTGATTGCCACATCTTTTAGCCTAGCCTAATAAGAAAAACCATGACTAACCCGTACTACATAGACATTTGTATGATGTTATAGGAAATAATTATAAGCCATGTCTAATTTGGGTGAAATGGTGATGTTCGATGAATGAAAATATATATAAAAAAAAAGGAGAAGAAAAGGAAAGGAAAATGAAAATGAAAATGAAAATGAAAAGAAAAGAGAATAAAATGGTGAGGAAAAAGAAAGTTGCATTAAAAAAAAAAGTATGTAATTTGAGGTAAAGATTATGGCTCTTCGAAAATCCTAAAATGATGAAAAGTGTCTATGGGTGACTTAAACTGAAATATATCCTATATCCTACCTTGACCCTAGCCTTTCATTACAATCTTAATAAAATCCTACATGATCCTTGATGAAGTGTTAGTCTATATTACTGGAGAGAGAGATGAAAAACAAATATATGAGATTCTAGTACTAATTCGTACTTTGCATTGGCATAAATTTATTCGAATTGCATGTAATGATTTGCAAAGAGATTATACACACACATGCTGAAAGTCCATTCAAGCATGAGGCTTACGATTGAATTGAATCATGAATTTGGATTATGTTTGTGTTCTACTTTGGGTCTAGATTTTGAGATTACTTTTGAGGACATTTAAGGGAATCATTATTTGAGTGCATTCATCTCTAGCTTTGTTTTGATTCATTTTATTTAATTTCGTTTTGTTTTGCTCAAGGACTATCGAAACTTAAGTTTGGAGGTATGATAACTCTATGAAATAGAGTTATTTTACCATATTTTGTGCATTCAAATTAGTTAAGTCCTTATAGTTTAAATTCAGAATTACTTATTACTAGATGTTTTTCGATTAGTTTATTTACTTATTTCATGTTTAAATTAGTTATTAATTTAGTGTCTTTTGTATTTTTTTTATAGGTCCTAAAGCATGAAGGAGAAAATCAACACATATATGGAAAGTCCAACTTGTTACTTGTAGGCAAACTTTTCATTCCATGCTTTTGGAGCTCTATAAATAGGAACCCTTTAGGACTTAATTATGTACAATTTTTTAGCTTTCATAAACCTAATTTTCTTAAGATAAGAGCAGCCACCAAAAGTTTGCAAGGAGCTCAGAGAGATTTTTGAATCTAGAAGACTGAAGACCCTGCAAACTTTTGTTTTCTCTTTTCCCTTAATCTTGTTTTACTTTCTTGTAATATTGATGATGGTGAAACACCTTTGTTTTATGTTTTCATTATTTAACATGAACTAAATTAATTTTTCTAGGATTGCAATAGAACTCAACATGTAATTTGGATTATTTTACTCTATTTCTTGATTTCAATGAAATTTGAGTTGTTTATCCAGTCTTGTGCTTAATGCTTCTAATTGTTTGGCCACCAGATAGAGTGATTTGCTAACCTAAATACAACTTGAAAATAAGAGTTTAGTGTTAAACATAGATTGAATAACATATGTTTCTGATTCATTTATTATGATGAATAGAGTTGCATGTAGGGTAGAAATATACTTACTGTCATGTGTAACCAATTTTAGATTCTAAGCTTAATGAGTTTCTTTTTAATTCAATTTTCATAGAAATATAGTTAATTGGTTAAGAGGGATATTTTTATAAGACAATCGACAAATACTTGTAAAAATTAAAACTCTAGGTTAACAACTCAATGTCATCAATCAAGTTAAGAGAGTAGGAGAGGTCAAACGAAATGTTGAGGGGAATTGTAATCCTAGGCTTTTCTAAGTGATTTGGAGACACCTAATTTTGTCCGAGCCCCCTAAACAAGGCAAATTCTCCTTTTTCAACTTCCCAAAATACAAAGAAACTTCCACCATTCCTCATAAGGGTCTCCAAAACTTTGATTCGGAGGTCAACACAAAAAGTCAACTCAAAAAAAGGCAACTCCAAAAAGTCAACCTTAAAAAGTCAACCACCAAAAAATTCAACTCTCCATCAAAGTCAAGATTCGAAGTTGAATTGAACAATGGTGAAGAAATTTTAATAATCGGAGGTCTACAACGAAAGATAGAGAGTTTGAAAGACATTGCAAAAATTTAGTGTAAAGAAATACCTAATTTGGCAAATTTGGGGAAAATTGTGTAAACGATCAAATTGGACGAAATTGGAGGTTCCAAATGGATTAGGATCAATGAATATGGATATTGGAAGGTCCAATTTAGAAGCGGAGTTGAAGGAAGAATTGGTTTGAAGAAAGAAAGGAATAAGGGATTTAAAAATAAATAGGAAATTCACAAAATTGGGGAAAAGTGCAGAGATGGCCTGATTCAGTAAAATTGAAGCCCCCAGTTGATAAAGGATAAATAAATAAAAATATCCCAAGTCCAAATTTGAGGTGGATCCCAAGGAAAAGCCAATTGGAGAAAAAATAGAAGAACGAAAAAATTCTCAAAATTGAGAAAAGGGGAAAGCTAAATCGGAGAAATTGGGCAGTGGAAAAAGAAAATCCAGAAATTGGGCCCGTCTTGAGTAAAACTGAGGTTTCGGGGGTTAAAGGACTATTTTGGAAATTCTAAAAAAATAGAAAACGAGCTTGGAAAATTATGAAAAATTCCAGATCTGAGTTTTATATTTGATGGAGGGGATTGGAGAAGAAAAATCCAGAATCGAAGCTCAAATGAAAAAAGGCAAAATTCGGCTGCACTAATCCGAATTCCTACTGAAAATTTTGAGAAAAATAGAAAAATAGTTCAAAAAATTATGAAAACTTCCAGATCTGAGTTTCATATTTTATGGAAGGGATTGGAGAATAAAGATCTAGAATCGGAGCTCAAATGAAAAATGACAAAGTTCGGGTGCACTAATCCGAAATTCCAAAAGAAAATTTTGGGCAAAATAAAAAACGAGCTCGAAAAATTATGAAAACTTCCAGTCTAAGTTTTATATTTTATGGAAGGGATTGGAGAAGAATGATCCGAAATCAGAGCTCAAATGGAAAAAGACAAAGTTTGGATGCACTAATCTGAAATTCCAAGAGAAAATTCAGGGAAAAATAGAAAACGAGTTCAAAAAATTATGAAAACTTCCAGATCTGAATTTTATATTTTATGGAAGGGTTGGAGAAGGAAAATCCAGAATCGGAGCTCAAATGAAAAAAAATAAAGTTTGGGAGGCACTAAACCGAAACTTTAGAGAAAAATCTGGAAAAATAAAATTCGAGCTCGAAAAAATATGAAAACCTCCAGAATTGAGTTTTATATTGGATAGGATGGATTGGAAAAAGAAATCCAAAATTGAGGTCCATTTGCAATTAAATTAAGTTTGGGGGCCAAAATACAATTTCACCGAAAAAATTGAAAATGGCTATTTTGCAAACAAAAAAAGAGAAATTCCGCCAGCCTGCTGATAAGAGGAGGGGGTGTGATCATCTTGAATCAAATGGCCAAGATTGAATAGTAAGATGACATTTTTAAAAGGACAAGATTCTCTATTACTTGCCTACATGGCATTTTTGGCCAATAAGAGGTTTCCAAATTGCAAAGCCATGTGAAGGCCCTGTGAAGAGCATGTGAAGACTATTAGATGATGCCAAGTAGGATTAAAAATGCCACCTAGGAAGATATTTTAATAGTAGGCCATATGATTATGACAAGTGCCTTAGATATTTTCTAGAGATAGGAGATAAGAATAATCTAGGTGGCATTATTGGCCAATGAGAGGCTAGGAAACCCTTAATTTAAGGGAAGCATCATGCAAATAGGGGATAAGCACCCTAATTTAAGGAAAGCATCATGCAAGGAGGGGACATTTTTTAGCCATGTGGCAAGGATGTTGGAGGAGCATGCAAAGCATGACAAAGGGCAAAAAAATAAAACACTCTCTACTATAGAATATGAAGGGCCGGCCAATCTAAAGGAAGAGGGGATTCATTTTTTTTCTCAAGGCATTTTTCACTACACTCTTGGAGGAGAAAAGGTGAAAAAGAAAAGAGGGAGAAAGAAGGAGAATTTGGAGATCTTGATTTGGAAAGCAATTGCTAGGTAGCTATTCCCTATCTTCTTCTTCAACTATTTTCTTTGATATCATGTTCTTTTCTTTTTCTTTTTTCCATATGATTTGTTAACTTTTTGTTAAGTAAAAGGTTTTCAAAAATAAATTTTAAAGATTTTCTCTCCTTTATTCTTTATTCTTTACAAAATAACCAAGTTGACAAAAAATTTTACACACTTTTTGCCTTAGCCGAAACCTAGGGGATTTTTTTGTGCTAGTTTTTGCTTGATTTTCTTGCTTGTTCATATTTTAACTCATGATTGATTCATTGTCATGTGTGTTTTGGCTGTAAAATCATGCATTTCATGTCATTTTCAACTAGATTTTTGGCTAAGATCAACCAATGATCTCTAGCCAAAAATCCCTTGTCCATACTAGTTGAAAGAGTGATAGTTTAAGTTGGATATTCTGACTTTGGGATTTTTTTTTCACTAAACATTTTTTGTCAAAATAAAATTATTTTTTTACCACATGTAGTAGACCTTTGTAGGATTCCCTGGTATTTTTTTTCCAAGATGTTTAGATTTTTTTATCAAGGTTGGAAAAATGGTTTTCGATAAAACAGTTTTTAGCTCACTATTCTGACTTTGGTGAAATTTCGGTCAAGGCATCCTTGGTCCAAAACTTAAGCTGATTTTTTTCCATGGATACCATCATGTCTAAAGTCTATACTGATTTTTCTAGAATTTTTTGAATTTTTTATGAAGAGTAAAAAAATAGTTTTTCAAAACTGGTTTTGGGAGTCCGAATTGTTTTTTGAAACTAATAATTTTCTGTTTTTATTTGTATACAAAGAAGGGACTGATTTGAGTCATTGGTTACTGTCTTAGGTTTATTCCCATGTCATTTCAAGAATAAAATTTGATTTTACAAAAATTGGGTCAAGGATGGTCAACCCGGGTTTCAAAAATAGGAGAAACTAGAGCTTTTTTAAGGATATTCGACCATGACTTCATTTCCATAAAAAAAAATCCAATTATTTTTAAACCCGAGCCCAAAGTCATTTGGTTTTGAAAATCCAATTTATGTTTCTTCCAAAGGTAGTTGGATACCTTTTTAGGTATACAGATGTCCTTACTTCAAGGAAGAAATACAACTTCATGCATTGCATTTTTAAAAATGTTTTTACTTAATTTGGCATAAAAACGTGCTTCTCGGTTTCCTAAACATTTGGCGAGAATTAATTCCTAATCTTTGTCGGGTTTGCCAGAAAGGTTAGGAAATTATTCAACGCACGTGGTTATGAAATCGCAAGGCATGGATTTTGTTTTATTTGGAATCATATAAATATCATATGAAAGAATTATTTTCCATGTTTTGTCGGGTTTGCCGGGAGCACGGTAATATTTTCCAACATATGCCATTTATGTGATTCCTTACATGAAGAATCCATTTCAAAATAATGATCTGTGCATGTGATTATGATGTGATTATGAATATTTTATGATGATGTCATTTAGTGATTTTTGCCATGTCAAGCATGCCATGCCATGTCATTCATTCATATGCTATGTCATTTAGATGTTTGCCATGTCAAGCATGCCATGTCATTCATTCATATGCTATGTCATTTAGAATTTGCCAAGTCATTCATGCATATGCCATATCATTTAGATAATTCTATGTCATTCATTCACATGCTATGTCATTTATTGATGTGCCATGTCATTTGGACTTTGCCATGTCAAGCATGTCATATCATTGATTTTTGCCATGTCATTTAATCATGTGCCATGTCATTTAGATTATTCCATGTTGTTAACTCATATGCCATGTCATTCTTTCTTTATGCCATGTCATTTAGATTTTTTCCATTTCAAGCATGTCATGTCATTCTTTTTTTTGCCATGTCGTAATAAAATGTTTGCCATGTCATGATAAATATGCATGTTTGTTTAATTTTTATCTTAGCAACATTTTTGCATATTCATGATCATTCTCTATGATTTTTAATATACAAAAAATAATAATAATAATAATATTTTTCCAAATCAAGATAATTCCCGAGTTAAAATAATTTATGAGTTCTCTGCTGGGTTTGCCTGGGAGGATATCATCAATTATCATTAATGATGGACTATCTTTTCCAAAACGAGGGTGATTCGGAGAATTTCAAAATCAAGAAAAATTCCATGCTTTGCCAAGTTTGTCAGAAAACATGGAAAATTTTATGTTAATAAATTCCGGATCATTTTCAAAATAAAATGAGTTTTTTTAAGGGAATTATTTTATTACACCAAATTTAAAATCGACTTTTCACCGAGACTCGTCATAACACACGACTAATAAGGTACTATTTTATACGGGTGTTGTGGGGGTGCTAATCCTTCCCCGTACGTAACCAACTTCGGAATCCACACTTGTTTTCTCTGGTTCAAAGCGCAGACTTCAAAATTGATTTTCAAAAAATGTTTTAATTAATTTTAAAATATTTTTATAAAAACTGATTTTAATAGGTGGCAGATCACACCTAGTCAAAAAAGATTGATGGAGACTCCATTTTTTCACGAGGTCATTTTGACACCCTCAACCTTTAATTTAGAGGAATTAAGTCGTCTTTTCCTCTATTTTTCCCCAATGTCACACCTCTTTAACGAATGGTCGATTGTCCAGCGACAGGGCAAATTTCTCGGACCCCTCTTCTTTTTTTAAAGTGGTTGCAACAGCTTGGCGACTCCGCTAGGGAATACTTATTATTATTTTATTTTTTTAACGTCCTCTGATGGGTTCCAATGACGGATCACGTTACGACATGATTAATCTAAAATTTAATTTACCATCTTTGCTTGTTATTTTATTTTATTTAGTTTTAAATTAACAACCTTTAATCAAGTGTCTGAATAAGATTAAGTTGTTTTAACTTTAGTAGTTAACGAGAATTTCGTAACAGTTTTTCGTGGGATCGATACTCTACTCATCACTTTATTACTTGTCAACGATACGTGCACTTGCGTGGATAAATCCAACAAAAGTAATTTAAGCATAGTCATGAGACTAAAAACAACGATGTCGTTGATATTGAAATTTCTGAAATGTCTGCAAAAAGAACAAAGAAGTTCTAGAAAATTATGAGGGAAAACATTACTTTACAATATAGTGATAAATTTTAAAAATTTAAATATTCATAAATTTAAAATTTTATTATTATGCAAAACACTATACATAAATTTGATAATTATATAATTTTTACTTTTTACTGTTAGATTGTATAAGATATTTTTTAAGAATTTTAACTACAAGGGACAACCTTTTTTTCGACGAAATAATTCGTAGAAAAAAAAAAGCAAGATTTCGTCGAAAAATTTCGTTGAAAAACTAAAGTCGATGATGCTTATTCAGTCGGGAAAAAATTGCCCGAGGGAATATTCCATCTAAAATAGTCAATTTTTAACGAAATATTCCATAAAAAAAAACGTGATACTGACAGAATATTCGTCGATAAATGATAATTACCGAAAGAATATTCCATCGAAAAAAAAGTATTATAGATAGAACATTATGTTGGTAATTAATTTTTAGAATTAAAAGATCCAATTATTAATTTATTTATATAATTATATAATATTTATTAACATTTATTATTGTTTTGCAACTAAATTAAATAATTAATATCATAAATCAACAAAATATTTAATTAAATACAATATTATTACAAAGTATATTAATATTCAAATATTCAAAAAACAACATAAAATATATGGATCTTGTTTGCATCAATAGGCACCACTATCTTCGGTAGCACTGCCTCCGGCATCATTGCCTCCATCACCATTGCCTCCGACACCACTACCTCCAACACCAAAAAATTCAGCTCGTTGCTGTGATTGCAAAAAATGTTCAAACTCCTCTGCCAATTATTCATGGCGTCTTTAATTTTCAAAATTTGCGTAATGAGTATCGAAACATTGATTTCAATGCATATTGCCCTTCCTCAAGCTGAGCTGCTGACGGCTGTTGGGCAGTGGAAGGACCACATCAAGTGTAGCTGGCTGCATCTGAACTGTACGGACTGCTGGCAGAAGGGAAAATATGTTGACTTTTGGGTCTTGTTGCAAACCCATAAACATACGTCTGGGTAGTTTCTATGCCACCAATAGCTTGAGACTAGAACTGAGAATCGAAATCTGGATATGAAGACGCATCGTCCCCATATTTTTGCTACAACGAAGCAGCATAGTTTTCCTACAATTACAAATTTTAAATATAAATTGTTAATATGTGACACTGTAATGAACACATACATAAACAATTCTCACAAAATGTAATAGAAAATATATTGATGTAGCTAAAGACTTAAACTAATAGATTTATACTTGTTGTCTACGTATCACGAGAACCCCTGGCATGTTTATGGGTTTTGTTGAACAGTTCTCGGAAAATCACGTCACGCTGCAACTCTTGTGACTACAATTGATTGAAATTTCAAAATTATGTTAATAAGAAAAATATCTAAATATTTCTTAAGATAGAACTTTTAAACAATAATTACAAAGAAAATAAATCTTATAATCATGTGACTTGTAACTAGAAAAGGAATTGATGCTCTAGTGTGCTTGGTAATATTTCCATCCTTTTCCGTGCTCCTATTAATTTTGGTCTTTTGGGACCTACTTTTCCAAGCATCAGTACTCTGAACGCTGTCAATAAGTTGATCCCAAATATCGACTGCTGTCCAGTCATACTTGTAACCCTTGCAGTCTTCTATTCTCGTCGTTTGAAAAAAGACCAAGGCATTTTCCCTCTTAGTATTTAACATGTCTTTGAATCGTTCCTTACATGTGGCCTCCATAATTTTCTAACCAGTGGTGTTTGCTCGGGAGACCACTGGCATTTCCTTACAATGAGATAGTACGAATTAATATATAGTATTAAACATAATTGGTTAAGTAAATTAAATTAAAATATGATTTTTATCAAATCATATCTCAAATAAAAGTCCACATAAAATGTTTCACCTCAACGGGGATCTTTCTCCAAGTAGGCCACGGTCAGTTGAAATATTGTCTAATCAACGAAAATGGTCTATTTCACACAACTCTCCATGGAAGTCCTAAAAAAAAGGGTTCATGTTAGTCCATAATAATGAAATGATATTAAATAATGGAATTAACATAATGTAATTAACTTACTTGTTTTGTAGAATTGACAGTCGAAACTTGTCATTCAGATTACTCAGTGTCGATAACCCTTTTGTCCGACCTCTACCCCGTTTCCTCTACTCAGTAGGAGTACTGGGAGGCTAAAAAAGATGTGATGTAGGTATCTCTGTTTCCAGTTGCATTACACCATAATCAAAACACATAGGTGGTGGCTCATTGACGAGATACTGCTCAATGTTCGACAAGGCCGAGGTAGTGAATAGTTCAGTTGGATTCACCTAAGTTGCCATATATAATGTCACGGAGGGAGGGGGCGGTGCTGAGGGAGCCAGTGTCGAGGGAGCCAATGGGAAGAGAGAGGGTGCTGACGGAGTCCGTGGGGAGGGAGCCGACCGAGGTGGCAAATGTGGGGTAGAAGGCCCTTCGGACAATTCACAATAGGCGCTGAAAGCATCCCATACTGAACCGCATGATTTTTTACCACTTTTACTCACTCGTCGCATTTTATCTGTAATATGAACAATATGAAATTCATTAGTAAATATACAAATAGAATATAAATTTATGTACGTACAAATGAACAACAATATGAAATTCATCATACACGTACAAAATGAATAAACATATAATTTCGACCATCATGTACAAATGAATAAATATATAACTTTCTAATCATGATCATTCTCATCGTTGTCATCATCATATTTCTTGTCATTGTCATCATCATAATCTCCTTCGAAATCATCATCTTCAAAATCTTCATCTTCGAAATCTTTTTCTTCTTCAAAAACTTCTTCGTCTTCTTCTTCCTCATCATTTTCTTCTTAATTGGTTATAACAACATTATTTACTTCTTTGAAATCACCATGAACCAAAAGTCGAGGATTGTCAAGATCCTCTGAATATGTTACAAAATATTCTAACTCCACAATATCTAACATCATTCCATAAAAGTCATGCTCAGAAAAAAAATAGAGGAGTGAAGGATAACAGTTTCTTTTGAGGCAATGAACAAAGAAATAATCTTTTTCGGAAAATTTTGGGCTTTCTTTGAAAATAAAGCAAATGAGACATTCCTTTTAGGGATCCAAATCATGGTAATTTGATGTGTGTCAAGATCGTGTGGAAACCACCTACATCTTTTCAAATGATTATAAAAAGATCAATTCCTCGATCCTTTCTCTTTTCACTCATAGTTCACCTCTTAAGGCACAGTGACTGGGCAGGATTGTCTAATGCCCTTGGAAACCTAATTTGCATCATATGCTTGTCATCAATTGAAGCAACGTATGATAAAAAACCAACACTTTCAATATAAACCTTGAGGGGTTAAATTTAAGGTATTCTTCATAACAAAGATTTCATTGTCATATGAACTCTTATTTGTGGGCGAATCAGAATGAAGGCGTCATTTGTACATGCGATGGACAAAGGAGAATTCATGCAGGAATTACAAAAGCGTGGAGCAAAAGGAGAAAATGAAAAGAAAAAAAAATGAGTCTTTGATTTAGGTAACCATGTTTGAGATGATAAATGACCATCTTTCACTATCCATTCGCAAATGTTTAAAATTATCCATTTTCTCCCCCTTTGAGCCTAATAGATTCTTTCTTTTTAAACCTTGATCAGGGAACAGTCTCCACACTAAAGGCAAATACAACGATAAATCTTTTCAATTATTAGAACTGTTTAAGTCTTATTACAGGGGTAAGAAAAGAACTCCTTATTTCAAAGGGAAATTGTGAATAAGTGGAGTCCCAAAGAGTTTTGGAAAGTGGAAAGGAGAAGCAAAGAAATAAAAAATAGAAAAAATAGAAAAGAAGAAGTAAAAAATATGTCAAAGTGAAAAAAAGAATTCTTCTCATGATAAAGTGATCCCTAGTCTGATCACCTTTAAACACATATTCTGGGTCTACACATCCTTTCTTTCAAAACCTATATTACGTACCTCGAAAAGCCCATTTTGATCAAACATGGGTATTTGAATTAAAGAGCGTATTCTTTGTGAAATTTCAGTCAAAATGATTTTTTTTAGTCGCTAGACACATTTTGATTGAATTTTGAATTTTGAATTCTTAAATGCATAACGAAACAATCAATGAAAAAAAAAAGAATGAATGAAAAAAGAAATATGAGGCCCTGAGGAGAAAACCTTGAAGGCAGTCTAGGGACAAATAAGAACTTCAGGAAGCCATCCATGAAATTGCCAAGGTTATGAAGAATGAGAAGTCATTTTGAAGAAACTTATCAACATCCAAGACTTGTGCAGGGTTCCAAAATGTTAGCTTTTCCCAAAGTTTCAAGTCTGTTAAAGGGAGTGATTTTGAAAGTCTAAACCTATTTTCCCTTCCAAAATAACCACCTAATATCTTGAGCTTGTCATGATTGGTTTTAATACTTATCAAGATACCATTATTTGGAGACTAAAATCGTGCCACATTTACTTGCACTTCGAAAAATGAATCTTCTCATAAAGTTTGAATCTCAAGGAATTCACTGTGTTCATCAAATTCATGAGCCTAGATGAAGAGGCATGTCTCTTGTTGTAAAGATTTTCTGGATGAACCAAAACTTTGTTATGTCAAGTCATTTTCCTAGCAGTGGTCACCAAGTTTCAGGAACTTGAATGTCATGTTTTGTTATGAAAAATGATTTTTTTTTTTAAATTTGATTGAACATAACATTACCTTGATGATAAAAAACAATTATTGTGGGGAACCATTTTGTTTAAAAAATTTTGTTGGATAAATTTTGGGGAAAATAACAAAGATTATTTTTGGATAAAACAATAAAAGATGTGAGCTACAAAAAGTGATAAGACTTTTCAAGATTCTCATGAATTTTTTTCTCGAAGCTTCTAATCAAAATGTTTTTTTTTTAAAGTGTTTTGATAAGAAACAAGAATTTTCATAATCAATGGGTATAGAAATGGAAGAATTATTTAGAAGTTTCGGCTATCACCACCAAAGACTTGCTCAAGCAAATGTAAAACTCTGGATATCTCCACCGGAGGCTTTGGCTATCACCACCAAAGACTTGTTCAAGCAAATATAAAAACTCTGGAAACTTATGCCTGGAGGTCTTAAAAATGGTGCCCGGAGGCCTTACCCGTTATTTGAAAAAAATGCGATGTATGCGACTTTAACAATAATGCTCGGATGTCTTAAGAATGGTGCCCGGAGGCCTTACCCATGAGTTAAAAAATACGCTGTATGCGACTTAAAAATGATGCCTGGAGGTCTTAAGAATGGTGCCCGGAGGCCTTACCCGTGATTTGAAAATACCTTGACGATGGTCTCAAGGCTCGACTCATTTGATAAACAGAATGAATTCGATTTAAAACAAAAGGAAATACCTCGACGGTGGTCTCAAGGCTCGACTTATTTGACAAAACAGAATGAATTCGATTTAAAACAAAAGGAAAAACCTCGACGGTGGTCTCAAGGCTCGACTCATTTGATAAAACAGAATGAATTCGATTTAAAACAAAAAGAAATACCTCGACGGTGGTCTCAAGGCTCGACTCATTTGATAAAACAGAATGAATTCGATTTAAAACAAAAGGAAATACCTCGACAGTGGTTTCAAGGCTCGACTCATTTGATAAAGCAGAATGAACTCGATTTAAAACAAAAGGAAATACCTCGATGGTGGTCTCAAGGCTCGAATCATTTGATAAAACAGAATGAATTCGATTTAAAACAAAAGGAAATACCTCGACGGTGGTCTCAACACTCGACTAATTTTATAAAACAAAATGAATTCGATTTAAAACGAAGGGAAATATTAAGAATGATTCTGGGTTTGGTTCATTTGGAAAAAATAAATTAAACTTGAAAATGAAAAGAACATACCTCGACGGCGGTCCCAGGGCTCGACTTATTTAAGAAGCAAAATGAGTTCGATTTGAAAAGAAACGTACCTCGAAGGTGATCTCGGGGCTCGACTCATTTGAAAAAAAGTACGAGTTCACTTTGGGGAAGTCCAAGTTTTCTTGATTTCTGCAATGTTAGCTAAAAGCAATGATGAGAATGACATGCTTTGCAAATGCTTGTATGTTTCCTAAGAATGAATGCAATCAAATGATTGTGTCATGATTTCTAATCCATGGTTTCTTTGAGGTTCACAGATTATCTGACTTCATGACGGAGTCTTCAATTATTCATTGATGCCCCACTTAAGGAACCCTTCACTCAAGATAACTTGTCAAACTGTCTCAGTTTTTGACTTTCGCTGAAATTCACAGATTTTCTGACTTCGTGATGGAGTCTCAAACACGTTCACTATTTTCTTTTCTTGGTGAACATTCCAAACCTTTCCCAAGATTTAAATCTATTCCTTAGTAATACTTTGAAATCCTTTTATTTAAAGATTTTTTATTACTAATCATCATTCAATTTAATAACAATCATAATGCATCTCAAAAATGTATGAAGAAAAATATGAATCAAGCAAAAATTTTCATGAAAAAGATAACAAGAATTTATTGCAAGAAATATTTTAAAATAGTAAAAATAAATATCAAGGATATAAGAAACAAATGTAAAGTTATAGGCTGTAGATGCCCCGGATGCAGAATATCTTGGACCCCTCTTTTTCAAACCATCTGAAATTTCTCTTCAACAAGCAATTTACTTGGGTAACCTCTTGGCTTCCATAATTACATCAAACTGAGTTGTTCCCCTTTCTTCTGATTTTCAGATACTTTCTCCCCCTTTACATGGAGCATTGATTCAAACTTTTAATCAGTACCTGAGCCGCGCTTTGCGGGTTTTCAACTGAAGTGTCCTCCATTTGGTATTAAGTCGCCCTTTGCGGGTTTTCGGCTTAAACCTCTCCTTTTACATTTTTTCATTTTCATTTTTTTGTATTCTACCATGCATCTGGGAATTCTAAATGTTTCCAAGGTAAAAATATCAATTCAAAAGATGGGACGAATTCTGAGAATAACCTTTATATTCATGCTTGATCAGAATGGGCTTTTAAAGCACGTAATGTAGGCCAAGGTTTAGGTTTAGAAAGAAAGGATAAAATAGGCTCAAAGTGTGTTTAAGGGTGATTGGATCAAGGATCATTTCCTGAGGAGAACTTATTCTTGAAACATTTGTCCTTTTTTTGGACTTTCTTTTCTTCTTTTTTTCTTTTTTCTTTTTTTGGCTTTCTTGGCTTTCATTTTCCACATTTTTCGATGGCTTTCTTTTTGCCATGATTTTTTGATTATTTTTCCTTGCATTCGCCCTCCAGAGTAGAGGGTGATCCTTGATCAAGGTTTAAAGAAAGAAATAATTCCTAAGGCTCAAAGGGGTGACGAAGGATAATTTCTTCTTAGTGGAAGGAATATGAAAGATGGCCATTCATCATATCAATCATGAATATTCTCATTAAAAGGCAATCCATAGGGGAAATAGATATATAGAGTTTCCAAGTTTACACTTGGAATCATTCGAATTTCCATGTGCACAGCATCACATTTTTTTTTCAAGCATAATACTTCTCCAGTTCATCAACATTCATTGGATTTCTGAAATCCTCCCCGTCCATTCTAGTTAAAATCAATGCTCCTCCAGAAAAAGCTCTTTTTACCACATAGGGTCCTTCCCAATTCGGAGCCCATTTTCCTCTCAGGTCTTTCACTATAGGGAGAATTTTCCTCAATACCAACTCCCCCTCTCGGAACTGTCTGGGACGAACTTTCTTGTTGTGGGCTCAAATTATCCTTTTCTGATACAACTGCCCGTGAAAAATTGCTTTCAATCTTTTCTCCTCGATGAGATTCAACTGTTCATAATGAGCTCTGACCCATTCTGCTTCCTCTAGGCCAACTTCCATCAAAACCCGAAGTGAATGGATCTCAACTTCAATAGGTAGCATTGCTTCTATCTCGTTTACCAAAGAAAATGGCGTTGCCCCTTAGATGTACGGACTGAAGTACGATATGCATGAAGAGCAAAAGGCAAGATCTCAAGCCAATCCTTGTACACATTAGTCATCTTCTCATCAATCTTCTTGATGTTCTTGTTAGCTGCTTCTACTGCCCCATTCATCTTCAGACGATAAGGTGCCGAATTATGATGTGTGATCTTGAACTGAGTACACACTTCTCTCACCATCTTATTGTTCAAATTGAGAGCATTATCCGAAAAAATTCTTGCTGGCAACCCGTAATGGCATATGATTTCTTTCTTAACAAATCTACATACCACCGATTTGTTACATTCACATAAGAAGCAGCTTCTACCCACTTTGTCTAATAATCTATGGCCACCAAGATGAAACGATGTCCATTTGAAGCTTTTGGGGTAATAGGCCCGATCATATCCATTCCCCACATTGAAAAGGGCCATGGTGCAGTCATGACATGTAATGACGATGGCGGCACATGAATCTTATCTACATATATCTGGCATTTATGGCACTTAATCTCCTTCCATTGTAAACCAATAATACCCTGGCCTCATAACCTGCTTAGCAAGCATGTGACCATTAGCATGAGTGCCACATATCCTTTCATGGACCTCTTCCATAATTCTCCAAGCTTCGGCAGATCCGACACATCTCAACAAGACTTGGTCTTTCCTTTCTTGTAGAGAATCTCACTGTCTAGAACAAAACCCATTGCTAGCCTTCTCAGAGTCTTCTTGTCATTTTCTGTTGCTTGTTCTGGATACTGTTGCCTCTTGATGTATTGCAAGATGTCGTTATACTAAGGGAGACCATCTGCTTCTTCTTCAATACTCAGACAGTGGGAAGGAGACTCATATATACTCATCTTTATTGGCACAACTTCAACCCCTTTATTTACTTTAAACATTGATGACAAAGTAGCCAGAGCATCTTCGATTCGGTTTTCTTCTCGAGGAAAGTAACTGAAATTCACTTCTTCAAATTCCTCCAATAAACTCAATATGAGTTCTCAATATCGGATTAGCTTTGTATCTCGGGTTTTCCATTCTCCCCGTAGCTAGTATATCACTAGGGCTGAGTCTCCGAACATTTTCAATACTTTGATCTTTCTTTCCACTGCAGCACGAAGGCCCATAGTACATGCTTCATACTCGGCAGTATTGTTTGTATAATCAAAATCCAATCTAGCGGTGAAAAGATAATAATCTTCTTTTGGGGATATGAGCACTGCACCGATTCTATGCCCCATGGCATTAAATACGCCATCAAAGTACATTTTCCATACTTTTTTTTAGGGGAATCTCATCTGCTTGCGAAACATACATCAAATCTTCATCCGGGAAGTCAAAGTTCAACGGCTCATAATCTTCCACTGCCCGACTTGCAAAGAATTCAACCACTGCATTGCCCTTGATAGCTTTTTGACTTACATATACAATGTCGTACTATGACAATAAAACCTATCATCTTGCCATCCTCCCTGAAAAAGAAGGTGCTTCCAACATGTACTTGATTGGATCTAGCTAGGCAATCAACCACGTTGTGTGGTACAACATGTATTGTCTGAGTCTTCGAGCATTCCAAGCTAAGGCACAGCACAACTTTTCTACTGACGAATATTTCAACTCATAATCTGTGAACTTCTTGCTGAGGTAGTAAACTGCCTGTTCTTTTTTTCCAGTCTCATCAAGCTGCCCCAAAACACAACCCATGGATCTCTCAATTATTGATAAATACAGTATCATTGGTTTATCCGGAATAGGTAGCATTAATACTGGTGGGTTGGATAGATAATGTTTAACCTTTTCAAATGCAATCTGACAACCTTCATCACATTCTCCTGGATCACGTTTTCGAAGTAACTTAAATATTGGATCATATTTGTCGGTTAACTGAGAAATAAACCGAGCAATGTAATTCAATCTCCCCAGAAAGCCTCTTACTTCTTTTTGAGTACGAGGTGGTGGCAAATTTTGAATGGCCTTTACTTTATCCGGGTCAATCTCAATTCCTCTTTTGCTGACGACAAAACCCAACAATTTTCCCGAGGTGACTCCAAAATTGCATTTTGTCGGATTTAGCTTGAGTCTAAATTCCTTAGTCGTTCGAAGAGCTTCTTAAGATTCGCAATATACTCCTCTTCTCCTTGTGACTTTGCGATCATATCATCAACATAGACCTCAATTCCCTTATACATCATATCATGAAACAAGGTCACCATGGCTCTCTGAAATGTTGCCCCAACATTCTACAACCCAAACGGCATTACCTTGTAGCAGAAGGTTCCCCATATTTTAACAAATGTGGTTTTCTCCATATCTTTCGATGCCATCTTGATATGATTGTATCCTAAGAATCTGTTCGTGAAAGAAAATAAAGAACTTTTCACCGTATTATCCACCAGAGTATCAATATGGGGCAAAGGGAAATTATATTTAAGGCTGGCCTTGTTCAAATCTCGATAATCAACGCATATCCGCACCTTACCATCCTTCTTTGGTACTGGAACAATATTTTCCACCCATTCTGGATATTTTGCCACCTCTAAGAATCCAGCATCAAATTGCTTCTTCACCTCCTCTTTTATCTTTAACAGCATGTCCGGCCTCATTCTTCTCAACTTTTGCTGAATTGGTTTGCATTCTGGCCTTAAAGGGTGCTTATGAACCACAATATCTGGATCCAACGCTGGCATGTCTTGGTAAGACCATGCAAATACATCCACATATTCTTGGAGCAAGGCTATCAATTCACCCTTTATTGATGATGACAATGAAGTCCCGATTTTGACTTCTTTTATCTCTTCACCATCTCCCAGATTTATCATTTCAAACAATTCCTTATGAGGAAGTACTTGTTTCTTCTCTTATTCTATTTTCCTTAATAGATCCGGAGGTAGACCATAATCCTCAGTATCTTCGTTAGCCTCAAAATCACCTGTACAAATGGGTCTTTCAAAATCAATTTTAGAATTACTAACAGGGAGGTCCTTATATTCCGCATCCGTACACCTGTAAATAGGTGGAGAAGAAACAATATATGAAAATATATATATATATATAATGAAAACAAAATAAATAACAAAAATGAAAGAATATGGACACATCAATATGAATAAAATACATTGTGCTTGTTATTTATTGAATGAAAATGTTTAAACAAAAAGCCCATTACAGAAAAAACTCTTATTATCTCTGGGTAAAGATAATTAAGATTGTTTTTTAAAGTATTACGTTGGAATAGACTTTAAAACTATGGGCAACTCAGTCGCGCTCCAATTGGTTAGTCTATATCCTAGTGAACAAGGTCGCACCATCCAGTTTGCACTGTCACTTTCCATCCCTTCTTTCCCGGTCATGCAAATCACCATATCCTGAATCTGCCTCCTTATTCACATGGAATTTTTCAAAAGCTTGCTCGACCATTATGAGTACATCCTCTGAATTCTTTTCTCCGAATAGAAAACCAGCAGAGCGGAAGTTGTGAAGGATTGGTGGGAAAGTCATGGGTTCCCATTCAATATCCATACCTATGAGATGGGCCATCCTCCTTTTCGGTTCCTTTCAACTTGTTACCTCCTCTTATGGGCCTTCGGAAGATACACTAAGCCAAACCAGTCTTTCTTGCCCACTGCTTCCATTGCTCGAGCCATCCCTTGAAGATATTTTCCAAGACCTTTTCCAGCCCTGCAGCCTTTTCCCACTCTGGTTCTTACTCCCAGCTTTGTGTTCTTGGACAACCTTGGCTTTGGAATTTTTCGTCCTTCAGCGGCAAAAACCGCATTTACGAATTCCAAAAACCGAAAAGAATATTCTACGGTATCTTTATTAGGTTCAACATAAGGAGATTCGATAGATGCATAGGCTATTATGTCTTCTTCTCCTGATACAGTGATCAAACGACCTTCTATCACAAATTTTAGCTTTTGGTGAAGAGATGAAGGTACAGCCTCTGCTGAATGTATCCACGGCCTTCCCAACAAGAAACTATAGGATGGATTAATATCCATGACCTGGAAGTTTACCGTATAGGTGCATGGGCCTATCTCTAAAGGAACCTCAATAGTTTCCATTACCTCTCTCCTGGTACCATCGAAAGCCCTGACTACTGTGCAACTCGGTAACATATAAGATATATCAACTAGCAACTTAGACAGGGTTGCCAAGGGCATTACATTTAATGAAGAACCATTATCCAGAAACACTCTTGGTAGTATATGCCCCTTGCAGGTGGTTGTTATGTGAAGAGCCTTTGTGGACCCAATACCATTGGGTGGTATTTCATCATAACTGAAAAATATATGGTCGTCTGTCGCAATGTTTCCCACCAGCCTGTCTAACCTTTCTACTGATATGCTGTTAGCCACGTATGCCTTATTCAACACTCTTAATAGGGTATTTCTATGTGGCTCTGAGTTTAATAGCAAAGATAAGATGGAGATTCTTGCTGGCTGGCGCTGCAATTGCTCAACCACACTATACTCACTATGTTTTATGAACTTTAAAAACTCGCAGGCCTCTTTCTTGTTTATCGGTTCTTTTATCCTGTTTACCGGGGCTGATCCCTTCTGCTTCTTTTGACAAATCCATCTCAATATGGATTGGTTCAACTGCTTTCTTCCCTTTGTCCATTCCTCCATCCTTTCTTGTTGATCCTTGTTCAACAACCTCAGAGGCATAACACCTTCCACTTCGTGTTAAGTGCCCTATATCCCTGTAATATCTTGTTGACTTGAAGACCCGGGCATAACCATGCTGCAGTCATATTTCCATGGTGTAGTTTTGTTTTCCTTATATGAAAAGGAAAAAGGCAAATCTATGATGAGCTTAGGCGCAATTTCCTCAACAACCGGAGTAGTCTTCTCTAGTTCATCATAATAAATTATCAAAGGTCTTCCTATTCCATAGCCAGCCGTATTCTCAATAACCTCTACTTCCTTCTCTGTCTTCTCGTAAAACTGGGCCTCTCCATTATCCATCATCTTTTGGACTTTAGCCAGAAAGTCCCCGCAGTCCTGTATGATATGACCTGAACATTTATGGAACGGCCACCAATTTTGCACCCTCTTTGCAACCATTTTTAAACTGTCTGTATCCCCCACCATTACTACCTTAACCATATCGACCCATACTGTTAACATTGGAGTCTTGACTTCCCTGACATCCCTTTTTAACCTTCTGACTTCCCTGTCCATACTGCATTTACCCGATTCTCAGCATGATCGAGTAATAGGTTTCCTGCTATATTCGGCCTATTCTTTGACCCAAACTTCACAACTCCGGTATTAATTAAACTTTGGACTTTCTTTTTGAAGGCAATGCAATCCTCCGTCGAATACCCCTAAATTCCTGCATGATATGCGCAGTTGGTATTTGCATTATATCACCTTGGATATGGTGGGGTCAAAGGTTTAAGATATACGGGCGCGACAAGTTTGCCTTGCAGTAGTTTAGGATATAGCTCACCATAGGTGGTAGGAATGGGATCAAATTGGGGTTTTTTATCATTCTTTGGTGAACGATAGTCATTGCGCATAGGACCTTGAGTGTTTGGGATAGTGTTTCGAGGAAGGGTTATCTGTGGGGATATACTAGTTGGAAATGACTGTTGTGGTATATTGGTATATGGGAATGGATTTTGGGTAAGGTGGTTCACATTGGGGTAGTAAAGATTATACCCCGGGTAAGGTGTGTAAGGTGTAGGAGGTGGATAAGATGTAGTAGGAGTATAGGGCCTGGGAGGTGTGTATGATGTAGGAGGTATAGAGGGATATTGATTGAAACTGACTGCATGTGTCTCCTCCTTCTTCTTTGCCGGAAAAACCCTCTTCGAGGTAGCAGACTCACCTCGTTCCATTTTCCCATTCTTAATGGTAGACTCTATCATCTCCCAGATATCACCATATCTGCAAAGTCCTTGGTGGCACTTCCCACCAATTTATCGTAATAAGGTGCTTTCAGGGTATTGATGAAAATCACTATAGTTTCTTTGTTGGTTAAAGGGGGTTGCACTTGTTGGTTAAATGTTTTGGAGAGTTAGACGGTCAGGCACCATGTCTATCACATGCTTGTACTGTTCCATTAAAGCTTTGGCTAGATCCATCCAGGAACAAATCTTAGAACGGGTAAGATGGTTATACCACCAAGTTGCGATTCCTATCAAGCTATCTTGGAAACAGTGGATGAGCAATTTTTCGTCTTCATCATGTCCGGTCATCTTCCAGCAATACATGGTCAGATCCGCTGATGGGTTGGAAGTTTCGTTATATTTTTCAAAGTCTGGTACTTTGAAATTTGGAGGAATCACCAGACCGTGCACTAAACTCATCTCTTTGGCATCTAGACTGCCAAATAGCTCCGCCCCTTCAACTGCCCTCAGTCTTTCCTCCAACAGCTGATATTTTTTTTAGGATTCTGCCGTTTCAACCCTCTTCAGTTCAGTCATCTTTGCCCTTTCCTTTTCGGCTAATTCCTCAAAGTCTGGAATGTCCATATCAATTGGATCAACCCCAATATTACCCCTTATAGGACCAAAATTCTGTGCTTCGACCGCTGGTTGGATGTAAATATAGGATGTTGCCCCAGTCGAAAGTTCATTTTCCACAGGCTGGGATGTCTGGCCATTCTTCTGTACCACCTCTGGTCGATCTTCCTGGTTTACTGCCCCCATTCCTGTAACTGAATTTTCTCCTGGCCATTTATGCCTCATCATGGTACTCATCATCTCCATGAGTTTGGTCATTTTTTCCCGTGACTCCTCTTGAGACTTAGCCAACTGTTGTTGCAGTTCCTTTTGAATTCTTTCCATCCTTTCAGTTCTAGCAAGCTGATCGTTCTCCATAGCTCTTGCTCGAGTATTGTAGGGGTGTCAAAAGTCTGATTCTTTCTGAGTGCGACCAATTGTACCTTCAGTTTTCAAAATCATGGATTAGAAATTATTGACACATTTTTTTTTATTTTATAAAAATGAATGAATGAATGAATAAATGACTAAATGTTAATGAATGAACAAATAAGTAAATGACTAAGTGTATGAACCTGAATGACTAATTATAAAGAATAAATGAATGGACAAATAAATAAATGACTAAGTGTATGAACAATTTATAAAGAAAAAATGAATGAATGATTATAAATATAAATGAATGAACAAACAAACAAAATATATAAAGGAAATAACAAATGAATGATGAATGCATTTAAAAGTATTGGCCCCATGATAATTCCAACCAAATGGTCTTTCATTGATTTCCTGGAACTAAATACATCAAAGAAAATATCACTGCTTAAGACAATCTGATAATCTGTCTATCCTAATTTAAAAATGCTATTACAAAATATTGGTCTTATAGTAACTCCCTCGGATCTTGGACCTTTTTCACTATCCTCTTTTGATTGCCTTGCTCTTCAATCTGACCCCTACTTGTTCACGGCCCTTTGACATGTCAGCAGAAGCATCAGTGTGTAAGCTTTCCTTAGCTTGTTTCTCAAGTTGATTGGCTCGGGCTTCCTCATGCTTTGCTCTCTCTGTCCAATAGTTCTTCTCCTTCTTGAGGTTTTTGACTTCTTTCTCCCATTCCCCGAAAGTCTTGAGAGTCCCCTCGAATCTTAGCTCGAAACAGTACCTCTTGTTCTCCAAGTGTAATTCCTGAAAATCGCTTTTAGCAGTGTCCCTTTCTCTCTTGATCTTTTCCTTTTCTGTTTCTCGATCTAATTCCCTATTCTTCATATCCTCAAGCTCTTCTTGCAATCGGACAATTTCCTTGCTCATTTGGGCCTTTTTCTTTTTCGAATTCTGCCCTTGCAATTTCTAACTCTGATGGCGCTTCTTTAGGTGGTGGACTCATGAACTGGACCTCTTTTCTATCTGATGTCAACAACCTATCATTAACCTTCAATTCCCTCCATATCAGGTAATCAGGTGTGACGATGTCGGCATATCTAGCTACCTCCACCCGATGAGTTTCCTTCCATGCTACTACAATCTCACGTACCTTTCCCGAATATCCATCTTCTCCATAAGCAAATTCCAAATTACTAAGGTCATGGGTCATAGGAGTAAACTGACGGGGTTTCGATTGTCTTAGTACCAGCAGTGGTGCATAGCTCACTCCTCCCCATACTCTCAATAATGGAACAGAAGCTTTATCTCCGCAATTGTACAATGTCGGCATAGGAGCTATCCATGGAGCTCTCCAAATTATCATCTCAGCCCTGATATTCCAAAATATATTGATCCATTGTTCCTTAGTCCTATTTTCAAGCCAATCTCTCTTAAGAAATTCACCAATTGGTGCAAAAGACTTCCAATACGAGCGAAGAGGGAAATTCTCCTGTTTAAAAAAATGGCTCTGAACCCATATGTAAAAGAGCTGTATACAACCTATAAAATGCCCCTTCCCTTCCCGTCTACAGACATTCAACGATCAGATTGTTTCTGCTACAATTGTCAGGGCTGGGTTTATCCTTTGCTCAAGCCTCTCAAAAACATCAAATATCGCCACATCCACATACCCTAATGTCTTTGGGAAGATAACTAAACCATAGATAGCCAAAGAAAAAATATTCCTAACTGTCTCCTTACTTGAATGGCTATGGATTAAGGTCCGTAAAATATCCCATGATATACAGTATCTTACCCCTTTTAGGACAACATGGCTTTCGACCCAATTTCTTTCCACTCCCAGAATTTTAGACACCTTTTTCTTGAAACCCGGCGTTTTTGTATCCTTCAAATAAATACGGTCGGGAATAACGTTTTCAATATGCAACAAGGTCGAATTCCTTCGTGGTTGGAGTCATATCCTCTCGGTTGAAGGTAAAACACCGATAAGCGGGATTCCAAAATTGCACCACAGCCCGGATCACCTCACCACTGACCTTAACCTAAGCTAACAGTGCTATGTCCCCATAAGTCTGAGTGAAGGCTTCTTTTTCTGATATGTTACATTGATTCCATATATCCATCAATTCCCGGAGATCATTTTGCCTGATAGTAAGATCAACCTTGGCTTGCAATGCTGACACATATCCCATCTTCAGACAATCCCCATTATCTTGCTGACTTTTCTCGGACTATTTCCTAACCTCTAAGTGCTTCTCGACCACTGAGACACTCTGACCCTCCAAGAAAGCCCTTTTGGTTGAATATTATCCTGAGACCAATAACCTTCCATGTGCAAAAAATGATGACAAGAATGCAAAAAAAAAAAAAAAAAAAAAAAAAAAAAAAAAAAAACAACAACAACAAAAAGAAAATGAATTAGTAACAGGAATAAATTCGAATAATACAAAAAAAAATAATTTCAAAAAAAGTAATTATTCCCTTACTAAATACCAACACTTATTTTATTGATACCAACACTAATTACGAGCAATGTGATAAACTTATTGATACCAACACTTATTACGAGCAATGTTATGTACGTTCATCATTGTCCGATTTTCAAAAATAAACTTATTCGGAAAGTATAATAGAAGGTCAAAGGATTGGAAATATTCCTCCATGTGTTCTTAACTTCGAGATATCTAATTGGAAATCCAACATGGCTTCGCCTAGGTTTACTATATGAAGGTGAATTAGTTCTAAAAGCCCTGAATTGTTCCTCACTGTCGCCGGTGAAGGCTAGTAAGGCACCTCGATAAAAGTGGGTTCAATTCGTTAGAGTCTATTTCCCTAGCCTATGTGGCTTGTTAATCACGAAGGCTTAGGTAATTTAGTACTCCAGAAGTGTTTCACTAGCCCATGCGGATTGTTAATCACGAAGACTTAGTTATTTTGCTCCCACCTAATAGGACGAAACCCGGGTATAGGATTCATGATATGTAAATGCACGTGTAGTGTGTAAGGAGAAATAACAAACCTTTCACCACCTATTCTACATCCCTTATTTTAAATGCCCTAACAAGATTAAACAACATAAGTCATCAATTAATCAATAAATGAATATATACACCAAAGTAACTAGAGAACAATTATAATATGTATGCACATGAATATAGGCATATTTAAAAATATTTTATTATTTTTGAAATTATCCTTATTTTTTTTAAAAAAAATATGGGAATTAAAATTAAATACCAATTAAACCAACAAAATCGAGACTTTGATAACACATGACTAATTTTAGGCCTGACTCTCTAATAGTCCCCAGTGGAGTCGTCAAGCTGTCGCAACCTTAAAAAAAATAACAAGTCTCGTCGCAAGACTTTATTATTCGTTAAGCATGACATTAAAAAAAACCGAGAAAAAGTCGACTTAATTCCTCTTGAAAAATGAAGGTTTTGAAAATGACCTTGAAAAAGACATGGAGTCGCCACCAATCTTTTTTAGCTAGGTGTGATCGGCCACCTATTAAAACCGGTTTTATAAAATATTTTAAAATTCAATGATTCTCTCTTAGGAACTGTTGAGTCTAGTCTTTGTGCCGGACCAGTCTATTTCAATTGTTATCCAAATTTTCCAGTCTCTTTACAAGATAAAAATATTTTAAAAGCTTTAACATTACAAATTCAAACTAATAATTATCAAATGGAAGAAGGTTCTTTTCCCATAACAATAATTTACAGGGTTTGTTACAAAGCACTTTGCTCTGCTGCAATCCCGCCAAAAACCCTTACCCCAAAACTAGAACCTGGTCAAACCATGCTTTTTCAAACTGATCTCAAAAGAACCAATGTCATAACTCCTAAAGCCATAAAATGGCAAGACATTTCCTTACCTGAATATTGGGATATGGAAGACGCTGTAAACCCCATTCAACCTGCTCCAGCAAGGAGCACAGAAATCCAAAAAATAGAGCAATATTCTGATGGAAGGGTGCGACTCTCTTTTGCCAGAAATTCAATTGACCTAGGGCAAGCTTCTAGGAGAAATGAAAACCAACCAATTCTCTTACCTTTTGAAAACTTCAGTTCCATTTCAAATACTTCCAGAAGATACTACCAAAACCCAGCAACGGCTTCTATTTATTCTAATCCAAATTTCCATTCTGCCAGAGCTTCTATCTCTTCAATACCCACCACTACCACTAGAACCAATCTTAGAGGAGTTGACAATACCTATAGTATTCCTAGACCAATATATACTTCTAACCAAGACATAGAAAATTCACCCCCAATGTCACCAACCTACTCTTCTATGACAGATAATCCTAACATCAACCAACAAAATGAAGAATCTGAAATTCATATGCTTAAAAAACCTTTCAAGATTAATAAACAACAATGTAATAAAGATTTTCTTTCTGATAAAAATAAAAATAAGAGGAAACAATTCTGGGAAAACTATTCTGAACAAAAAACAGAAATACAAGAAGAATATTACAAATTTTTAAATCAACATGAAATTCACATAACGTTTTTTGATTGGTTTGAAGAATATTACCAAAATAATAATCAAACAATAAATATGGCAAAAAATAACAATCAATGGCAAACATCACAAGGAATATTAATAGAATCAATCCATCCACCTTTTTGCACCATTAAACACATTCATCAAGAAAATATGATAAAAGCCTCTCCAATAAAAGAAAGAAAAAATCTAACAGATCCTATTAGTACTACTGATATAAAAAATATTTTTGAACAAAATAATTATACAAATTTAAATCTTAAAACTATTGGAAAACAATTAGAAAAAGTTGAAACATTAGTTGATAATAAAACAACCCAACAAACACAAGTTTCTAAATTTAAACCTATTGAAAACCAAAAATCATTTTTTAAACCTTTTGAGATACCTAAAACATATCATAATGATTATAAAATTGATCTTTTACAAGAAATCCAACAAAGATTAAAATCTATAGACCAATCCGAACTCACTCAACAAGTTCCTGATACACCTGAACAAATTTCTCAATCTTCAAGAACTATTAATATGATGAACCAACAAACAGAATCTGAACAAAACTCAGAATCTGAACAAGAAATTAATAAAATTGAATGGAAACAACCCCAAAAATTATATTATCCAAAAGCCACGGCTCCTGGCATAACTTTAGAAGAAAAACCTAATTTTCAAAACAAATATAATGCTAATGCTGTTTATGAATGGAACATTGATGGAATGTCAGAATACAATATACTTAATACATTACACCAAATGACAATGGTTTCAAATGTTTATAAAACACAATCACAAACTTCAGATCATGCAATAGCAAATTTACTAGTAGCAGGATTTTCAGGACAACTTAAGGGCTGGTGGGATAATTACCTCACCATACATGAACAAAATGAAATCTTAAAAGCTATTAAAAAAGACAGAGATAACCAACCAATTATAGATGAACAAAACAATCACATACAAGATGCTGTTTCTTCTTTAATATTTTCAATTTCAAAACATTTTATAGGAGATCCCTCACATTTAAAAGATAAAAATTCTGAATTACTTTCAAATTTAAAATGTAAAAAACTAACAGATTTTAAATGGTATAAAGATACTTTTATGACTAGAATCATGCAAAGAACATATAACAACCAACCTTTTTGGAAAGAAAAAATTTTAGCAGGATTACCAATATTATTAGGAGAAAAAGTTCGAAATCAAATTAGGGAAACTTTTAAAGGAATTATACCTTATGAAAATTTAACATACGGAGAAATTATAAGCTTTACCCAAAAAGAAGGATTAAAAATTTGTCAAGATATGAAACTTCAAAAACAATTAAAAAGAGAAAGATTTCAAACGAGAAAAGAATTAGGATCTTTCTGTGAACAATTTGACATCAAACAAGATTCCAAACAAACAAAATGTTGCCAGAATAAAAATTCAGAAAAAGTAAAAAGAAAATTCAATAAACCTACATGGAAACCAAAATATGATAATTACTATAGAACAAAAAGAAACAATAACTATAACAGAAAATTTAATAAACCTACTATTGAACCTGTAAAAATCAAGACAGAGAAAAAGATTTAAAAGATATTACATGTTACAGATGTGGAAAAAAAGGGCATATATCAAAATATTGTAAAGTCACAAGAAAAATAAATGAATTACAATTAACAGAAGAAGTACAGGATAAAATTAATCAACTACTTCTCAATACTTCTTCTGAAGATGAACTTGAAACTTCAAATAATGAATTACCAGATAATGAATTACAAACCACATCTACTTCTGAATCTGACCAAGAAATAAACGTATTAACAAAAGACCAAGAATTCATGTTAGAAATTATTGATAAAATTCAAGATTCCAGGATAAAAAGAGAATATTTAACGAAATTAAAAGAAAATTTAGAAGAAAAACCAGAATCTTCATCTCATAAATCACAAATGTATAATATAAAAGATATAATTTTCCAAAAATACAATGACCAACCTAAAGAAGTAACAATTCAAGATTTACAAACAGAATTAAAACAAGTTAAAAAAGAAATAAAAGAATTAAAATCAAATCAAGAAAAAGATAGAGAACAATTAAAATAATTAATACAATTAAACAAAGATAGAAATAAATTTGATTCAGACTCTGATGATAATACCATACAAAAATCTGATGAATTTTTATTAATGTTACAAGAAGTTACAATAAGAAGATACACTATAAAAGTTTCAATATTAATAAATAATGAATTTCAAATCAACACAATTGCACTTTTTGACACAGGAGCAGATCAAAACTGCATAAGAGAAGGCTTAATTCCTACAAAATACTATGAGAAAACAATAGAAGGACTAAAAGCAGCAAATGGTGATAAATTACACATTAAATACAAATTAACAAATGCAATAATTCAAAATAATCAAGTCCAAATTAAAACTCCTTTTTTATTAATAAAAAACATAATGCAAGATGTAATATTAGGAATTCCTTTTATTAATTTATTAGAACCTTATACAACATCAAGAAAAGATATCTCTGCAAACATTCTAGGAACAATAGTTTCTTTTAAATTTGCTGAAAAATCTAAGAAAAGAAATATCAATTTACTCAAAGGTTTATCAATTCAAAATCAACAAATAAATTTGTTAATAAAAAACAAAGAAAAACAAATTGATTATTTAAAAGAAGACATATCTTTAAAAAGAATTGAAAAACAATTACAAGAACCACAGAATATTAACAAGATAAACAATTTACAAAAAGAAATTGAATCTACAATATGTTCTGAGATTCCTAATGCGTTTTGGGAAAGGAAAAAACATGTTGGTGATTTATCTTATGAGAAAGAATTTAATGAAAAAGAAATCCCAACAAAAGCAAGACCTATTCAAATGAATCCTGAAATGGAACAAATTTGTCGACAAGAAATCAAAGATTTAGAAAACAAAGGCTTAATAAGAAAAAGTAAATCACCATGGAGTTGTTCTGCTTTCTATGTTATAAAAAATGCTGAAATTGAAAGAGGAACACCAAGACTGGTAATAAATTATAAACCTTTGAACAAAGTATTAAGATGGATTAGGTACCCAATACCTAATAAAAGAGATTTACTTCAAAAACTAAACAATGCAAATATTTTCTCAAAATTTGATATGAAATCAGGATTTTGGCAAATACAGATTCAAGAAAATCAAAGATACAAAACTGCTTTCACAGTCCCTTTTGGTCAATATGAATGGAATGTTATGCCTTTTGGTTTAAAAAATGCCCCTTCAGAATTCCAAAGAATATTGAATGAAATATTCAATCCTTATTCTCAATTCACAATTGTTTACATAGATGATGTATTAATTTTTTCATCCAATTTAGAACAACATTACAAACATTTAAATATTTTCATTAAAATTATTAAACAAAATGGATTAGTTCTATCTAAAACGAAAATCAATCTTTTCCAAACACGAATTCGATTCCTAAGTCAGTACATTACCCAAGGAACAATAACACCAATAGAAAGATCCATAGCCTTTGCTGATAAATTTCCTGACCAAATTCTTGACAAAAACCAACTTCAAAGATTTCTAGGTAGTCTAAATTATGTCCTAGATTTCTACCCTGACATTAACAAATTATGCAAACCTTTACATGATAGACTAAAAAAGAATCCACCAAAATGGACTGAAGCCCATACCAAATTAGTTCAACAGATAAAAGCCCAAATCCAAGAAATCCCTTGTTTACACTTAGCCAATCCTACAGCTCAAAAAATAGTAGAAACAGATGCTTCTGAATTAGGGTATGGAGGAATATTAAAACAAATTCATAATGGTAAAACACAAGTTATCCAATACACATCTAAACATTGGAACCCTGCTCAGCAAAATTACAGTACTGTCAAAAAAGAAATTTTAGCAATTGTTTTAGCAATAAACAAGTTTCAAAGTGATTTGTTAAATCAAAAATTCCTTTTAAGAGTCGATTGTAAATCAGCAAAATATATTTTACAAAAAGATGTTCAAAACATTGCTTCAAAACAAATTTTTGCCAGATGGCAAGCAATTTTAAGCATATTTGATTTTGAGATTGAATTCATCAAAGGAGAATCTAATTCTCTTCCCGATTTTCTTACCAGAGAATTTCTTCAAGGAAAATGCCTAAAAAACGAGGGAAGGGCAAAAAACAAGAGAGTTCCAGTGACTCAGGTTCTTCAATCCAACCAATTTTAGCCCAACCAATCAAAACTTGGACCCAAATCTTCGAAAAAGAATATGAAAGACAAGACCAAAAAGCCAACCAAAATCCTTCAACATCTTCCCCAAATCCCCAATTTATTCCCAATGAATCCCAAATGCAAATGATCAGTCAATGGATCAATTCCCTTTCCCAATCACCCCAAGGTGAAGAAATACAAAAAACCTTATCCACAGTCAAAACAGATTCTCCTCTCAAGAAAGCTATTTTAACTGTTCCAATTTCAAAAACCCAGGAAATAGCCCTTCAAAAACCTATTTCCACACAAGCTTCAAAAGAAAAATATTTTTCTAAAAAACATTTTGAAATTTTATGGCTAATTGAGGAAGGTTTTAATTATCCAAATCCTTATCAAATCATTAATCATGTTTTTAATGGATGGCATTTCCACCCATTAGATTTATCAAAACCTCAATTATTCTATGAAAATATTTTGATTGAAACAGGTTCTGCCCTTTTCAAACATTATCCTGCCAAAGAGAATCCAAATTCAATCACACATTCCACATGCCAAATACTCCGAGTTCTCTCCCCAACTCAGTGGGGAATTCCACCAAACTCACCCAGAAAATTTCCTGCACAATTCACTACAAAATTAAACCATTCTGGTTCCTTCAATTACTGGGATTATCTACAAGCCTGGTACAAAACCTTTTTCCTCCAAAATGAAAATAACCGTCATTCATGGTTATTATTTTTCAAATACAATACCCAATATACTTTCCCAAATTGGTTCTCTCATTGGTGGAAATGGTTTGGACCACTTAGAGAAATCTTACCACCATCAGTAGACAAAGCCTACCAATGTTTTCTGGACAACTTCCAGTCAACAGACAATATCCATCCTTCAATTCATTTTTCATCAAAATTCTATCTTTCATGGATAACTTCATGGGAATACAAGATCACAACTGATCCAGAAACAAATGGTCCTCAAGTATCCAGACATTTCAACACAAAATGGTGGGACAAATTCCAGACAGACAAGATCACTGCTCAAAATGTCCTGCAATGGTTCGACAAAAATCCAAAATTCTGTATCAAAGGAACTAGGCCAGATACTGCCCAATTCCTCCAAGCAAAATCAAATGCCAGCACCTTGCTAGCACAAGCAAAAACAAAAGATGAATACAAACAGATCATGAAGCAAATTCTTGCATCTGTTGATTCAGAAGAAGAACAAGATGAATCTCTTTTATTAGGTATTGGGTACCTAATCCATCTTAATACTTTGTTCAAAGGTTTATAATTTATTACCAGTCTTGGTGTTCCTCTTTCAATTTCAGCATTTTTTATAACATAGAAAGCAGAACAACTCCATGGTGATTTACTTTTTCTTATTAAGCCTTTGTTTTCTAAATCTTTGATTTCTTGTCGACAAATTTGTTCCATTTCAGGATTCATTTGAATAGGTCTTGCTTTTGTTGGGATTTCTTTTTCGTTAAATTCTTTCTCATAAGGTAAATCAACAACATGTTTTTTCCTTTCCCAAAACGCATTAGGAATCTCAGAACATATTGTAGATTCAATTTCTTTTTGTAAATTGTTTATCTTGTTAATATTCTGTGGTTCTTGTAATTGTTTTTCAATTCTTTTTAAAGATATGTCTTCTTTTAAATAATCAATTTGTTTTTCTTTGTTTTTTATTAACAAATTTATTTGTTGATTTTGAATTGATAAACCTTTGAGTAAATTGATATTTCTTTTCTTAGATTTTTCAGCAAATTTAAAAGAAACTATTGTTCCTAGAATGTTTGCAGAGATATCTTTTCTTGATGTTGTATAAGGTTCTAATAAATTAATAAAAGGAATTCCTAATATTACATCTTGCATTATGTTTTTTATTAATAAAAAAGGAGTTTTAATTTGGACTTGATTATTTTGAATTATTGCATTTGTTAATTTGTATTTAATGTGTAATTTATCACCATTTGCTGCTTTTAGTCCTTCTATTAAACAAAGATAGAAACAAAGATAGAAATAAATTTGATACAATTAAACAAAGGTAGTCTAAATTATGTCCTAGATTTCTACCCTGACATTAACAAATTATGCAAACCTTTACATGATAGACTAAAAAAGAATCCACCAAAATGGACTGAAGCCCATACCAAATTAGTTCAACAGATAAAAGCCCAAATCCAAGAAATCCCTTGTTTACACTTAGCCAATCCTACAGCTCAAAAAATAGTAGAAACAGATGCTTCTGAATTAGGGTATGGAGGAATATTAAAACCATCTTAATACTTTGTTCAAAGGTTTATAATTTATTACCAGTCTTGGTGTTCCTCTTTCAATTTCAGCATTTTTTATAACATAGAAAGCAGAACAACTCCATGGTGATTTACTTTTTCTTATTAAGCCTTTGTTTTCTAAATCTTTGATTTCTTGTCGACAAATTTGTTCGAAAATTTAAAAGAAAAACCAGAATCTTCATCTCATAAATCACAAATGTATAATATAAAAGATATAATTTTCCAAAAATACAATGACCAACCTAAAGAAGTAACAATTCAAGATTTACAAACAGAATTAAAACAAGTTAAAAAAGAAATAAAAGAATTAAAATCAAATCAAGAAAAAGATAGAGAACAATTAAAACAATTAATACAATTAAACAAAGATAGAAATAAATTTGATTCAGACTCTGATGATAATACCATACAAAAATCTGATGAATTTTTATTAATGTTACAAGAAGTTACAATAAGAAGATACACTATAAAAGTTTCAATATTAATAAATAATGAATTTCAAATCAACACAATTGCACTTTTTGACACAGGAGCAGATCAAAACTGCATAAGAGAAGGCTTAATTCCTACAAAATACTATGAGAAAACAATAGAAGGACTAAAAGCAGCAAATGGTGATAAATTACACATTAAATACAAATTAACAAATGCAATAATTCAAAATAATCAAGTCCAAATTAAAACTCCTTTTTTATTAATAAAAAACATAATGCAAGATGTAATATTAGGAATTCAACCCAGCAACGGCTTCTATTTATTCTAATCCAAATTTCCATTCTGCCAGAGCTTCTATCTCTTCAATACCCACCACTACCACTAGAACCAATCTTAGAGGAGTTGACAATACCTCTAGTATTCCTAGACCAATATATACTTCTAACCAAGACATAGAAAATTCACCCCCAATGTCACCAACCTACTCTTCTATGACAGATAATCCTAACATCAACCAACAAAATGAAGAATCTGAAATTCATATGCTTAAAAAACCTTTCAAGATTAATAAACAACAATGTAATAAAGATTTTCTTTCTGATAAAAATAAAAATAAGAGGAAACAATTCTGGGAAAACTATTCTGAACAAAAAACAGAAATACAAGAAGAATATTACAAATTTTTAAATCAACATGAAATTCACATAACGTTTTTTGATTGGTTTGAAGAATATTACCAAAATAATAATCAAACAATAAATATGGCAAAAAATAACAATCAATGGCAAACATCACAAGGAATATTAATAGAATCAATCCATCCACCTTTTTGCACCATTAAACACATTCATCAAGAAAATATGATAAAAGCCTCTCCAATAAAAGAAAGAAAAAATCTAACAGATCCTATTAGTACTACTGATATAAAAAATATTTTTGAACAAAATAATTATACAAATTTAAATCTTAAAACTATTGGAAAACAATTAGAAAAAATTGAAACATTAGTTGATAATAAAACAACCCAACAAACACAAGTTTCTAAATTTAAACCTATTGAAAACCAAAAATAATTTTAAAATATTTTATAAAACCAATTTCAAGTCTGCGTTTTAAACCAGAGAAATCAAAGAAGCGAGTTTGGGACTCGGTTACGTGTGGGGAAGGATTAGCACCGCCACAACGCCCGTATAAAACGGTACCTTATTAATCGTGTGTTATCTCAAGTCTTAGTAAAAACTCGGTTTTAAATTTAGTATTTCAAGTTAATTCCCAATTTAAAGAAAAATAATTCCATTTTTAATTGAAAATTATCCAGAATTTATTAATTCAAAATTTTCCTATATTCCCCAACAAACGTGGCAAAATATAGAAATTTTTATTAGTTTGAAAATTTTCCGAATCATTCTCATTTTAAAGAAGATATTCTGTTATTAATGATAATTGATGATATCCTCCCCAGCAAACCCGGTAGAGAACTCATGAATTATTTTAATTCGGGAATATCTTTGTTTTATTGAAAATCATTATATTTTTCAAAACATTTTAGAAAATATAAATATGAATATGTATGACATAAATAAAATGACATAGCAAAGTCTAAATAATATAATGCAACCTAAATGATATGACATAATTTAAATGTCTTAGCATATTCTAAATGAAATGAAATATCCTAAGTTATATGATATATTCAAAATGGAATAAAATATCCTAAGTGACATAATATATTCTAAATAAAATGAAATGACCTAGGTAACATAATATATTCTACATGAAATGAAATGACCTATGTAACATAATATATTCTATATGAAATGATTTAATTGACATGAAAAATATAAATGATATGGCATATAATCTAAATGACATGATACATAAAATAATGCTATCATATAATATGCATGGGAATAAAAATAATAATGCATGAACATAATATATGCTAAATAATATAACAAAAATAATTAAATAAAAACATAGGATATCATGAAATATTCAAAACCATATAACAAATAATATAATATCATATTTTTTAAATCTAAGATAATAACACCATCATGAAAATTAAACATAGCAAAAATTACATATTATATAATATGCATGAATATGGAAAATGCAATACATGAGAATGTATTTTTTCCTTTAATTAAGGAAATCCGTATATCTAAAAAGATATCTGGCTACCTTAGGAAAATATATCAAATTAAATATTCTAAAACAAAAATACTTTGTGATTGTTTGAAAACAAGTTTGAAAAGCTTAGATTAAAAATAAAAACTTAGTTAAACCCTTTTTTAAATAGCTCTAATTTCCTAAGTTTAAAATCCTGAACTTGATCATCCTTAACCCGAGACTTAAAAAATCAGTTTTAGAGTTTAAAAAGGCTTAGAAACTACCCTAAATCAGTAGCTAAACTTCCTAATCAACCTTCTCTAAGTAACTTAACCAAAACAGAAAAATGATTTTCCTTCCAATTCAATTATGCCTCCACTATCCAGTTTTAAAGCACGAATTTTTACCCTATTTTTAAAAATTCAAAAAAAATCTAAAAAAAGTACTGGAGACTCAGGACATGTAAAACTACAAAGGAAACAATCGGCTCAATTTTTTGATTAAAGATGGCTGCCCAGGAAAATCGGGAAATACGAGTACTGGGTGAAAAAACTGTTTTGCCAAAACACATTTTTTTGCCTTTGATAAAATCATTTAAAAATCAAAGTAAAAATATTAGAGACTCTCCTAAGGACTCACAAACAGCAGCTAACACTTTTGAAAAGTTAGGCAAAAATTGGCTAAGTAAAAAAAATCACAAAGGTAGAATAATCAATTTGACAACTCTCTAATTTTTCACAAGTATGCTCAAGTGAGCATGACTTTGAGCCATTGATTGGCCTAAGTCATAAGTCAAGTGGCAAGGACATGAAATGTATGAAAAATACAGCAAATATGATGCATGAAATGCATGATTTAAAACCTAAATGACATGAAAAATGCATGGCATCAATAAAATGACCTAGACCTAAATGAACTTGCATGGCATTTAATGCAACCTAGGTCTAAAATGCATGAATATACATGGCAAAACAAACCAATCCTAAACCTAAAATATGCATGGAAATAACACAAACATATGGCATGCTTAAACAAAATACTCAACCAAATATCATGAAAATGCAAACCTATCAACTAACATAACAAAAATGCACACACAAAGCAAACAATATGAGGTGGCCGAATGTGGTGGATGCTTAAAATGAGCATGGCATTTTCACAAATACATGATATACTAACATGCATAGCTAAAGAATAATGCTCAAATCATGCAAATATAAAGTAAAGGCATGAAAACCAATAGGCATTTTCACAAATACATGGATTACAAAATATAAAACATAAACAAACTTAAACATTTTGAAAACAGAAAATAAAAAATGCAAGACAAGTAAAATAAACATGATAACAAGATAATAGACTCAAAAATAGAAATGAGCAAGCAACCAAATTCAAACAAGCTTCATATTTATGTATTAGAAGAAGATTAAAGCATCAAAACTTGTTAAACATCAAGAATAACATGAAATAAAGAATGCAAACAGCAACTACTCAAAAATCAGACCATTCGGCCACCCTTATAACAAAAGAAAAAAATTATATATTTCAAAGCTTTTTTCCAAGAAAATATGAAGAAGAACTTGAAAAAGAATATTAAAAACACTTATTTTAAAAGAAAAATAAAAAAATAAAAAAAAACTCACCAAAATAGTAATCAAAACAGCAAATCAAGAATGGAAAATCAAAGAAAGTGCAAGAGTATGGTGCTTAAAGCAACCTCTAGAAGCTATCTTTCAAGCTTTTTCTCTTCTAACTTTCTTTTCTTTTCTAAACTTTTCTTTTTGCCTTTCAACAATGGAGAGAAAAATCAGCCAAAACCAAGAGAGAAAGAGAGTGAATAGCTCAAAAATGAAAGAGAGAGTGTTCCCCTTGTAGTGGCCGAATGGCCCTCCCTAGGCTAGGATGTTGTCATCTTTTCTTCAACCAATTTTCATCCAAAGGCTATTGATCTAAGATGTTTAAAAAATGAAATTGTCACCCTTAGATTAGGCCATCAGCTATCCACAATTACAGCTGTTCAAGAATCTTAAGCCATTATGTTGACACTTTCCCTCTTCATGCATTGGTCCATGTGGCTTATTTGCAAAAGCTTGATCAAAAAATAATTAACTTATTCTTCATTGTTGGCCTTTTATTAAAAAATCAGAAAACACTCTTGGGCCTTGGCCAACCAACCCCTTTTCTTCTAGCCCATGTTTCATTTTTTTTAAAAGACAAGAAAAGCCCTTTTCGATTTCTTGGATAAAATGACCTTTTTGCCCCCCAGGCATAAATAAATGGCAAACAGACTCCAAATTCAAATTTTATTTTTTCAATACTTTTAAAATAATAAAAAATTGAATTCTGAAAGTATTAAAAATTTACTAGTCCATTTGCTATTTATTTGGATTTTTTCTTCCAAAATTGCCCTTTTATGCTCCCAAACTTTACCATTTTTTAAACAAGCTCCAAATCCATATTTTTCTTCACAAATCTCTTCCAAATAATTTAGAAGTGTGATCTAGAAGTTTTCATAATTTTTGGAACTCATTTTTTTAGGATTTATCTGCTTGAATTACTACATAGGGGGTCCAGGATTTGGCCATTTTGCAAACGAACTCCGAATCCAGATTTTCTTTCGCCAGTCTCTTCCAAATAATTTAAAAATGAGATTTGTAAATTTTCAGATTTTTTGGAGTTCATTTGCTATTTTTTCGGGATTTATCTTCTTGAATTTCTACATAGAGGACTCGGGATTTGGCCATTTTGCAAACGAACTCCGAATCAAGATTTTCTTTCGCCAATCTCTTTGAAATGATTTAAGAATGAAATTTTCAATTTTTCAAAATTTTTGGAGTTCATTTGCTATTTTTCCCAAATTTTTCAATTTTGCCGTTTTACCTTCGAAACCCGGTTTTGCTTAAAACAAGTCTGATTTTCAGATTTTCTTCAAACTGAGCCTTTGGCTATCCTTTTTTAATCACTCCTCATCTATTAGGGGCTTTAGTCCTACCGAGTCGGGCCATTTCTGTAATTCTTCCCAATTTCATCGAAATCCACCAAAAACCCTAATTCTCGATTTTCTACCGGATTGATTTTTCTTTCAGTTTTTCTTTCAAGTGGCTTCTCCATTACCCGTAGTCAATGCTTATCTTTCATTTGGAACCTTCAATTTCAACCAATTTGATCGTTTAAGCACTTTTCCCCAAATTTCCCGAATTAGGGTTTCTTTTCCACTGAATCTCCATAACCCAACTTCCGAACTCCATATATTTCGATGTAGACCTCGGATTATCAAAATTCTTTCGCCATTTTTCAATTGAACTTCAAATCTTGATTTTGAAAGTGGGTTGACTTTTTTAGTAGTTGACTTTTCGAGGTTGACTTTTTCAAGTTTGACTTTTTATGCGCGCCTTCTTAGACTAAGTCAATGAGTACCACCTGCAGGATGAAAAAAGTCTTTTTACATTCTGAAAATATCAATTTAGGAAGAAAACATACATGTTTTAGTGGTCCGGACAAAATTAGGTGTCTACAGCTAGATGCCACTTATTATCTATGAATATAAATTAATTATCCTCATTTGTATTTATATTATATTTATATTCATTACAACATACTAAAAGCCTAATGGTTCACATATAATAAGTAGCATTGCCAACATAAATAACGATATTTCAATTGAGTATGACTTAATTGATAAAAGCTAAAATAAAAAGAAGCTTAATTGAAGCTTATCAGGACTTAATTGAAAGAATGAAAAAGTTGCATTCAAGACCTAATTAGGGTTGTCACTTAAGCAAAGGTTATAAAACCTTGCTTTGCCAGAACCCTAGTAAGTCTACAACCCCTTGTGTGCCTCCCTTTAGTTCTATCTTCCTTGTTGCACACTCCAAAAGAAAAGAAACAATTCTCATTGGGTTTTCGGCTAGAGAAAAAATTTTGAGAGAGAATTTAGTTTTTGTTTGTAAAACAAAACTTGCTAGCACTTGTTCTTGATCCCTCCTTGATGAATGTTTTGGCTTTGATGCTGTGTGGATACCATTTGAGGCAAAACACTTGGGTGGATTTGTAGTCTCAAGATTCCTCTTGGTGCTCAAGCTACTTGGGCTGTTTTAATCACTTGAGATTACGATATCTCAAGTATGTATGATTCCTAACATATGTGTGTTTATCATATTTGTAATCACTTGAAATTTTGTAAACATGATCTAGGAGGATTTGGTTGCTTCTTTGTTTAATATATATGTTTTCGCTGCTTATACTTTGTTATTTTATTCATGTTTGAGCATGAGGCTAAATCCATCACTTAGAACCATCAACATTAAACTTCAGAAATCCATATGAAAGCGGAGAAATATAGAAGTAGGTCATCTAGCTTTCTTAAAAACAATGGGAAGACAAGCCATTGGATTTAACACCACATAGAATCCGGGATAAATACATCATCTTTGATAGCCTTAATCCAAAACAAATATTTTAACTTGACCAAGAAAAAAAGCCCATCCATTATCCAACTTTTTTGCTCAAAACCCTTTTCATTCCTAGCCAACCAAACAGACGAAAAGACATCAGCACAAGTAGCAATCCACCAAAATTTCAAATTACCAGAGAAAGGATAATCAAAACAGCATAGCATAAAAGACATCAAAGATTGGGGATGATACCATTTAATATTCCACCATTGTAGAAACTTACACTAGAGTTTTATTGTCGGATTTAACCATGCAAGTGCACGTATCGCTAACAAGTAATATAAGGATGAGTAAAGTATCATTCTCACGAGGAATTGTTACCAAATTCGTTAAGTACTAAAATTATAACAACTTAATCGTATTCAAACAAACGATTAGAAATTGTAAAGTAAAAACAAAATAAAAGAATTAACAAGGAAATATGACAATTGAAACTTTGTTAATCAATAAGGAAAAGCCTAGGATTACAATTTCCCTCAACACTTTTTTTGAATCTCTTCTACCCTCTTAACTTGACTATGTATTTATAAGTCTCTTCTGATGTTCTTATAAAAATACCCCCTCAAGCAATTCACTATATTCCTATGAGAATTAAATTAAAGAGAGACTCATTAAGCTCAGACTCTAAATTGGTTACACTTGACATGTAAGTATATTCCTATCTCGCATGCGAATCAATTCATTCAATTAGATAAATGAATATGAACATATGTTATTCAATCTATGTCTAAACACAAAATTCTATTTTCCAAGTTTATTTAGGTTTACCAAATCAATCTAATTGGTGATCAAGCAATTAGAAGCAATAAGCACAAGATTCAATAAACAACTCAAATACCATTAAAATCAAGAAAGGGAGAATAAAAAGAATCTAAACTACATGTTAAGTTCCATTACAATTCTAGAGAAAATAACTTAGTTCATGCTAGCTATCGAAAACATAAACCAATGAAGTTTAACCATCATAAACATTACAAGAAAGATAAGAAGAGTAAGGGAAAAAGAGAAAACTAAAATTGCCGGGTCTTCAGTCTTTAATCCTCCAAAATCTCTCTTAGCTCCTTGTATGCTTGGTGTGTGCTCTCCTCTAGAAAAACTAGGTTTCAAAGGTCTTACTTCGTCCTAATTTTAGCTTTAAAAGATCTTATTATAGAGCTCCAAAAGCCTAAGAGGAGTTTTTTCCTATACAAGTCAAGGTCGGGCTGGCGTCGCGGCCTCAGCTTTTCGGTACCATGGCGCTGACCTCTCGAGTGGGGATAGCAAGACTCGCGCTGCAGCGCCAGGCTTGTTGGTTTTCGGTGTGATGCTGGTGCTGCATTGTGTTGCTCCTCTGTCTTCTCGCACTCTCAGTAGATTTCGATGACCAAATCTAATGTTTTTTAGGCAAGTATATATGGTTGGAAAGCTCTAACAATCAATTTCAAAAGTCAAGAAAGAAGTTTCCTTGAATAAAAACTTCAAAATCACGTTTGCCTAACAACAAGTTTCAAAGGTCAAATCTATCTTTCTTGCTTTATGCCTACAAAACACTAAGTTATTACCTAATTTAATCTTGAAAGAAATAAATAAAACTAACCTAAAAACAAACTAGAATTTAATGATTACGAATTAAAACTTAAGAAATTAGCTAACTTTAATGCACAAATGTGAATAAATAACTCTATTGCATAGAGTATCAAATTCGAGCACCCAAGGATAAATAAAACATGATTGGCATCATCTTCAATCACTTTACATCTTGGACAAAGGTATTGAGAATGTGGGCTAATAGATAAAGATTTGGTAGAAACTCTATCCAGTCACAAGAAGCATGCACTTTCAATAATATTAGGATTCCTGAAAAATACTTCTCGAATTTACCGAAAAAGTGTAGGAGTGGATTGTAATGACCTTTGTCAAAAAAGATTTTAGGATTGTTAAGAAAAAAGCTATGGGATTGCTAGAGAATAAAAGTGACTAATCTCGGGACTGTCGGAAAAAAGATTTGCATCATAATAAAAATTCTATTTTGGGGTTGCCGAAGGACATCTTGACGTTGCCAGGAATTTGAAACGATTTGCTTTTGTGCTGTTGAATAAAAATTCTGGCTTTGCTAGAAAATCTTGGGATGGCCAAGCTATTCACTTCAAAGTTTATTAAAAATAATTCTGTAGGTATCCAAGAATGAAAACCTTGAGATTGTCAAAAAAATAGATTTTGCTTCAAATTTTGTTTGAAATGAACTTTGGGGTTGTCAAGAAGATTTTGAAAAAGATTTACTTCAAAATGAAAATTGGTTGCCAAATAGTATCATGGGATTGCAAGAAAAAATAATTTCACTTCAAAATGTTGTTTGGGATAAACTCTAAGAAAAGAAAATCCTAATGTTGCGAAATAACATCCTGGAGTTGCAAGGAATTTGAAGGAAAAAAAAAAAAAAAAAGATTTTTTTATCATTGTCTAATGTCATATCATTTGCCGAAAAATAGTCTTTGCTTATTGTTGCACTATTCGACAGAGAAAAGTTGTTGTTTAAAGATGTTTTTGACAAGAGATCATGGTTTAAAGTGGAATGCTCCTTCATAAGGATGTAAAGAGATGTTTATAATGTTCTGTTATGAGAAAAATTCAAAATTAATTTATGAAATTCATGAATGATAATAACTAAAATGTATATATTATGACTCTCGATGAGAAAAGACTTAATGAAATCCGCAAAAGGTGATGCCTTCAGAAGACTGAATAATCATCATCTGTCTCCGGTGCATCACGAGGGTTGTCTTTTAAGACTCATGTTAATGTTAGTATTCCCAATAACGTTTCATTCTGTTGGGATGTCCCATACTGCTGCTGTTGTGGAGAAAAGTCGTGTTTACATATGCTTTAAATTAAGCAAACTATATTGTTTTATAGTGATTAATTAAGAAACATAATATTTGTTTGAGAAATTAAGCAATTACAAGTTTACATATGCTTTAAATTGGAACTTGGGAGCATAAACAGAAACAGTACTGAAGAAAAAAAATCAAAACCATTCGAAAAATGAGTTTCTCATCATCAAGCCATCATTCTTTGGTTCATGGGTGCCATCATTACCGGCTGCTGCATCTGGTTTTTTGCCAGGTTTCCTTGCCATCCTACAAAACATAAATACCCCATAATTTTTAAGAACCCTTTAAGAAAATTTAACATTAATTATTGTTTCCTCAAAGTCAATGCATTTTTCTTTTATATAGGGTAATGTTGGTATGTATTTCAATCGTAACAGAAAAAGGGATCAATAAATTGTATTCTTACCTATAGAAGGATCCCAGCCTCTATGTTGAAGCTCCCTGTATTCTTGGCAAAGAGCGCACCATTCACAAAGGAAGTGAGTAACCCAATCAGGGGCTGGAGCCTCAGGAAGCCCAAACTTGTTTCTTAGTTTGGTTCGATAGGTGCATGACATTAGGCAGGGCATTCCGATTAAGAAGGCGATCGCACCGTAAAGCAGTCCACTGGTTCCACAAGCTGTGCATCACACCATCAAATAATTAATTAAGTTTCCATCGTTTCTTCAAAATAAGTTTTTTCATCAGTATTCCAGCCACATCGTTTACTAATAACTGCTAAAATTACATGCATACGAAAAGAAAAGCAGACGAGTAATAAAACAAAACCTTGTGTGGTAAAAGTTCATACTAATAGACTTGTAGCTAATAGATTATAGCTAATTATATATATATATATATATATATATATATATTATAGCTAATAGACTTGTATTCTATACTTACTTGTGTGGCCATCGTCCACAATTTCAGCGATCTGGCCGAATGTCAAGCATGGGAAGAAGACTGTCACCAAAGCTGAAAAGTAAAAATAAATCAAAATTAGCCACACTACGTTTGCATTTCGAGGCAATCCCACCAGCGAAGCATCTATAAATAGTCCATTCCATCAGACAAATTGTTGATATATCTTCCTTTTTATATATTTTTATAATTATATTTGATTTTTATGTAATCTTAGGAAATTTTCTTTTTAATTAACCAATACCTATTCTGATTGTTTTTATCAATTTGTCTCACATGATATGAGAAAAAAAATTCATTAAATAATCGAAAAGTGAGATCTATTAATTTACAGTAGATCAACTTATTCATAATAAATACAATGTTTGAAGTTGAATCAATAAACTTTTACTACACCAAATAAGAGAAATAGTAAGGATAAAAATATAAATACTTGGAACTCAAGCTCTAACTTAAATGGTTAAAAAAATAGAGTACTCAAGAAATATTTTATTTCGTTAACTCGTGGTAGTAATTCAGGTTTTTTTTTTTTTTTACTTTTATATGTAAGTACATGTTACTAATTAGAGGTTTATAATCTAGAGTCTCCTTTCTTTCTACAGAAAGAAATAAAATTCTAGATTAATTCTAGATTTATGCACTACACTAGCAATAATAGTTAGAAATGTTTGTTAGCTGTTAATAGGAAAACTTAAGCAGTGTCAGTGTGCAAACTGCAAAGAGTCAACGACCAGTCTGAGTGTGTTTTTTATTTGTTTGTGGCTTGTGTGCATGAACCCAAGTGATATACATTGAAAATTTTAGAGAAGTTGTACCGTTCATTGGATCATCCATGAAATCAAAAAGGCCACTTCTCCAACCCTCTCCACCACCAGGTCCAACTGGAATTCCTTCTACGGCAGCTGGAGGTTGAACCCCAGGTTTATGTGGTGATGCAGGTGGCATACCCTGATCAGGAGGCAGGTATGCAGGTTGAGGAAATGCTTGTGGTGAAACGTTAGTGGCATAGACAGTCTGAGATTGAATCACTGGTGGGCTTACATTTGAGTACATCTGATTGATTGGTAGGCTTTTGGGCGGGTACTGCACTGGCTGTGGTGGGTATGCTGCAGAGTACTGCTGGTTCGGCCTATTTGGATACACTGGATTGTTTTGCAAGTTTTGAGGTGGGTATGCTGCGGGCTGCCGGGGCGGTGGATAGGCTTGGTTAGGCTGTGGTGGGGGGTATAGTGTTGGCTGCTGCTGAGCTGGTGGTGGCTGCTGTGGCTGGAACTGTCGTTGGAACTGTTGTTGTTGAGCCTGAGGATCATTTCCAAGTGTGCCCATTTGCTGGGGCTGGTATTGCTGCTCTTGTTGATTGTTCTGATAGGTTGCTGCTAAATATTCATCAGGAATAGTTGGTGTGGCCTCATGGTTTGGCTCATATTCTTGAGGTTGTAGCTCGTATTCCGTTTGAATTTGTTGAGATTCGTAGGCAGAAGGGTTTGCATCAGGGCGTCCCATACCTTCTCTCAGTCTTACTAGTCTTCTTTTGCTCTTCTTTGAGCTAAAATTAGATAGCAAAAAGAAGGTGTTATGGTTACTTCCAGCTCGTGAGTAAAGCTAGCTTCTTTATAGGGGAAAAAAAATTCAATGCTAGCTAACACAATTAGCTATGTAGAATTATTCAAAGGAAGAACCATCAAAGATTTTTACATAATTAATAAAGCAAAATATGAACGATATTTCCTAGAAAATGAAATGAAAGAAAACTTTGTACTATAAATTTAGCAAGTTGTAGGAAGGCAAAAGGGAAGTGGGTTGTAAAAAATTATTTGCTTGGAGAGAGTTGATTTTAGGAAGCTGACTTTTGTCATTTTTGTAATTTCAATGCGCAGATACAATGGGTTGGAATGATTGAAGGGTTTACTTTGACTATATTGGATCGAAGACGTAGACTTCTAACTTCTGATTCTCAGCAAAAGGGGCTGGCAATGGGAATGGGAAGCCAATCCATGTGTGGGCGTCGGCATTAACGCGTGGACATAGTGGCTAAGTTAGCTATGGTATTTTTAGTCTCAACCCTCAATGCAGCCGATGGCCGGAGAAGAGAGATGCAAATACTGCACAAAAGAGTAAGACTTTACGGCCTCTATCTTAATTTGTTGAAAACGGACACTGATTTCAATAAAACGGTTTTTCTATAAAATAAAATAATAATAAAAAAAAAAAAGACTAAACCGTTAAAACAAAGACCAAGTCAATTAGATTAGAAGTGATCATCCATACATATATTTTTCTCAGTTTAAAAATGCAAAGAACCATCATTTTTATATTTTGGGTACATTTCTCTTGTGGTTACTGGTTATACCATTCAAATTTAAGATGCATTTGAGCTTGGTGGTTTTTTTTTTTTTTTTTTATGGATTTATTATATATAGTGTCATTTGCTCAAAAATTCCCCAATTTTATTATATTAATATATATATATATATATATACTAGAAGTATTTTCTAAGAGGAAAAAATTAAAATTTAAACTAGAATTTATAGGTTTGGATTTGAATTCTAAAAAAGGGAGGGATGAGAGATTTATATATCTAACACATTATATGTACCAAAAAGAGATTTAGACATGAATTAAACAGAACTATTACAAATTAAAAAATGAATATAGCATTTTTTTTAAATTAAAACTACTACTTCCGTTAATTTTATATTATTTGTCCTTATTTGCCTTCATATAGTTTGAGGAAAAAAGTGATTACAATTAACTTAAATTTTACATATGATATTCCCATGGTTTTTAATAGCAAAGTAAAAATAAATAAATTTGAAATATAATGAAAAGTAAGAGTGATAATTGGGGTTAAAAAAAAAAAAGATAATATAATTTTGAGACATTCATAAAACAAATATGAACAAAAAGAAATTAGATGAAGTATAGATATAGATGTTCTGGATTATGGTTATGGATTGACAATTGATCTGTTCATGAGTCGGTTATCCATCTAAATTTCAAAGTTTGTTATATATTTAGAAGGATTTAAATAAAAATATTAAATCTGAAAAATGGGCTTTAACAAAAAATACAATACGTTTTAAAAACGATTGGGCATATAATGTTTTGCTCAAACCCGCCCTAACCCGATTTATTATTAGTAATATAAATATTCAAAATGATTGATCATTTTTAAAAGGGATTAATATTTTTGCGTAAAAATTTGGACGAATTTAAATAATGTTTTTGCATATATATAAGTCGCGCATGATCATAAAATCTATTAATATCCTACCTAAATCCGATTTTAATCAAATCTGATCCAACGTATGAATAGATCTACTGACAATAAAATCCAATTTAATCACGACTCTCTATTTTTTTCCTTAAAGTTACCGTTTTCCATTTTTATCTCCATATTATTCTTTATAATTTAATTTTCCATTGGCCACTACTATATACCATGCGTTCTAATTTCTCTTCTCATTTTGTAAGAAAAGATAGTTTATTTCTTTTCATTTTTTAAAGAAGAGCAATCTAACACGTACGCAGTTAGAGTACTGCTACTCAATGTTACCAATTTTTCTCACATTTCTTTTCTTTATTAATTTATTTTAAATTTCCTTTCTTTTCTCCTCAGAAGTTCAGTACTTGTTTCTCCCGTGACCAACTCCTGGTTAGACATAAAAAATTAATATATAGAGCTCTTCACATCAACAACAAAGAACAAACTCAAAATTTCTGGTAGAGAGAGTGTGTTTGAAAAGGAGGTTAGGAAAAGAGTTCTGTTGATTGCCGCCATGGAAACTGGTACGTAGCTAGCTAGCTGCTGCAAAAAGGCAAGGGAAATGACGAGGCTATAAGAGAAAAAGGTTTGGATTCAATCATAATTCTAAATCGCGGTCACGGATTTTATTGCGGTTGTGGTTGCAAGTATCGCGGGTGTTACATAACGCGTCGCGGTTGTCGCGTACGTGAATTTGATAGTGTTTTAAGAAATTTAATAGTATCGCGAGCATTACATAACAGATAAAATTCAATGCAAAGATTTTAATTTCTGTTACATAACGACTATTACATTGCATAATGACCGCAATTTAAAACTATGAGTTCAACTTGACTTTGTAATTTATTAAGATTTGCAATTGAAGGCAATAGCTATTGCAATTACAAAAGTATATATTGAGAATAAATTTACTACAGCAACGGAGAATTTTTATGGCAGATTTTACCTTGTTTGGCATTATATTTGCAGTCAAATTCTACATTAATTTCGATCAAAATGCAACTCAAATTACAATGTCAACGGATTCTAAGAGAGTTAAGAGAATGCTAATATACATTTTTTGAAATAAAAGGTATGGGATTAACTTGACCATTTCAACATATTTTTGGTACAAAAGAGGTCGTAGTCTAGGGATAAAGGAAAGAGTTGCAGATGCTGGCTATAGACACCTAATTTTGTTCGGACCCCCCTAAAATAGGTAAATTCTTCCTTATACTTTTTTAGAATGTAGAAAATCTCTTCTCATCTTGCAGATGGTCCTCCAAGACTTGTGATTCGGAGTTCAGCATAAAAAATAAATCCAAAAAAATTCAACTCCGAAAAAGTCAGTCCCAAAAAGTCAACCACTGAAAAAGTCAACTTCCAGTCAAAATCAAGGTTCTAAGTTGAATTGAACAATGGAGAAAGAATTTTTACAATCTGAGATCTATAACGAAAGATATGGAGTTTGAAAGATGAGTTGCGGAAATTCAGTGTAGGCGAAGACCTAATCCGACAAATTTGGAGAAAACTACAAAGATGGCCCAATTCGGTGAAATTGAAGCCCCTAGTTGATAAAGGATGAATAAAGAAAAATAGCCCAAGGCCCAGTCTGAAATGGATCCCAAGGAAGAGCCGATTAGAGCAAAAATGAAAAATCGTGAAAATTCCCGAGTCTGAAAAAGGGAAAACTAAATCGGAGGGGAATTTGATCGTAAAAATTGGGTTTTTTCGGACCAACTCAAATTCAATATAGGACAAAGGAAGTGGGAGAAAAAAATCCAAAAATCGGACACATTTTGAGCAAAACCGAGGTTTCGAAATTTAAAGGGCAATCACAAAAAATCCCAAAGAAAATTTTGGGAAAAATAGCAAATGAGCTCGAAAAATTATGAAAACTTCCAGATCTGAGTTTTATAATTTTTGGAAGGTATTAGTGAAGAAAAATCCGGAATCGAAGTTCATTTGAAAAATGGCAAAGTTCGGGTGCACTAACCTGAAATTCCAATAGATAATTTCAAAAAAAATAGCAAACGAGCTCGAAAAATTATGAAAAATCCGAAATTGGGATCCATCTGCAATTAAATTGAGTTCGAGGGGCTAAAAGGTAACTTTATTGAAGAAATCGAAAAGGGCCAATTTGCAATTAAAAAAATATGAAAGATGAAGGAATTGATGGGATATTCCAGGCCCTTGGCTGGTCAGCTCATGAATGAAGGGTGAGACTTGATTAAATTCATCCAATGGCCACAATCAAGTTGCAAGATAGCATTTTTATTGTCTGGCAAATGTCCTTGCTCATCCAATGGCCTAGGTGCTTCGTAAAAAGATGAGTACACCCCTCAATGGCCAAGATCAAATTGCAAGATAGCATTTTTATTGTCATGAAAATATCTTGATCTAATGGTTGAGGTTGTTGGAGAAAAGATGAGCACATATCATCCAAGGGAAAAGGATGTTGGAGAGGCATGAAGGGTGCTAAAATAAAAAGCACACAATCACCACTATTAAGAGAAGGCAGCCTGCCATTCATAAGGGGGAGGTCAGATTTTATAAAGGCAGTAGCTAAAAAGGGGAGAAAAAGGGAGGAAAAAGAAAGGTGAGAAGAAAAAATAAGGGATTTTCATACTACTCTTTGATTTGGAAAGCTAAAGCAAGGTAGCTATTCTCTTTCATGCTCTCCTCCCTGCTTTGTTCATATGATTTTGTTATTCCTTTATGATTTTCATTTTTATATTATTTTCTTTCATGAAATAAAATTGTATTTCAAAACAAGTTCCAAAAGATTTCTTCTTCTTTTCATCAAATAACTAAGTTGTCAAACTTTTTCTACATGTTTTTCACACTAGCCGAAACCTAACTAATAATTTTGTGCTTGTTCTTGCTTGATGTGGTTTGCTTGGTTGGTTGCGTTCATGTTCTTAACTCTTGATTGATTTGTGGTAGGATAGATACCCCTATTTTTTGCTTCATGTTCATGCATTCATCTCATCCCCACTTGATTTTTGACTTAAGCCAACCAATGGCTCAAAGCCAAGCTATCATGAGCATGCTTGTGGAAAAATGAAATGTTGTGCAAGTTGGATTTTCTGATTTTTCTCACCATGCATTCCTTGTCCAAATTTAAAGATTTTTTAACAACAGGTTGTAGACCCTTTAAGGAGTCTCTAGTATTTTTGTTGTGATTTTTGGATTTTTCTATCAAAGGTTTAAAAATAAATTTTGACAAAACAGTTTTTAACTCACTGTCTTGATTTTGGCTAAAATTCGGTCATAGTATCCATAGTCAAAAAATTAAGCTGATTTTTTCACAGAGAGTTAAACATGTTCTAGGTCTACCATAAGTTTTTTAGAATTTTCTGAAATTTTTTAGGAGGGAAAAAAATAGGTTTTCAAAATTGCCTAATGGATTTTGACAAAGCAGTTTCTAACTCACTGTTTTGATTTTGGTAAAATGCGGTCATAGTATCCATGCTCCAAAAATTAAGCTTATTTTTTCTCATGGAGTTCGACATGTCCTAAGTCTCCCCTAATTTTTTTATATTTTTATGAAATGTTTTAGAAGGGCAAAAAAATAGGTTTTCAAAACTGACAATGAGGGTCAGATTTGTTTTTTTAGAAATACTAATTTTCTGTTTTGGTTAGGATATTAAGAGAGGGCTGATTTGGGGCTTTAGCTACTGCCTTAGATTGATTTCCAATTCATTTTAATCATAAAATTTGATTTTATAAAAGTCGGGACAAGGGTGGTCAACCTGGGTTTCAAAACTAGGAAAATAGGGCCTTTTAAAACGGGATTTCGGCCATCAAGCCTTTTTCATCCAAAAAAAATCCAAATTGTTTTTAATCCGAGCCCGCAATCTTTGGATTTTGAAAATTCGATCTAAGTCTCTTCCTAAAGTAGTCGGATACCATTTTAGGTATACGGATGTCCTTACTCTAAAGAAGAAATACATCTCCATGCATTGCACTTTTAAAATGTTTTAAATTTTAATTTGACATAAAACGTGTGTTTCGATTTTCTAAACATTTGGCGAGAATTAGTTCTTAATCTTTGCCGGGTTGCCGGGGAGGTTAGGAAATTATTCACTGCACGTGTTTATGAAATTGAAAGACATTGGATTTTGTTTTATTTGGAATCATATAAATGTCATAAGAAAGAAATATTTTCCGAGCTTTACCGGATTTGCCACGAAGTATCGTAATATTTTCTGACATATGCTATTTATATGATTCCCCACATGAATAATTCATTTCAAATAATGATGTGTGCATGTGATTATGATGTGATTATGAATATTTTATGATGATGCCATGTCAATCATATGCCATATAATTCATTATGCCATGTCATTCATTATGCCACGTCACCCATATGCCATGTCATTCATTATGCCAGGTCATTCGTTATGCCATGTCATCCATATGCCATGTCATTCATATGCCATGTCGTTCATTATGCCATGTCATTCGTTATGCCATGTCATTCATTATGCCATGTCATCCATATGCCATGTTATTCACATGCCATGTCATTCATTATGCCATGTCATGCCATCTAGATTAGGCCATGTCATTCATTTGTGCCATGTCATTCATATGCCATGTCATTCATCCATATGCCATGTCATTCATTATGCCATGTCATTCATACGTCATTGTCATTCACATGCCAAGTCATTCACCATGCCATGCCACCCATGCCGTGTCATTTTATGCCATGTCACCCTTGCCATGTCATTTTATGCCATGTCACCAATGCCATGTCATTTATAGTTTAGGTGCATTTTATGTCATGCCATTCATGCCATGTTATCATTTCCTGCCATTCGGCCATCCACATGTCATCACCATGCCATTTGGCCACCATGACATTTTATTTATGATCTATGTCATATATGCCATATCATTCTTATAGCATGTCATTTGCCATGTCATTTAGTGTTTGAGCTCATTTTAAACCATGATTAAGTATGTTATGCCATCCATGTCATTACCATGACCATTCAGTCACCATGACATTTCATTCATGTCATTCTATTTTCATGACACAACATTCTCATGCCATGTCACTTGGTTTGTCATGTGACTATGTTTATCTCATTTTGGGTCTGCCATGTCGATTTCATTCACATGACATTTATTACCATGCTATAACATATTAGGCTATGTCATTCATATTCCCATGTCATTCATATATCATGTCATCCAATCACATGCCATGTCATCTAGATTATGCCATGTCATTCATTCACATGCTATGTCATTCATATGCCATGTCATCCATTCACATGCTATGTCATTTAAATTATGACATGTCATTCATTCACATGCCATGTCATTCATATGCCATATCATCCATTCATATGCCATGTCATTTAGATTATGTCATTCACTCACATGCCATGTCATCCATTCACATGCCATGTCATTTAGATTATGTCATGTCATTCATTCACATGCCATGTCATCTAGATTATGCCATGTCATTCGTTCACATGCCATGTCATTTAGATTATGCCATGTCATCATTCACAAGCCATGTCATCTAGATTATGCCATGTCATTCGTTCACATGCCATGTCATCTAGATTATGCCATGTCATTCATTCACACGCCATGCCATCTAGATTATCCCATGTCGTTCATTCACACGCCATGTCATCTAGCTTATGTCATGTCATTCATTCACATGCCATGTCATCTAGATTATGCCGTGTCATTCATTCACATGCCATGTCATCTAGATTATGCCATGTCATTCATTCACACGCCATGTCATCTAGATTATGCCATGTCATTCATTCACATGTCATGTCATCTAGATTATGCCATGTCATTCATTCACATGCGATGTCATTGAAATTATGCCATGTCATTCATTCAGGTGTCATGTCGTCTAGATTATGTCATGTTAGTCATTCACACGCCATATCATTCATTCACATGTCATGTCATTTAGTTTATGCCATGTCATTCATTTAGTATGCCATGTTCATTCGGCCATGTCACCATGCGCTCATGCCATGTCATTTGTGTCATGTCATCCATAGATTAGGTCATGTATATGTTATGTCATTCATGATCATGCTATGCCATCCTTATGCCATGTCATTTTGTTTGCCATGTCGATTTCATTCACATGACATTCATTCATGTGCCATGTCATTCATATGTCATGTCATTTTGTTTGCCATTTCGATTTCATTCACATGACATTCATTCTCATGCCATGTCACTCATATGCCATGTCATTTTGTATTGCCATGTCGATTTCATTCACATGACATTCATTCATGCCTTGTCGAGTCCATTCACATGATATTCATTCTTATGCCATGTCATTCACATTTCATGTCATTTATTCTTTGGCTATGTCATTTAAACTTTGTCATAGTAAATTGCTTACCATGCCATGTTATTTATACATGTTTGTATATTCATGATTATTCAACTTTTTTAAGATTGATGTTTTTCAATAAAATAAGGTTATTCCCGAGTAAAACAATTCATGATTTCTCTGCCGGGTTGCCGGAGAGGATATCATCAATTATCATGAACAACGAAATATGTTTCTTTCAAAAACAAGAGTGGTTCGGAGATTTTCTAAGTAAATAAAAATTTCTATGTTTTGCCGGGTCTGCCGGGGAATATAGGAAAATTTTGATTTAATAAATTCCGGATCATTTTCAACTAGAAATGGGATTATTTTTCTTTAAAATGAGAATTATTTTAAAATGTCAATTTCAAAACCGATTTTTTTTTACCGAGACTCAAGATAACACATGATTAATAAGGTACCATTTTATATGGGCGTTGTAGGGGTGCTAATCCTTCCCTGCACGTAAACCGACTCCCGAACCCGCTTCTTGATTTTCTCTGGTTTAAAGCGCAGATTTTAAAATTGGTTTTTTAAAAAATATTTTAATTAATTTTAAAATGTTTTACAAAATTGATTTTAATAGGTGGCCGATCACACCTAGCCAAAAAATATTGGTGGCGACTCCATTTCTTTTCCGAGATTGTTTATAAACCCTTATTATATTTCAAGAGGAATTAAGTCATATCTTCCTCTGTTGTTTTCCCCACCTCACTCGAACAGGTCCCTCCAGCTACGGATGGATCATGTATCAACAGCTTGGCGACTCCGCTGGGGACATTAGAGAGTCAGGCCTAGAGTTAGTCGCGTGTTATCAAAAGTCTCGATTTTGTCGATTTTAATTGATATTTAATTATAATTCCCATTTTATTTTATTTTTTAAGAGGATTTTCCTTAAATAATAAAAAGTTTTTAAATATGTTCATGTACATGCATTATTATTACTGTTCTTTTATTACTTAACCTTGTATATTATTACTGTTCTCTGGTTGGTTAATGCGTTACACTATTTTTTATCTTTGCTTTAATAAATTGCTGGGGCATTTAGATTAAGGGTTGTAAAATAGTTGGTGAAAGGTTTATTGTTTCTCCTCACACACTACACTTGCATTTTCATATCATGAGTCCTATACCCGGGTTTCGTCCTTTTAAGTTGAAGTAAAGTACCTACGCTTCGTGTGGCAATAGCCTCCACATAAGCTAGCGAAACACTTTCGTAGTGTCAGATTACCTACGCTTCGTGTGGCAATAGCCTCCGCATAAGCCTGGGAAATGTACTCTAACGAATTGAACCCTCTTTAATCGAGGTGCCTTACTAGCCTTCACCCACGATAGTGAGAAGCAATTTGGAGCCTTGTTAGAACCTAATGCAACCTCATATAGTGAACCTAGGCGAAGCCATGCCGAATTTCCGTTAGAGGTACCGAAGCTAGGAACACATGGAGGAATATTTCTCATATTTTTCCATTTATTCCTACATTCTGAATAAGTATTGTAGATCGAGCAACGATGTACGTGCATCGCCCGTAATAAGTATGATAATCTGCCCCAAAGGCACCGTGATGCCTAAATAAATAGATACTGTTGGGGCACATGTTTATTAATTTTCTCACTTTGCATGGATGATTTTACCCTTTTTACTTGTTTTGCTTCTTTTTTCCACATATCATTTGTGATAATACCGAAACCTATTGTTTTTGGGTTATTTTGAAAATTCTTCTGATACATTTACCTTTTTAGATATTTCAAAAAAAAAAAACAAAAAAGAGAGTTTTATTCCATGAAAATTTTTCTTCTTTGAAAAAATCAAATAAAAAGTGATATTAAGATCTTCTTTTCCTTGATCTTTTCATTTGCATTTTTTGCATGACGTACACATTATTTAAGCAGTTGTAAATGTGAAAATTCATCTCCTCAAGCATCTTCGCATTTTTGCACGGTTCATGCATTGATTTGTTTATTCTTTGCATGCATCATCAGGATTTCTCTATATATGTTCATGCATTGATTTGCTTATTCTTTACATGCACCATGTTGGCATCAGGTTGCATTCATGACAAACATAGTCAGCATGCTTTCTTTGTTCTTGCATCGATTTGCTTATCCTTTTCATGCATCATGTTGGCATCAGGTTGCATTCATGACAAACATAACCAGCATGATCTCTCTATATATCTTCATGCATTGATTTTTTTATTCTTCACATGCATCAGGTTGGCATCAGGTTGCATTCATGAAAAACATAGTCAGCATGATTTATTTGTTCATGCATCGATTTGCTTATCATTTTCATGCATCATGTTGGTATCAGGTTGCATTCATGACAAACATAATCAGCATGATCTCTCTGTATATGTTCATGCATTGATTTGCTTATTCTTCACATGCATCATGTTGGCATCAGGTTGCATTCATGACAAACATAGTCAGCATGATTTATTTGTTCATGCATCAATTTGCTTATCCTTTTCATGCATCATGTTGGCATCAGATTGCATTCATGACAAACATAATCAACATGATCTCTCTGTATATGTTCATGCATTGATTTGCTTATTCTTCACATGCATCATGTTGGCATCAGGTTGCATTCATGACAAGCATAGTCAGCATGATTTCTCTGTATATCCATGCATTGATTTGTTTATTCTTAACATGCATCATGTTAACATTAGGTTGCATTCCTGACAAACAAAGTCAGCTTGATTTCTTTGTATATGTTCATGCATTGATTTATTTATTCTTTACATGCATCATGTTGGCATCAGTCGTATTCATAACATACATAGTTAGCATGATTTCTCTGTATATCCATGCATTAATTTGTTTTTTCTTTACATGCATCATGTTGGCATCAAGTTGCATTCATTGTATACATAGTCATCATAATTTCTCTGTATATGCTCATGCATTAATTTGTCATATTGGCATCAGGTTGCATTCATGACATACATAGCTAGTCAGCATGATTTCTTTGTACATACTCGAGTGTTAATGCATTTATTCTTTACATGCATCATATTGACATCGTGTTGCATTCATAACATATATAATCACTCATAAGGGGGTGCATTTGGGACATGCATTGTCATTCACTGTATATATCCGTACATTGACTTGTTTATTCTTTGCATGCATCATATTGGCATCGTGTTACATTTACGACATTCATGGCTCATTCATCATGAAATACGTTAATGAGATGAAATAAAAAATTGGCTTAGCTTTAAGAGCTTTCAAAGAAATCTTTTTTCAAATCAGAGGTATAAGAATCACTGAGAACCTATACAATGCTTGTCAGGATTCATGGAATGTTAGATAAAATGGAAGGAATGAGACAGGCTCTGCAGGAGACACAAGAAAGGCTAATTAGAAATCAGGAAGATTACCGAGAACAAATAGCTAAACTGATGGAATTGATGTCCGCCACTGTTAAAGGCAAAGGGCATATTGAGGACTCTACTGAGAGAGAAAGAAAGAGGTCAAGTATTTGGCTAGAATAGAGAGAATGGAACAGGTTCAGTAAAGGATGAAGGAAGAAGTGATTAGAACTCAAGTAGAGGTACGAGAGCAAATGATTAAGCTGATGGAGCTGATGCCCACCACTATCAAAGAAAAGAGGCAAGTTGAGAATTCTATTGCAAAAGGAAAATCGAAAGCCTTGGGAAATAATTCGAGGAATTGCCTCCCTTGCCCGTTTGGGATAGCAGTAATCAAGGGGCAGAATTCTCAAGATACACAGCTACAAGATACACTACCAATAAGGTACCAGCTTTTAGAAAGGGAAGCTTTGTGCACTAGGGGAAACATAGATATTTGGGAATGGGATCAGAAAGAATTTAGTTTGGTTCCTGATTTATTCATTCCACCTGAATTCGAGGTCCCCAACTTCGAGATATATGACGGGACAACTGATCCAATGACCCACCTCAAAATGTTCTGCCACAAGATGGTGAGCCATGCAGATAATGATAAGTTATTGGTCTATTGTTTTCATGATAGCCTTAGTGGGTCTGCAAGCAGATGGTATAATCGGCTGAGTAGGGATCAGATTTGTTCTTGGAGTGATTTGGCTAAAGCTTTTTATAACTAATACAAGCATATGACTGAAATGGCATCGAACTGTCTCTTTTTGAAAAGTATGAGGAAGAAGGCCACTGAAAGTTTCAAAAAGTGTTCTCACAGATAGAGAGATATAGCGGCCCAAGTACAGTCGCCCTTAACTGAAAAAGAAGTTGTTGTCCTATTTGCAAATACACTGCAGGCCCCATGATAAGATGAACTCGCTGGTAATGCCATGAAAGACTCCACGGGCAGGATAATCCCAAAGAATGGAAAGCTCAAAGTAGGTGAGACATCCGGTAGCAAGGGAAATTGGGAACCCAGAGAAAAGTAAAAGATATACAATATATGACCTATGGTGGGCAACATATGGGAATATTTGTCCCAAATCCTCCACAACCCATGTACCATCAGTTCTACCCTTCCGTGAACAATGTATATCGAGATCCTTACTTATACCCAATGTCCTCTCGATGTAATTATTTGACAAATCTCCAATCTCAGGCCAGCCAGGGAAAGTCAAAGAATATTTGAAAAAGAGATCAGTTTGAGCCACTATCCATCTCTTACTCTGAGTTGTTGCCCCAGCTTGTTGAAAATCGACTTTTCACTCGAGTGCCAGTTTAGCCTATCCGACCCCCATACATAAGCTGGTATGATGAAAATGCATTTTGTGGTTATCATTGAGGGATTCGAGGTCATTCCACAGAAAATTGTTTGTCTCTAAAGCGAAAAGTTCAAGCACTAATCAGTAACGGGCAGATAGATCTTGAGAAGAAACAGAAATCAGATAAGGGGAAGAAGCCACTGTTCATTCATGGTAAGACAAGTGGGGATGTCAGGATGGGAAAGAAAGGCTTACATGGGTTTATGAAGCAAGAAAGAAATCAAGTTGACCCGATTCCTGTGTCATACAGTTTACTGAGTTTTGAAGAAGGGAAAGCCAAGTGTCATGAAAGGCTTTCTTCCCAAAAACAACCATGGGATAACCAAGAGAAGATTTTGATCCCAATACCTGACCTGCTGACAATGCTGATAAAGAATCAGTACCTTACCCATGTGCCTTTGAAAACAGCTCCAAACCCATCAGCAAGGAGTTATGACCCTAACAGTAAGTGTAAGTATCTCATGGGGGCAATTGGGCATACGACTGAAAAATGCAGACAACTGAAGGAAATGGTTTAAGGTCTTTTTCACGATGGCATTTTAACTTCAGAGCTTATCGAACAGTGGAAGTCCGTTTTTCCATAAATCAATACCTTCTTAGGGTTTTAAAGAGGAGAATTACTATCTTTGAAAGCATGTTAATATGAGCATTCTGATGCATGTAGTACTATACACTTTGATGATGAAAACACTTGTCTCATGTTGACATCTACATGAAATAAATAAATTTTGAATTTAAATGTTTTGTGTTCATTATATTTTAGCAATAATTTGAATTTGCAAAAACAAATGAAACTTTGAAAAAATTTGTGGTAAACAATAATAAGGGGTTTTTACATGAAGTAATGGGCAATCTCGAGAATATTGATGATCATTGTTAGAAATGACCCAATACCCTCCCCCCTCTCTTTTGGGCTTTCCTATGCCTAAATCCCTTGACCAAGACCACTTGAAAAACCTAATGCTTCAGGAATATGAATGATTGAACTTCATAAATCATTGTCATTGCAGAATAAGCAAAGATGTAGATCCTAGTCTAGGCTATGAGCAAAGGAACGAAATTTTTTAAAAATTTTTGAGCTCTTAGAAAACTCAAACAAACGAGACATTCTTTCAAGAATCTAGATCATGGTAATTTGGTGTGTGTCAAGGTTGTGCCAAAACCATTCACAGCCTTTCCGATGACCACAAAACACCAATTGCCCAAACATCACTTCATTATTGACACCTCGGGGCACTATGACCAAACCAGATTATCCCATGTCCTAAAGAAAACATGTTTTTGGGTAATATTTTCCTTGGTACTTCAAACAAACCCAAGATTGAAACTCAGCATTTTCAGTATAGATCTAGACTTGCGTTGTTCCTCGTAGTGATACAAATTCTCATGGCTAATCAAATTGGGGCATCATATATGGAAATGATGGATACATGGTGAATAAGGATGGAACTAATGCATGAATCATTGGGGGCATGCGACAAAAAGAAAGAAAAAAAAAAGGAAAATTTGTGATATCATGCATATGAGAATTTGGATGATTCCAAAGTGCAAAATGAAATTCTGATTATCTATTCCCCCTAGAGATTTCTTTTCAATGAGAATATTTGTGCTTGATATGAGAAATGGTCATCTTTCTTATCCCTTTCACAAAAAGAAATTATCTATAGTCACCCCTTTTGAGCCGAAAGAATTCTTTCTTCTTTGAACCCTGATCAAGGATCACCCTCTACACTAGAGGGCAAATGCAAGGAAAGATCTTCTTGAAGACCACGGAGAAATGAGTCCTATCTCGAAGACAGATACAAAGCAAAAATTGAGCTCCCAAACAAATACGGGCTCACTATGTCGAAATGAAGGTGCAAAAGGAAAAGAAAAAAGAAAAAGATGGCGAAATGAAAGCCAAGAACAAAACAAAGAAGAGAAAACACACAAAAAAAAAAAGAAGTGTGAAAAAGTATGGCAAATGAAAGCCAAGAACAAAGAAGAAAAAGAGCAAAAGTCAAAAGAAGGAAAGAAAAATCCAAAAATGACAAATGCTTCAAAAGAAATCCTCCTCAAGAAATGATCCTTGATCTGATTACTCTCAAACACATATTTTGAGCCTATTTATCCTTTCTTTCTAAACCCTGAACCATGGCCTACATTACGTGTTTTAAAAGTCCATTTTGATCAAGCATGAATATTTGAACTTGAAGGGTTTTTCCTCAAATTTATCCCATCTCATCGAATTATCATTTCACTATGGAAGAATTTAGAATTCTCAAGTGCATGGTAGAACAATAAAAAAATAAAAAAAATAAAAAAAAAAAAAAAAAGAGAAGAAAGAAAAATGGAAAAAATGGGACTCTAGGGCGAAAACCCAAAAATGGACGGTCTAGAGTAAAATGGGAATTTTCGATGCCATCTGTGTCAGTGCCGATGCCACAAAAAAGAAGGTCATCTTGAAGAAATCTAGGAACATTTAGGAATTCTTGAACCTCCCAAATTGTCATCTCTCATTTGGAGGATTGACTTCAAAAACTAAGACTTTTGTTTCCCTCCAAAATCAACTTTCTAGATTGAACATCCCGGCCAATCTTGACGCTTGTCAAAATGCCATGATTTGGAAACTAAAAGAATGTTGAATTTTTTTTATTCTCAAGGAATTCATGTTTTATAAAACATGTTCTATTTGCGAGCCTAGAAGGGACATACCTTTTTGTTGTGAAGTTTTCTTCGATCAACCAAAATCCTGTTGTATCAAGCCTTTCAATTCAAGTTGAAAAACTCAAATTGACATTCAAAAAATTTCTAACAGACTTCAAGAGATTCGTACATCACACACTATGGGGTTAATATTTTTGACTCATAAGTTTTCATTAAATTCTTTCTAAAATGGGAAAACAAATAAAAATATTTTTAAATAACCATTTTTGATGTTGACATGAGACAAGGGTTTTTCTAACCAAAGGTATGGAACTACTAGGGCTGACCTTGATTTCCATAAATAGAACTCGGCAAATAGGCTTCTATTGATAAGAGTTTGAAAATTATTGGGGAAAGAAGATAGCCTAAGGCTGAAAAAGAGAATGACCTCTTATGGGGCACGAGTATTCAAGATATACTCTGATTTGAAGAGGAAAAATGAATTGGAAAGGCCCAGCCAAAGTCTAGAGAAATAATCGGGGACATTGGCATCATTCATGAGCACTTGCCTTTTTATTGAGCTTTGCATCTGCACCATGTCAGCAAACATTTGCATCAATCATGGGTATTTGCGTTTGCACTATTCCATGAGCATCTGCATTCGACCTTTACATTTACATCCTCCATGGATATTTCCATGTGCGCCATCTCAAGCAATTGCATCATTTCTAGGATCATTGCATCTTCATTATTGTAGCTGCAATTACACCATTTATGGACCATTTACATGAACACGATTCGTAGGGGCATCTACATCTTTTCATGAAGCATTTGTATCATTATTGATCTTCGCATTTGCATCATTTAGAAGCATCTTGCATACTACTAATCTTTGCATTTGCACCATTCAAAAGCATTTGCACAATGCCAACCTTTGTATCTACATCATTCTATGAAGTAGTTGCATCAATGTTAATCTTCGTATTTGCATCATGTAGAAGCATTTTGCACACTACTAGTCTTTGCATTTGCATCATTCCGAAGCATTTGCACAATGTCGATCTTTGCATCTGCATCGCCACATGAAGTACTTGCGTCAATGTTGATCTTCCCATTTGCATCATTCAGAAGCACTTGCATCTTATTCAATATCTGCATCAAGAAGCATTTGCATTAGTCTAAGACATTTGCATTTGCACCATGAAGCATTTGCATTTTCTTCAACCTCTGCATCTGTATCAAGAAGCATTTGCATCAATCCAAGCCATTTATATTTGCACCATGAAGCATGTGCATCTTGTTAAAGACACTTGCATCTGCATCATGAAGCATTTGCATCCTCTCTCAAAGCTTTTGGGTATAATTTTCAACACGTTTTCAAGAACCAATACCCATAGTTTTAAAAATGAACAAGTCTTTGGTGGTGATAGCCGAAGCCTCTGGTGGAGATATCCAGAGTTTTACAATTTTAAAAATGAACAAGTCTTTGGTGGTGATAGCTGAAGCCTCTGGTGGAGATATCCAGAGTTTTACATTTTTTAAAATGAACAAGTCTTTGGTGGTGATAGCCGAAGCCTCTGGTGGAGATATCCAGGGTTTTACAGTTTTAAGAATGAGCAAGTCTTTAGTGGTGATAGCCAAAGCCTCTGGTGGAGATATCCAGAGTTTTACAGAATTTTATTATAAAAATGAACAAGTCTTTGGTGGTGATAGCCGGAGCTTCTGGAGGAGATACCCAGAATTTTAAACAAATTTCGCACTAGGATAAGATAAAGCCCCAAGACCACCGTCGAGGTATTTTCCTTTTCAAATCGAACTTGTTTTCTAAATGAGTCGAACCCCGAAACCACCATTGAGGTATTTTGTTTTTAAACCGAACTCGTTCTGCTTCTCAAATGAGTCGAGCCCCGAGACCACCACCGTCGAGGTATTTTGTTTTAAAATCAAACTCGTTCTGCTTCTCAAATGAGTCGAACCCCGAGACAACCATCGAGATATTTTGTTTTAAAATCGAACTCTTTCAACTTCTCAAATGAGTCAAACCCCAAGACCACTGTCGAGGTATTTTGTTTTAAAATCGAACTCGTTTTACTTCTCAAATGAGTCGAACCCCGAGACCACCGTCGAGGTATTTTGTTTTTAAATCAAACTTGTTCTGCTTCTCAAATGAGTCGAGCCCTAAGACCACCATCGAGGTATTTTGTTTTTAAATCGAACTTGTTTTTAAAAATGAGTCGAGCCCCGAGACCACCGTTGAGTTATTTTCCTTTTCAAATCGAACTTGTTTTCTAAATGATTCGAACCCAGGATAGACGTTAAGGCATTCCTTTTGTTTTTAAATCGAACTCGTTCTGCTTCTCTTTGTTTTTAAATCAAACTCGTTCTGCTTCTCAAATGAGACGAGCCCCGAGACCATCGTTGAGGTATTTTGTTTTTATATCGAACTCGTTCTGCTTCTCAAATGAGTCAAGCCCCGAGACCATCGTCGAGGAACTTTCTTTTGTTTATATCGAACTTTTTTTAAAAAATGAGTCGAGCCCCGAGATCACCGTCGAGATATTTCCTTTTCAAATCGAACTTGTTTTCTAAATGAGTCGAACCCAGGATTGACATTAAGGCATTCCTTTTGTTTTTAAATCGAACCCGTTCTGCTTTTCAAATGAGTCGAGCCCTGAGACCACCGTCAAGGTATTTTCCGTTTAAACCCAACACAACTAACACCAAGAAAAGATAATGCCCCGAGACCACCGTCGAGGTTTTTTTTTCATGCAAATCGAACTCGTTTCCTTAAGACGGGTCGAGCCTTGATTAGTCAGGAAACTCAATTTAAGGATAAAATCTTCTATTTACAACTTTTTCCGAAAAAAAAAACAAAATAACAAAATAAATGATGAAATAAATGGAAATGAAGAATAAAGCAAACTCACTTGCCTTTTCTTTACATGTGGTTTCACTAACCGGACAAAATTATTGTCTATTTATCTTTGCCTGATTCCTGATTCTCAGCAATAGCCAAAGAGAGGCAGTTGTAGACACCTAATTTTGTTCGGACCCTCCTAAACCAGGTAAATTCTTTCTTGTACTTTTTTAGAATGCAAAAAATCACTTCTCATCTTGTAGATGGTCCTCCAAGACTTGTGATTCGGAGTTCAGCATGAAAAGTCAATTCAAAAAAATCAACTCTAAAAAAGTCAACCATTGAAAAAGTCAACTTCCAGTCAAAATCAAGGTTCGAAGTTGAATTGAACAATGGAGAAAGAATTTTGACAATCCGAGATCTACAATGAAAGATATGGAGTTCAGAAGATGGGTTGCGAAAATTTAGTGTAGGGGAAGACCTAATCCGACAAATTTGGGGAAAACTGTAAATGTGGCCCAATCGGTGAAATTGAAGCCCCCAGTTGATAAAGGATGAATAAAAAAAATAGCCTAAGGCCCAGTCTGAAATGGATCCCAAGGAAGAGCCGATTAAAGCAAAAATAGAAAAATGAGAAAATTCTCGAGTTTGAAAAAAGGAAACTAAATCGGAGGGGAATTTGATCGTAAAAATTTGGCATTTTCGAACCAACTCAAATTCAATATAGTACAAAGGAAGTGGAAGAAGAAAATCCAAAAATCAAACCCGTTTTGAGCAAAACCTAGGTTTCGAAGGTTAAAGGGCAATCTAAAAAAATCCCAAAGTTAATTCCAAGAAAAATAGCAAATGAGCTCAGAAAATTATGAAAACTTCCAGATCAGAGTTTTATAATTTTTGGAAGGTATTGGTGAAGAAAAATCCAGAATCGGAGTTCATTTGAAAAATGGAAAAGTTCGGGTGCACTAACCCGAAATTCCAAAAGATAATTCTGGGAAAAATAGAAAACGAGCTCGGAAAATTATGAAAACTTTCAGATTTGAGTTTTATAATTTTTGGAAGAGATTGGTGAAAAAAAATCTGGAATCGGAGCTCATTTTAAAAATGGCAAAGTTCGGGTGCACTAATCCGAAATTCCCAAAGACAATTTCGGGAAAAATAGCAAACGAGCTCAAAAAATTATGAAAACGTTCAGATCTGAGTTTTATAATTTTTGGAAGAGATTGGTGAAGAAAAATCAAGAATCGGAGCTCATTTGAAAAATGGCAAAGTTCGGATGAACTAACCCGAAATTCCAAAAAATAATTTCGGGAAAAATAGCAAACGAGCTCAAAAAATTATGAAAACTTCCAGATCTGAGTTTTATAATTTTTGGAAGAGATCGGGGAAGAAAAATCTAGAATCGGAGCTCATTTGAAAAAGGCTAAATTTGGGAGGCACTCAACCGAAATACTAGAGAAAAATCCGAGAAAAATAGCAAATGAGCTCGAAAAAATGTGAAAACCTCCAAAACCAAGTTTTATATTGGATGGAATGAGTTGGAAAAGAAAATTCCAAAATTGGGGTCCATTTGCAATTAAATTGAATTCGGGAGGCTAAAAGGTAATTTTACCGAAGAAATCGAAAAGGGCCAATTTGTAATTAAAAAATATGAAAGATGAAGGAATTGCTAGGATATTTCAGCCCTTGGCTGGTCAGCTCATGAATGAAGGGTGAGACTTGATTAAATTCATCCAATGGCCACAATCAAGTTGCAAGATAGCATTTTTATTGTCTTGCAAATGTCCTTCCTCATCCAATGGCCTAGGTGCTTTGTAAAAAGATGAGTGCATCCCTCAACGGCCAAGATCAAATTGCAAGATAGCATTTTTATTTTCATGAAATATATTGATCTAATGGTTGAGGTTGTTGGAGAAAAGATGAGCACATATCATCCAAGGGCAAAGGATGTTGGAAAGGCATGAAGGGTGATAAAATAAAAAGCACACTATCACCACTATTAAGAGAAGCCAGTCGGCTATTCATAAGGGGGAGGTCAAATTTTACAAAGGCACTAGCTAAAAAGGGGAGAAAATGGAGGAAAAATAAAGGGGAGAAGAAAAAATAAGGGATTTTCTTACTACTCTTTGATTTGGAAAGCTAAAGCAAGGTAGCTATTTTCTTTCCTGCTCTCCTCCCTGCTTTGTTCATATGATTTTGTTATTCCTTTATGATTTTCATTTTTATTTTATTTTTTTCATGAAATAAAATTGTTTTTCAAAACAAGTTCCAAAAGATTTCTTCTTCTTTTCATCAAATAACTAAGTTGTCAAACTTTTTCTACATATTTTTCACACTAGCCGAAATCTAACTAATGATTTTGTGCTTGTTCTTGCTTGTTGTGGTTTGCTTGGTTGGTTGTGTTCATGTTCTTAACTCTTGATTGATTTGTGGTAGGATAGATCCCCCTATTTTTTGCTTCATGTTCATGCATTCATCTCATACCCACTTGATTTTTGACTTAAGCCAACCAATAGCTCAAAGCCAAGCTCTCATGAGCGTGCTTGTGGAAAAATGAAATGTTGTGCAAGTTGGATTTTGCTGATTTTTCTCACCATGCATTCCTTGTCCAAATTTAAATATTTTTTAAACACAAATTGTAGACCCTTTAAGGAGCCTCTAGTATTTTTGTTGTGATTTTTGGATTTTTCTATGAAAGGTTTAAAAATAGATTTTGACAAAACAGTTTTTAACTCACTGTCTTTATTTTAGGTAAAATTCGTTCAAAGTATCCATACTCCAAAAATTAATCTAATTTTTTCCCATATTTAAACATGTCCTAGGTCTACCATAATTTTTTTAGAATTTTTTGAAATTTTTTAGGAGGGAAAAAATAGGATTCCAAAACTGCCTAATGGATTTTGACAAAGCCGTTTTTAACTCACTATTTTTATTTTGGTAAAATTCGATCATAGTATCTATGCTCCAAAAATTAATATGATTTTTTCCATGGAGGTCGACATGTCCTAAGTCTCCCCTAATTTTTTCAGATTTTTTTTTGAAATTTTTTAGAAGGGCAAAAAAATAGGTTTTCAAAACTAACAATAAGGGTCAGATTTTTTTTTTTTTTTGGAAATACAAATTTTCTGTTTTGGTTAGTATAAGATACGGCTGATTTGGGGCTTTAGCTACTATCTTAGGTTGATTTCCAAGTTATTTCAATCATAAAATTTGATTTTATAAAAGTCGGGTCAAGGGTGGTCAACCCGGGTTTCAAAACTAGAAAAATAGGGCCTTTTAAAAGGGGATTTTGGCCATGAGGCCTTTTTCATCCAAAAAAATTCCAAATTATTTTTAATCTGAGGCCAAAGTCTTTGGATTTTGAAAATCCAATCTAAGTCTCTTCCTAAGGTAGTCGGATACCTTTTTAGATATACGGATGTCCTTACTCTAAGGAAGAAATACATCTCCATGCATTGCGAGAATTACTCTAAGAAAGAAATACATCTTCATACCTTTTAAAATGTTTTAAATTTTAATTTGACATAAAACTTGTATTTCGCTTTCCTAAATATTTGGCGAGAATTAGTTCTTAATCTTTGCCGGGTTGCCGGGGAGGTTAGAAAATTATTCAATTGACGTGTTTATGAAATTGAAAGACATTGGATTTTGTTTTATTTGGGATTATATAAATGTCATAAGAAATATATATTTTCCGAGCTTTGTTGGGTTTGACAGGAAGTACGGTAATATTTTTCGACATATGTTATTTATATGATTCCCCACATGAACAATTCATTTCAAATAATGATATATGCATGTGATCATGATGTGATTATGAATATTTTATGATGATGCCATGTCATTCATTACGCCACGTCATCCATATGCCATGTCATTCATATGCCATGTCATTCATTATGTCATGTCATCCATATGTCATGTCATTCATTATGCCATGTCATTCATTATGCCATTTCATCCATATTCCATGTCATTCATATGCCATGTCATTCATTATGCCATGTCATCGTATATGCCATGTCATTCATATGTCATGTCGTTCATATGCCATGTCGTTCATTATGCCATGTCATTCATTATGCAATGTCATCCATATACCATGTTATTCACATGCCAAGTCATTCATTATGCCATGTCATTCATTTGTGCCGTGTCATTCAATGCCATGTCATTCATCCACATGTCATGTCATTCATTATGCCATGTCATTCATATGTCATTGTCATTCACATGCCATGTCATTCACCGTGCCATGTCATTTTATGCCATGTCACCCATGCCATGTCATTTTATGCCATGTCACCTATTCCATGTCATTTATAGTTTAGGTGCATTTTCATGCCTTGCTATTCATGCCATGTTATCATTTCCTGCCATTCGGCCATCCACATGTCATCACCATGCATTCGTCCATTCATATGCCATCATCATGCCATTCAGCCACCATGTCATTCAGCCACCATGACATTTTATTTATGATCTATGTCATTTATGCCATATCATTCATATAACATGTCATTCGTCATGTCATTTAGTGTTTGAGCTCATTTTAAACCATGATTAAGTATGTCATGCCATCCATGTCATTACCATGACCATTCAGTCACCATGACATTTCATTCACGTCATTCTATTTTCATGACACCACATTCTCATGCCATGTCACTTGGTTTGTCATGTCACTATGTTTATCTCATTTTGGGTTTGCCATGTCGATTTCATTCACATGACATTCATTACCATGCTATAACATATTAGGCTATGTCATTCTTATTGCCATGTCATTCATATGTCATGTCATCCATTCACATGCCATGTCATCTAGATTATGCAATGTCATTCATTCACATTCCATGTCATCCATTCACATGTCATGTCATTTAGATTATGCCATGTCATTCATTTACATGCCATGTCATCCATTCACATGCCATGTCATTCATATGCCATGTCATCCATTCACATGCCATGTCATTTAGATTATGCCATGTCATTCATTCACATGCCATGTCATTCATATGCCATGTCATCCATTCATATGCCATGTCATTTAGATTATGTCATGTCATTCATTCACATGCCATGTCATCTAGATTAGGACATGTCATTCATTCACATTCCATGTCATCTAGATTATGCCTTGTCATTCATTCACATTCCATGTCATCTAGATTATGCCATGTCGTTCATTCACATTCCATGTCATCTAGATTATGCCATGTCGTTCATTCACACGCCATGTCATCTAGATTATGACATGTCATTCATTCACACGTCATGTCATCTAGATTATGCCATGTCATTCATTCACTCGCCATGTCATCTAGATTATGCCATGTCATTAATTCACACGCCATGTCATCTAGATTATGCCATGTCATTCATTCACACGCCATGTCATCTAGATTATGCCATGTCATTCATTCACACACCATGTCATCTAGATTATGCCATGTCATTCATTCACACGCCATGTCATTCATTCACATGCCATGTCATTCATTCAGGTGTCATGTCATCTAGATTATGGCATGTTAGTCATTCACATGCCATATCATTCATTCACATGTCATGTCATTTAGTTTATGCCATGTCATTCTTTTAGTATGCCATGTTCATTCGGCCATGTCACCATGCGCTCATGCCATGTCATTTGTGTCATGTCATCCATAGATTAGGTCATGTATATGTTATGTCATTCATGCTCATGCTATGCCATCCTTATGCCATGTCATTTTGTTTGCCATGTCGATTTCATTCACATGACATTCATTCATCTGCCATGTCATTTTGTTTGCCATGTCAATTTCATTCACATGACATTCATTCTCATGCCATGTCATTCATATGCCATGTCATTTTGGTTCCAATGTCGATTTTCATTCACATGACACTCATTCTCATGCCATGTCACTCATATGCCATGTCATTTTTTATTGCCATGTCGATTTCATTCACATGACATTCATTCTTATGCCATGTCATTCATATTTCATGTCATTTATTCTTTGGCTATGTCATTTAAATTTTGTCATAGTAAATTGCTTGCCATGCCATGTTATCTATACATGCTATGTATTCATGTTTTAATTTGTATATTCATGATTATTCAACTTTTTGAAAATTGATGTTTTTCAACAAAATAAGGTTATTCCCGAGTTAAAATAATTCATGATTTCTCTGCCGGGTTGCCGGAGAGGATATCATCAATTATCATGAACAACAAAATATCTTTCTTTCAAAAACAAGAGTGATTCAGAGATTTTCTAAGTAAATAAAAATTTTTATGTTTTGCCGAGTCTGCCGGGGAATATAGAAAAATTTTGAGTTAATAAATTCCGAATCATTTTCAACTAGAAATGGGATTATTTTTCTTTAAAATGAGAATTATTTTAAAATATCAATTTCAAAATCAATTTTTTTTATCGAGACTCAAGATAACACACGATTAATAAGGTACCGTTTTATACGAGCGTTTTTGGGGTGCTAATCCTTTCTCGCACGTAACCGATTCCCGAACCCACTTTTTGATTTTCTTTGGTTTAAAACGCAGATTTCAAAATTGATTTTTTAAAAAATATTTTAATTAATCTTAAAATGTTTTACAAAACCGGTTTTAATAGGTGGCTGATCACACCTAGCCAAAAAAATTTGGTGACGACTCCATTTCTTTTCCGAGGTTATTTATAAACCCTCATTATATTTCAAGATGAATTAAGTCGTCTTTTCCTCTGTTGTTTTCCCCACCTCACTTGAACGGGTCCCCCTGGCGACGGATGGATCACGTATCGACACTGGCATTCGAATTCTAGACTTGCTAAATGATATTTTTTTAAAATAATTGTATGAACCAACTGAACTAAATTCCGAGTTCAAAGGTTCAACGTTTTTAACCTGGTCTTACTTGTACACCTGCAGTAAAAGATTGAATCCTGACGTAAATCAACTGCCAATTAAGCCGTGTTATTATTTAATTTCGCTATCATAGACAGTTTCTTTGGTCTTGCTCTTAGTTTATATTTTATTGGATTAATGTGAGTCCAAATATTTTGCAACAAAAAATGAGCAGCACCATGAATATTTCAACATGAAACTTATTCACCAATTGGATCACGTATTTTAAAATCTTATCCTGAAAATTAAGTTAAATTAAATGGAATAAAACATGCAACTAGTGGAGGTTCATGAATTAGAATACTTTCCTTTTCAAATTGCAACATTTAATATAAATATTATAGTGCCAATCTTACACCAATTCCATGTTTACTTGTGTTTGTGGTAAGATTTCTAACTTTTGACCTTATCATAGTGCAATATGTGTGAGAGAGTCAAGGCATCAACTTACATCATAGCTAGACAGTTTCCAATCACCTCTAATTAAGCTATTTATATCTAATTTAATTTTAATATTTAAGAAGGAGAAGGTAAATAAGACAAAATGGACTAAAAGTTGGATATTTCAGTATACATCTTCAGTGTTGCTTATTGGTACTACAAGTGGCCGAAGAAATGTTCAATTATTTTTAAGATAAAAAAAAAAGATGTACACGTTTAATTTTTGTGAGAGGACTTCGGGAATATAATCATGAATGCGTCAAATTAATGTGAAAGAGTAAGTTTTTAAAATTACTAGTCGGATGCTCGCGCTTCGCTGCAGACATATAAAAAATAAAGATTTAAATAATACGATTCAACAAATTGAAGATAAAGAGATATAATTATATAAAGAGTGACCATTTAGATAATGTAATGCAATAAATTTAAATATGAAAGGATGAATGAGAATAAGTTAAAAGTAGCAAATTATTGTATCAAAAATACAAAAATATTTACATTAACAGATTACAGTATATGAAATTTTAGAGTAATTCCCATAAATCACAGTCACCAACCTAAGAACTAAAACTGCCGAGGACCAAATAAAACAAACAAAACAGTAAGATCAATCAGTCATTAAAGTACCTTTGGGTCAAAACCAATACATAACCAGCTCAGCTTACTTGATATAATCAACCCCAGCCAGAAGGAAGAAAAAGCAGCAGTAGAAAAGAAAAAAACAACGAAACATTATATAAGCAACTCTTTTCTTTTCTAGCTACTTCATGAATTGACCATTAAAGACTAACCTAAGCAGCACTACCAAAAATTAATACTTCATAAGAAAAATGAAAAATCTAAGAATTTCTAAAAGCTGCAGCACCAAAGTCAGCTGGCAGGTACCAAAACCATGCTAGAGATGCTGTAAAGAAAAAACACATCGTCTCTTAATTACAAAAACATACAAGTCTAAAAGAACCCAACCATTTTTCCCAGCGTTATCTAAAATAGCCCCTCTCAACATATTTAGAAAAACACAATAACACAATTAAATGGAAGGATTAGTTTTTTGTACCAAAAATGCACTTTATTATACCCCTCTTCACACAATAAGAATTATAGAAAATTCTTGAAATCGAAATATTATACATGAAAAAATAAGTAATTTTATCATTAGTCTGAAAGTAGAAAGTCATGAAACTTGCTTTTATTAAACTGCATATTTATTTAACAATGATTTGAATTAAAATAAAATGAAGCCAAAACACATAATAAGTAAAGCCAAAATGAAATGCAAAACTGTTAATAGAATCAAGCAAACAATTAATTCTAAACTCCATTACATTGTCTACTATTAGTTTTACTTCAAACTACCTTCTTCATTTGGTTATCTCTAATTTCAGTTCAAACATCATCCAAATCGCTATTTGATTTAAACAGCATTTCCACAAAAATAACTACTTGCCTCACCTAAAACCAACCCAACCATCAGAAGCAACATTGGTTGGACAAATTGTGTAAATGAGCTTTCCACAAAAGCCATCAATCTACACAATCTGCATGGAATTATACTTGCCGTCAGTAGGGATGGCAAAGGAGCGGGACGGGAGCGGATTTTGCAGTATCAACCCCCGCCCCGCCATAGCACTGCTTTGCCCCGCCCCGCTCCGTCGTGGATGTTGAAATTTCAATACCACTACCACCTCAATAGATGTCGGTTATATCCATAACCACCCCGCTCCGTCCCATTTGATATTTATTAATTATTTTTATTTTTTTCAAACAATAAAGCATTGTAAAAAAATTTAAATATAAATTCAATATAAACATGTTTCTAATCTAGGAAGAGAAAAAAATAAAGTATTAGGTTTAGGTTTAGGTTTTTAAAAGGAAAAATAAAAATAATAAGTTTAATTATATTATTTTATTATTCTTTTAAAAGCTAAATATTTAAAGGTAAAATTATAATTTCAGTATTCGGGGCGGGGCGGAGCAGGCAATTACCACAACTGCTCCATCCCCGCCTTTCAAACAAAAAAACCGCACCGCCCTGCTCCGCCTCCATTGTTCAAAAAAAAACCTCTCCATTCGGATCGGATCGGTTCGAAATCCATCGGTCGGATTGGGTTTTGTCATCCCTAACCGTCAGACTAAGCTTTTCTCCCATCTTTAAAATTTTCAAGCAAATAGCAAAATCCACCATTTACCCTCCATTTTCTGTTATGTAATCATAATACAGAAGCTTATGTAAACCATCCTGGGACCAATTGAAGGTATGGATCCGATCTAAAAATAAAAAGGGGATACTCTCATTTTTTTGTTTGTAGCCTTTTGGCGACATGGCCGAGCGGTAAGGCGGGGGACTGCAAATCCCTTATTCCCCAGTTCAAATCCGGGTGTCGCCTGATCAACAAAAAACTCGAAATCCTAACGTCTAGGATTCAAGGAAAAACTAGAGTAGTGGAAGGGAATCAGTAAATCTTGATATGGTAGCCCCTCCCCTACTAATGGAGGGGCTACTAGCGGAGTCTTGAATTAGATTCGGGAGTGTCTAATTAACTAATGAATGGTTGTAGAAGGGTTGGAAGATACTTTGTATACAGACTGATGAAAGTCTCTGAGTGTTCAGGCATCCAATTAATATTAGATTGGATGGATAATTGGCTTTTACTTAATGAGGGACACCAAAAGAAAGAATAAGTCTTATTATTGCTACATGTGAGTAACATTCTTTTGATACTTCCAAAAGTGTTACTGCGTATTTTGCTTGTGCTTAATGGTTTACTAGAAATCATATAAGAACTTGTTATAAGCTATTTGCTTGAAGAAAAAAAAACCTCTCCATTCGGATCTGTTTGATTTTATTCATGGAGGATAATTTTTTTTGGCAAAAGACATGAGCCTTGATTTTATTTGGCTCTACCCAGTGATGTTAAGGCGTACGCCTAGGCGCCAAGGCACAATGCCAGAGAAGAAACACGCCTCAGAGATATCCAGGCGAGGCCATTTGACACAAGCGACCGCTTAGTGAGCTTTTTGTCGCAATTTGCTGCAAACCCAGGCGCCAGAAAAATACGCCTCAGTAAATCTCCAATTTTTTTTATTTTTTTAAATTCTAAAAGTCAACTTACCATATTCAATCTCAAGTCTTTGTCAAAAACAAACCCCAGCCACCAATTTTTTTAGGTTAAAACTTTTGACTAAGTTCTACTATTGGTTGTTCACTTTTGACTACAGAGTACAGACTAAGGTACGTTTGAATTTTTACTCTTTTTTTTTTCTTCTTTTGCTCTACTCTCTACTACCTTTTCTTTCTTTTCTTTTTTTCTTTCTAAAATCAGACTTGTTTGATCTGTTTCTGTTTTCAGAAACAGACCAAACATTGCCCTATTTCTGAACACAAAAACAGGGCAGACGTTGCTCCATTTTTGTGTTCAGAAACAGGGCAATCTGCCTTGTTTCTGTGTTCAGAAACAGGACAACGTCTGCCTTGTTTCTGTGTTCAGAAATAAGGCAACGTCTGCCCTGTTTCTATGTTCAAAAACAGGGCAATCGTTGCCTCTGTTTCTGAACACAGAAACAGAGACTCGTTTGATGAGCAAACATTTGCTTTTTTTATATATATAAAAAAAATATTATAATTTTATAATACTTTATATTTTATAATAATTAATCACAATTATCAAAACATTCAATATTTTATGTTCTCTGTGCAGTTTCGAATTATAATAATGTTTTGTTTATTATAATAATGTTTTTTTTTATTACAAAACATTAGAATATTTTATGTTCTCTGTGAAGTTTCGAATTCACAAAACATTACAATATTTAGCTATCTTTTCTTTATTATAATAATGTTTTTTTTTCTTAAATTGTTACAGGAAGTTTCAAATGACTAGCAATACTCCTACTTCAAGCGGAAAAAAAAAATCCCGGATGGAAGTACAACTTTTTAAATGATCCTAAAGATCCAAATACTGTCACTTGTATGTTCTGTCAGAAGATCACAAAAGGTGGAATATATCGAGCCAAGCAACATCAAGCTGGCAATCACAAAAACGCTAAACCATGCTTAAAGACTCCAACATGTTAAAGAGGAGCTTTTGTCTTACATGAATGAGAAAAAAAATCAAAAAGAAAATTATGACAAGTTACCGGATTTTGATGAGTTTGACAATGTGGTGGAAATTGATGATGAAGAGGATGAAGGAAACAATAAAGGCAAACGTTCATTTTCACGTTCCAACACGTTATACATTTCCAAGAAAAAGAGGCAAAAAGGTCCAATGGATTTTTTTGTTTATCAAAAGCCAGAGAAGTAATTCAATTGAGAAAGCAAGGAAAACTGAAGCAAGCAAATACCAAAGATGCATGTGACAAGAAGCAAAGAGAAGAAGCATTTCAATACATTGCTCGTTTTTTCTACCAGGCAGGGATTCCATTCAATGTTGCAAAGTTAGATGCTTTTAAGTGGGCAATTGAAGCTATTGGACAGTATGGTCCTAACTTGAAACCTCCAAGCTACCATGAGTTACGAGTCTCACTACTTAAAAAGGAGATGAATTATACAAATGATTTGTTCAAGAGTCATAGAGAGACTTGGGTGAAGCATGGGTGTTCTCTTATGTCAAATGGATGGACTTATATCAAAGGTAGGAGCTTGATGAATTTTTTGGTTAATTGTCCTGCTGGAACCATGTTTGTTAAATCCATTGATGCTTCAGCTTATGTAAAAACCGAGGAGAAAATGTTTGAATTGCTAAATTCTTTTGTGGAGCATGTAGGAGAAGCCAATGTTGTCCAAATAATCACATACAATGCAAGTAATTTTGTCATGGCTGGTAAATTTTTTTTACTTTCATTTTTGAAATATGATTTATGTTTTCTTCTATACTTTATATTTTTTAAATCTTATTTCATGTATTGATTTTCTTTGCATTAGGTAACTATTACAAGCAAAAAGACCATATCTTTATTGGACACCATGTGCTGCACATTGCATTGATCTCATTCTAGAAGATATTTGCAAGATTCCTCAAGTCAGTAAGACTTTAGAAAGAGCAATTGTTGTCATTGGTTTTATCTATAACCACACTGTTGTATTAAACATGATGAGAGAGTTTACCAAACAAAGAGAGTTGGTTAGACCTGGTAAAACTCGTTTTTGCACATCCTATCTCATATTACAGTGCATTCACAAGCAAAAGGTGAATTTAAGAACCATGTTCACTTCTCAAGAGTGGGTGTCAAGTAAATGGACAAAAAATCAAAAGGCTAAACGAGTTTCCGAAATTATTCTAATGCCTTCTTTTTGGAATGGTGTAATCTTCACTCTCAAGGCTATGGGTTCTTTAGTTCGAGTTCTTCGACTTGTTGACAATGAAAAAAGGCCTTCCATGGGATATATATATATATATATATATATATATATATATATATATATATATACGAGGCTATGGATAGAGCTAAAGAAGCAATCATGAAAGCATTTGGTAAGAATGAAGAGAAGTACAAAGAAGTCTTTAAAATCATTGATACAAGATGGGACTGTCAACTAAATCATCCATTACATGCAGCTGGGCACTACTTGAATCCGGAGTTCTTTTATGATAGTCCAAGAATAGAGTTTGATGAAGAAAGAACATCGGGATTATATGCCTGCATTGCAAAATTAATTCCAAGTCCAGAAGTGCAAGATAAAATCATGAGTGAATTGTATACATACAAAAAAGCAGAAGGACTCTTTTGGATTCCATTAGCTATTAGATCAAGGAAAACAAAAGCTCCAGGTAACCTAATTATACTTAGTTATTTATCTTTATTAATTGAAATTGTAAGAAATATATTATTTGAATATTTGATGATAACTAGTTCATTAATTTTATTCTTGATGATTCACAGCTGAATGGTGGAACTTATATGGGAGCTCAACTCCAAACTTACAACAATTAGCCATCAAAATTTTGAGTTTGACCTGTAGTGCTTTTGGTTGTGAACGTAATTGGAGTGTATTTCAGCAGATATGTTCAACTTGTTCTCATTCATTATCATTAGTTGATTCATTTAGGATTTAAAATATATGATAGCTAAATTTTAATAATTAACTGTGCTGCAGATACACACAAAAAAGAGTAATAAACTAAAACAACAAAGATTAAATGATCTAGTTTATGTAAAGTACAACCAAAAGCTCAAGGAGCGATATAACACACGTGATGTTATTGATCCTATTTCATTAGGAGACATTGATGAAAGTAATGAGTGGTTGATTGGAAAGATGGGTGAACACTGTTCTGATGATGCACAAGATGATTTGGTATTCGATGATGATGGATTGACATAGGGTGCGATAGCAAGTGCTGCAGGTGTTGGAGAAGCAAGGAATTGTACTAGAATGCAAGCGAGATCTAGATCAAAGGCTTCAACTTCTCAACCTACTTTTGAAGAGGAATATGACAATGAAGAAGAGCAAGATGTAGATGGTTATGATTCAAGAGAATATGGAAGTGAAGAAAACTTAGAGCTAGTGTCTGATGATGATGACTTTTAATTACATACTTATGGTGCTTTATCTTTGGAATAGCTTAGGGAATGAATGATTAAACTTAAAGCAATCTTTTGAATTTATAAAATGAACTATATTAAAGTCTAGTTTATTAGTTACATATAATACGTAAATTTTAGTTGGTATATTATATATATTTATATATAAATGCGCCTTTTTTTACTTGGGCTAGCGCTTTTTTTGCGCCTTGCGCCTCAGGCTATGTAGAGGTCTTAACGCCTAGAGTGCACCTAGCGCCCTTGACAACACTGGCTCTACCAATTAAAAGTACAATTATTATAAGCTATCACATGATTATCACCTTAATTTATCAAAACTCACAATATGATTAAAAACAATACCCTAAAAAAAAGAGGACAAATGAAATAAAAAGAGTAAGGGACAACAAAATAAGTTAAGTTATTAATGCTAATGACACATTTCATTCAGTTCTTAATCAACTCACTAATTCTTTCTCTTTTTGGAAGACGACAAATGGGAGCAATAAATCTTCATAAGAAAGCTACTCACTCATTCAATGAGCATTTATTGTCAAACTTTTCAAAAAAAATAAAAAGGTCAGTATAATCTTGTCAAACTTTTCAACAAAAAAAAAAACAATTAAAAGGTCAGTAAAATCTTCATAAGAAAGCTACTCGCTATGATGCTGGTAAAACTAATTTGGTAAACATAAGTATAATATAATATATATTGATACTTGGTAATATAAGTTTGTAATTTGGTGTTGAGATGATGCTAGAACTTATATTCTTTGAATCAGACACCATATTGTCACAAAACTCTAATCTATTCAACCTACCTATTGGATTAGACCTAGCCTAACCAACATTATTTTGTCTCTGACGTCCACCATTGAGTTTATCCAGCAAAAAAATAGTTTACATTGACAATGAGATTTGAACAAAAATAAAGCATAAAAACTATGCAAATAACTACAGCACCTACAACAAAGTGAACAAACATTAAAATAAAATTTTAAAAAAAAAAAAAAAAGTGACTTCTTTCTACTTAACATGTTTCATGCTTAATTGAATTGGAAAATTACTAAAATAAGGAAGGAATAAGATCAATTGTTAATAGGATCCTACAACTCATTTGGTTAGAGGATTGGGAAAACCATTTCACTCTAATTGCAGTTACATGATTAAGCAGTGTTGTTAACAGAAATAAGATCAACTATTAACAAGATCCTATAACTCATTTGGTTCCCAGCTTGCAATCTAAAATACATTTCACCACATAATTAAGACAGAAATGGCAAGCAATCAATACCGTAAGTCGGCAAAATTCTGAATGCACAATGCATAGCTTCAATTTTAATCTTTGACCATCATTTAAAATACTGGATCAAGAATCAAAACATTAAAAGAAGAGTTCTATGATGGTTCAAAATTCGGCTAGATCATAAATTGACAGTATTGCAAAAATAAAGTGCATAGTTAAGAAAGAATCAGACCCTTAGACACATTTCGGCGATGCAATCTATTCGACCTAAGTATACTCAATCTCCTAGTTATATTCAATCTTGCCTCAACCTTATCAACCACATAAGGAGGCATTATGACTTCTAACCCTCCTAGACCTTAACCTTTCCAATCTTCTAAACTTATTTTGTCTACCCTGATTACTTCCAAGCATCATGACAGAACAATGGTTACAAATTCACATATAAATACTACAACAATAGAAACAACCCAAATATTGCAAATATAATCTCTAACCATTCACTTTTTTTCAGATCCAAAAACACAAAAACAAAGGAACATATATCATCTTCCTCCAAGTCCTAAAACAACATCCATCAAATTAATTGATAAGAACCCCAGAACAAAGAATCAGTTAACATTTTATGGATCCAACCCTTGTTTGTTGGATTGTCAAACTCTACCAATCCTCCAAACATAACATGATTAATACAAAACTCTAAATAATCACAACTAACTGTAAAGTAAAAAATGAGTTACCTAGGAATCCAAGCTATCAAAAACAAAACATGCAAGAGCAAAAACTGAAATGAAATATCAATGTCAGTAACCACAAACCTAAAAAAAAAATTAAAATACCTGTAATCAATAGAGCCAAAGGCCTATAAACTTGATAATAACCCAAAAACAAAGTCATAAGCAAAACAATAAACAATTAAACACATTACAAAGCAAAATCATAAAAATGCAAAAGAAACGACGATGAGAAAGAGGTACCTTACAACATCAGATCCTTGAGATCTCACAGCATTTTCAAGCTCCTGTTCACTCCTATTCAAGCTCCTTTTCAAGCCTAAATGAAAAATGAACAACTTAGAATAACCGGCAATAAAAAAAAGAAAACTGGAAAAAAATGCAAATTTTAAAACAAAATTTGAAGAAAACAAACCCAAAATATTATCTGCAATATGAGCCAACGCTGGCCCTAATTTGGTTCCAGCAAAAGGCGATCGGCCCGTAAGGACGCCAGCATACCTCACTATTCTTCTCCTCTTCACTTGGGTCGGCTGGCAAGCCCAACATTCTGGTAAAAAAACAATGGTAGTAAGTTTGTATGCAATAGTAGCAAATTAATTAGGCAAAGTAGAAAGTTGGAAAGTCCACTCAGGAGTCATGGCATTGAGTGATTGAGAGATGAGTGAAAATCTGACAAAGCACAGAGAAGAAGAAATGATAAGACATTTCCATCTTTTTGAGAGAAAAAAAAAATAACAGTTTGATATTTCATTTTGAGATGGGTTTTGTTTTGACAATTTTACAAAAAAATAAGTTACACTTAGTCACTTACGTAGGCAGTAGGCAAAGCAAGCATTATTATACATTTATACTTATCCATTGAAATTAAACGAACCGTACATTTTTATTTCTTTCGTTACAACATAAAATATAGTGATATACACATGTACCGAACTCTCGTTTGAATTTGAGGTTGAGGAAGGAAAGGATCATTCTTCACCTACTTTTTTTACCAACCTTTTTTATTTAATCAACCGTCTCATTCATCTAGAACCACATACTTTAAGTATGTATTCACAGTCCCAATTAAAAGCCTCTAAAAATCCCATAAAAATTTACAAAATGAAAACTAAATGGCAAGCATTTATGCTTATATAAGTGGCTCACTATTGCATATCTAGGGAATTAGAGATCCCAAATCATTCACAATAAACATCTCATCTTTCTTCTCTATCCTTGCAAAGTATGATAAAACATTCCCAATCGCAGCCAGAACAAATAAAATCTCCAACTTAAAATAAAAAACCATATCAACAAATATAAAGAAAAAAATAGAGGTTAACATACTCCTTGGTCAAAACCCTCAAATGAATAAGAAAGGCATGCACCTCTAGCTGCTGCCCACCAAACTCACTATCCTACATATAATTCATAAATAAAAATAAAGTATGCATATGGTAAGGCTATTTAAAACAATAAAACAATGAATCGATAATTTAAAATCAACACATCAATTAATTATCTTTTTGAGGAAAAAAAAAACAACATTTTGATATTTTATTTTGATATGGGTTTTGTTTTGGCAATTTTACAAAAAAAAATAAGTTAAGCTTACGTGGCCAGTAGGCAGTAGGCAAAGCAAGCATTATTATACATTTATACTTATCCCTTGAATTTAAAGGAACCATACATTTTTTTATTTCTTTCGTTACAACATAAAATATAGTGATATACACGTGTACCAAACTCTCCTTTGAATTTGAGGTTGAGGAAGGAAAGGGTCATTCTTCACCTACTTTTTTTTTTACCAACCCTTTTTATTTAATCAACCATCTCATTCATCTAAAACCACATACTTTAAGTATGTATTCACAGTCACAATCAAAAGCATCTAAAAAATCTCATAAAAATTTACAAAATGAAAACTAAATGGCAAGCATTTATGCTATATAAGTTGCATATCAATGGAATTAAAGATTCCAAATCATGCACAATAAACATTTTCTTCTCTATCCTTGCAAAGTATGATAAAACATTCCCAATCGCAGCCAACAACAGATACAATCTCCAACTTAAAAATAAAAAACCGTATCAAAAAATATATATAAAAAAAAAATAGAGGTTAACATACTCTTTGGTCAAAAGTCAAAACCCTCCAATGAATAAGAAAGGCATGCACCAACACCTACTGCCCATCAAACTCACTATCCTACATATAATTCATAAATAAATAAATAAAAATTATACATATGGTAAGACTATTTAAAACAATAAAACAATGAATCGATTATTTAAAATGAACACATCTATTAAATATATTTAAATGGACCAAAGGTTGCTCATTAGTGCAATTTCTTTTTATCGATTGACCACCATCCTCAAAATCAAAACAACAAAACATGGTAAATGCAATATGGGGTAGCTTTTAAGGTTTGTTATAGATTAGATAGGGGATAAGGCAATATGTTGCCTACTAATAACTAAAAAGGCATATAGAAAGAAAGCAATTAAGCCACCTACCCCGTGTAACATATGGAATTCACGCCATGTTATATTCCAGCTTGAGGCCTAGCCTAAATTTACTTGGTTAAAATCCAATAAGTCAATACAAAAGAGGTCATAAAACGTAAAAACTTGTTTAATATATCCATAGCCTCAAACTCAAACATCAAATATATTTAAGAATGAAAGAGTAAAACAGACTCAAATCATATTCAATTCTTTTTCTTTTGGCACTAATGCTGCAATTTGCAACTAACTAAACCATTGAATAAGAATCAATAAATCTTGGCAATCAATTTTTGAATGTTTAATGACAGTTTTGATCTATGTGTATCACAATTTTGAGCAAAACTAACATTTTTTAAACTTTCCATTATACAATTATTAACCTAAAATCTCATACTATCCATAAATAGGCAACCTAACCTTTGATTATATGTTCAAATAAATCAATAATCAAGTATTGAACTTAAGAATTGAAGCAACCACAAAAGAAAATGAATGAACCTAGCATTGGAAACAATCACAAAACCCATGTTTCAAATTTCCACTTATCCAACAATTAACCCAAAATCCCCTTTAATTTAAATAGAAAAGGAAGCAAAAACCTAATCCCAACCAGTCACAGTAAATTATCCTAAATCTAAATAAACTAAGCAAAAAACCAAACTTCAAAGTAGAATAAATCAAGCAAATACCGACTGATTTAGCAGCAGCTCTTTGTTAATGGTGCTCAATATCCTCACATAATAATCAAATCCCATGAACTGACTTATGACCAAGAGCATGATACGTGTTTATCTTTTAACAGTTTTTCTTTTAGTCATTTCACATTTTCTGTTACAACCAAATAGCTATGTGCATTGTGGTTGGTTTTCATATTTCTGTAACACCCAAGGGGTATTGTAGTCTTTATGCTCAAACGGTTATATGGGATCATGTGCAACACTGTTGCATATAAGGAGGAATATATTGATGAATGAAATATGATAGATTTTCCCAAAAATTTAGTCTCTCTGTTTCTTCCTTCTCGTTTTTTCTCTGATCTATCTCTCTTCCCTTCTTCTTCTCCTTCTTCTCCTCTCCTATTCTTCCCTTCTTCCTTCACTGATATACAGCTCAGTAACTGAGTTCTATCATTGGTATCAGAGACCTACACTGGCACCTATGGCTGACGGTATCTCCACCAGGCTTCAGAAAGAGGTTCATCAGAACCAGCAAGAACTTACTCGGATCCAATCCGATATCCAACAGTGGGATAAAAAGCTGGATGAAAAGTTGGATGGCATGCGAACTGAGATGCAGCTGGAGTTCAAAAAATTCTTTGAACTCTTAGCCTTACGTGACAGCAATCGCAATGATCAACCAGGTATTTTACCCACGCCTCTCGGCTCCACCTCTGCTCCACCGGTGGTTCCACAACCACAAGGTGATCCTATTCTTCCATTTCCTACAATGGCTCGACAGATAGGAAGTTTTGATTCAGCTCGCGGTTTCAAGATTGATTGTCCAAAGTTCCAGGGAGATGATTTCCAGGGATGGTGGATGAAAATGGAACAGTATTTTGAGGCAGAACGGGTTCCTAATGAGTTGAAACTTAGGGTTATGATGCTGAGTTTGGAAGGCAAGGCATTGCAATGGCATCAATATTATTGCAGATCCAATGGCGGGTTTGATAGATTAGAATGGCAAGAGTATTTGGCTGAGATGAAGGATCGCTTTGCTTCTGATGAATATACCAATCCCATGGCTGACTTGGTTGAACTGAAACAGGTGGCCGCAGTGGATCAATTTCACGATGAATTCCTAGGTACCCTCAATCTCCTTCAACTCACTGATTCCTATGCTTTAAGCATATTTATTAGCAATCTTAAACCTGAGATATCCCAATCTGTTAAATTGTTTAGACCACGAACCCTGAACCAAGCTCTTTCCCTAGCCAAACAGATCGAATCCATGTTGTTTCCTGCTACCAAACAGCCCTTACCATTTACCATATTTAATACACCTCCCACCTACATTTCCAATAGCAACCAAACTAAACCAAGTCCCTTGTCACCTATGTTCCCTGCACCCAAATCTGCCCCTAACACTACTTCCTTAGCTCCTCATCCTAAACCTTTTACTTCAATCATTCCTCGAAACCCTTACCCCAACAATCTACCTCATCGACCTTTTCCCCATAAACCTACACCTGCGGAGATTGAAGAAAGGAAACGCAAGGGGTTGTGCTTTTGGTGTGGCTTGAAATACTCTGCTGATCATCAATGTGTGAAATCTAGACTTTATCAGATTCTTACTGATCATATGCCTGAGGAACAGGACCCTGAAGAATTCTCTGATTGTACTGACAATCTGGATGTTATTGCACCTGGTGTGGATAACTGTGATCAACCTGTCCTTTCATTACATGCCATCCTTGGCACGTCTGGGTTTCAGACTATGCGAGTCCAGGGTATTATTAGTTCAAAAACATTGGTGATGTTGATTGATTCGGGCAGCACTCATAATTTTATTGATTGTGGGGTAGCCAAAGTCTTAGGCCTTTCCCTGAGTCCTCAAGAGCATGTCAGAGTGACTGTAGCCAATGGTGAACACTTGACTACAATGGGCAGCTGTCAGAATGTGGGGTGGACAGTACAAGGTCGGCAACTGTCAGCCAATTTCATGGTTTTACCTTTAAAGGGGTGTGATGTTGTTTTAGGTATTGAATGGTTGGTAACATTGGGTCTCATCCTTTGGGATTTCTCAGCTATGACTATGCAGTTTCAGCTCAAGGATCAGTGGCATACCTTGCATGGTATCTTCCCTGGCAGAATTGAAATGCCAAGTAAGAAACAGTCAGCTAAGCTCCTACAGATGATTGTTAACGCCACTCAACGCCCTTGTACCTTACTCTTAACGGCAGACCACCACTTGCAGCTCAATTCCATTCTGACTGGTGATACAGCATTCCCTGTGCAGCTGCAACTCCAACAGTTATTACAAACTTATGCTAAACTTTTTGAGCCTCCAACAGGATTGGCTCCCAGGAGACTCCACGACCATAAAATCCCATTAAAAGATGAGGGTCAGGTGGTGAGAATTCGACCTTATCGACATCTTTCTCTTCAAAAGGATGAAATTGAAAAAATGGTCAGTGAGATGCTGACCACAGGGATCATCAGGCACAGCAGTAGCTCCTTTGCATCACCTATTGTGATGGTTAAAAAGAAGGATGGTTCCTGGCGTTTGTGTGTAGATTATAGACAACTAAATCAGTTGACTATCAAAGACAAGTTTCCTATTCCTCTTGTGGAGGAACTACTCGATGAGCTGGCTGGTGCTAAAGTTTTTTCTAAACTTGATTTAAGGTCTGGTTACCACCAGATCAGGATGCAGGAGGCAGATATACACAAAACAGCTTTCAGGACTCATGAGGGCCATTATGAGTTCTTGGTGATGCCATTTGGATTAACAAATGCTCCTTCAACATTTCAAAGTCTTATGAATTGTCTTTTCAAGCCTTACCTCAGGAAGTTTGTACTGGTCTTCTTTGATGACATCCTCATCTACTCTCCAGATTGGGATTCCCATTTGGTTCACCTGCATACGGTCTTTGAGGTCTTATGGAACAATAACCTTTTTCTTAAAAGGTCTAAATGTGACTTTGGTGCATTGGAAGTCGAATATCTTGGCCATGTCATCTCAGGGCAAGGCATCACTATGGATAAAACTAAGGTCCACTGCATTCTGAATTGGCCTCAACCTAAATCCTTGAAGGAACTTAGGGGATTTCTTGGCCTCACTGGTTATTACAGAAGATTCATACAGGGTTATGGGGAGATTGCTCGACCTCTAACAGATCTTCTAAAAAAAGAGGCCTGGGGTTGGAATGATCAGGCCACACTGGCTTTTGAGAAATTGAAGAAGGCAGTCACTACTGCACCTGTCCTTAGCATGCCAGATTTTTCTAAACAATTTGTGGTTGAGACTGATGCCTCTGGTAAGGGTGTTGGAGCTGTTCTAACACAGCAAGGCAAACCCATTGCCTATTTCAGCAAGGCCTTAGGAACCAGAAATCAGGCCTTATCCATTTATGAAAAAGAAATGTTAGCAGTTTTAATGGCAGTCCAGAAATGGAATGCTTACTTGGTGGGCAGACATTTTCAGATTAAAACTGACCACCAGAGTCTCAAATTCCTTTTGAGCCAACAGACCACTACTCTTGCACAGCAATTGTGGGTTGCTAAAATGATGGGATACGACTATGAAGTTGTGTATAGGCAAGGATCTTCCAATATAGTAGCTGATATTCTTTCCCGGAAGGCAGATGAGTCAGTAACTTTGATGGCTATCTCTACACTCTCTTCTGAGCTCTTAGCTCGAATTTATGCATCTTGGCACCAGGATGTTAAGCTTCAAAACCGTATTACAGAGCTCATGCAGGGTCTCAGTTCTAATTCTAAATTCACTTGGCATGGGCAGCAATTGAGAAGAAAAGGAAAGCTAGTTGTGGGACAGGTTCCAGATCTTAAACGAGATCTTTTCCAATATTTTCATGCTAGTGCAGTTGGAGGTCACTCAGGAGTTCATCCAACCATTCATCGAATTGCTAGCATCCTATATTGGAAAGGACTGCGAAAGGACATTATGCGTATGGTGCGTGAATGTATCATTTGTCAGCAACACAAGTATGATCGAGCTGCTAGCCCAGGACTTCTTCAACCACTACCAATACCTGACAGGGTATGGACTGAAATCTCTATGGACTTCATTGAGGGCTTACCTAAATCTGGGGGTAAGGACTCCATTCTTGTGGTGGTGGACAGGTTAAGTAAAGCTGCTCATTTCATTTCCTTGGTTCATCCTTTTACTGCTCTCACTGTGGCTCAGCTGTTTCTGGATCATGTGTTTAAGCTGCATGGACCCCCTACTAGTATCGTCTCTGATCGTGACAGAGTCTTCATGAGTTTGTTTTGGCAAGCTCTTTTCAAGAAATTGGGCACCACTTTGAAGTTCTCTACAGCCTACCACCCTCAGACGGATGGTCAGACTGAGATTGTGAATCGCTGCTTGGAGTCCTATTTACGCTGTATGACCAGTGAGAAACCAACCGAATAGAGTCAGTGGCTCCCATTGGCCGAATGGTGGTATAACACCACCTATCATTCAGCCACCAATACCACTCCTTATGAAATTGTGTATGGTCAACCTGCTCCCACACATTTGCCATACCTGGCTGGTACTTCACCTGTTGATTCTGTGGATCGAAGCTTGCAGGCTCGAGAGTCAGCCATTCGCATGCTGAAGTTCTATCTGAGTAGGGCCCAGGTTCGCATGAAACACTTTGCAGATCGCAAATGTAGTGACCGAGAGTTTGTAGTGGGTGATTGGGTGTATGTTAAACTGCAACCTTACAGACAATCTTCTGTGGTTAACAGAAATAGCCTGAAGTTATCTGCAAAATACTTTGGCCCATTTCTGATCATTGGTCAAGTTGGCAAGGTGGCCTATCAATTGCAACTCCCTCCTCAATCTAAGATACACTCTACTTTTCATGTGTCCCAATTAAAGAAGCATGTGGGTGCTCAACCTACTCAGTTACAGCTTCCGATTGTGGCTGCTGATGGCACTATTTCTAAAGAACCATTGGAAATTCTGCAGCGACGTATGAAGAAGAGAGGTAATAGGGCTGTCACTGAAGTCCTAGTTTGTTGGTCCAACTCTTTTCCAGAAGACGCAACTTGGGAAGTTCTCTACGACTTGCAGCAGCAGTTTCCTGGTTTTAATCCTTGAGGTCAAGGATTCTCTTCATCCGGGGAGTATTGATACGTGTTTACCTTTTAACAGTTTTTCTTTTAGTCATTTCACATTTTCTGTTACAACCAAATAGCTATGTGCATTGTGGTTGGTTTTCATATTTCTGTAACAACCAAGGGGTATTGTAGTCTTTATGCTCAAACGGTTATATGGGATCATGTGCAACACTGTTGCATATAAGGAGGAATATACTGATGAATGAAATATGATAGATTTTCCCAAAAATTTAGTCTCTCTGTTTCTTCCTTCTCGTTTCTTCTCTGATCTATCTTTCTTCCCTTCTTCTTCTCCTTCTTCCCCTCTCCTATTTTTCCCTTCTTCCTTCACTGATATACAGCTCAGTAACTGAGCTCTATCATGAGCACCGACTGGATCCGCTTGAATTCCCCTGATCGTTCTTCACAATTTTGGATGTCTATGAACTCCAATTTCCTCTGCTCAAATAAGAAAAAATTAAAAAATAAATTAGATCTGGAGGCAAGAAACGACCTATGCTAAGACTGAGAATCAATTGAACCCAATGTTAGAATCGCCGGAATCAACCTCAAACAGGCAAAAAAAAAAAATTGGCAACAAATACTGGTTACCGGCTTACCGCCTTGATATGATCGTAGACACTCTTAACTCGTCGGGTCATACAACAAATATCCCTAGTCTCCCCATCTTCTTCACTCTCTCCTTTTCTTTCACTTTTTCTTCAGATACGTCTCTTCTCTTCAACTATATTGCTCTCGATCTATCCTTTTTTTCTTTTTTTTCAATTAACTTATTGTATACAGTACAGGACTATCAGCTTTTCTGGGCTTAATTAATGTCTAGTGAAATACCTAAAATAACCTAAAAAAAACGTTTAAAAACATTGCTTAGCTAGTCGCAGCTCTTAGCTTCAGATTTTCAAATTCTGGCCTTAGATTGAATTGGGGGTTGTTTTTAAGGTAAGTAATAGATTCGAGAGAAAATTAGGCTTAAGCAAAATCTGGAGACACCCTAACCTATTATAAAAATAATAATAAGGAGAAAAAATAAAAGCTTAAACTTATAAATTCTTTTATTTGACTTATGGATGGTTTTATGATCCAAATAAATCCTGACTTTTTCATATAGTTTCTTTATTTAATTTTAGTATGTTGTGTATAATATTGTTTCTTAATCCACATTGTCAAACTTAAGGAGATTTATTTTTTACTTTAAATTTTAGACTATATTTTTCATAGTTATCTAATCACAATTAAGGTGTATGGATTCATCAAAATTTTATATTGAAATCTGCATGAACCTGTACATACGGATAATGAATCCTACAAAATTCATAGTTGTGATTGAATATTTATTAAAAAAAATTATATAAATAAATCTCATAAATTCATAATTGTGAATGAATATTTATAAAAAGAATGATCATTTCTGTGCTCCCATGAAAAATACGAGAGATGCACTCAAACATTTAGGGTTAGTGTATGCTTTCCTAGTGATGTTAAGGCGCTCGCCTAGGCGCGCCTAGGCGCCCAGGCGAGGCGCCAGAGCTCCAAACCGCCTCAGCCATGTTCAGGCGAGGCCAATTTACTCAGGCGTTCGCCTTTGGAGCTTTTTGGAGCTTTTTGTTGGACAACCAGGCGCCATAAAAGCGTGCCTTAGTAAATCTGCTAGTGTTTTTATGTTTTTAAATTCTAAAAGTCAACTTACCATATTCAAACTCAATTCTCTCTAAAAACAGACCCCAGCCACCAATATTTTTAGGTTAAAACACGTTGGAAGCCATATAAAACAGAAGACAGAGTACAAAAGACTACAGAAGACAATTCTACTCAACTCAATTCTACTTTTGAGTTTTGACTACAGAAGACAGAGTACAACTAAGGTACGTATTTTTTACTTTTTTTCTTCTTCTTCTTCTTTTGCTCTACTCTCTACTCCCTTTTCTTATTCTTTTTTTTTTTCTTTCTAAAATCAGACTTGTTTGGTCTGTTTTTGTTTTCAGAAACAGACCAAACATTGCCCTGTTTCTGAACACAGAAACAGGGCAGACGTTGCCCTGTTCAGAAACAGAGGCAACGTTCAGAAACTGGGCAATCGTTGCCCTGTTTCTGAACCAAGATTTGCATTCTTCAAATTTGAACATGACTCGTGAATCTGGAAAGAAATATAATATGCATGATTTTGATAATGAATGGCCTGATAGACATGATTGCCAAAATATAATCTGCTTTGATAATGAATGACCCAATAACAACTATGTGCAGTGTTGTCAAAATGAATGATTATGCAAATCTGCATGATTTTGATAATGAATGGCCTGATAGACATGATTGCCAAAATATAATCTGCTTTGATAATGAATGATCAATGACCCAATAACAGCTATGTGTAAAAGTTCAACGACTTAAAAAAGTTTTAGACATGATTGCCAAAATGAATGGCCTATGTACTGCCAAGGGACATGTCAAAGTGTACAAAAATCGTTGCCTCTGTTTCTTTGGTTTTTTTTTTTATATATATATATAAAATATTATAATTGCAATATTTTATGTTCCGAAAATAATTGCCTCTGTTTATAAAAAATATTATAATGTTTAGCTATCTTTTATATATTATAATAATGTTTTTTTCTTAAATTGTTACAGGAAGTTTCAAATGACTAGTAATACTCCTACTTCAAGCGAAAATAATAAAAAGGATCCCGGATGGAAGTACAACTTTTTAAATGATCCTAAAGATCCAAATACTGTCACTTGTATGTTCTGTCAGAAGATCACAAAAGGTGGAATATATCGAGCAAAGCAGCATCAAGCTGGCAATCACAAAAACGCTAAACCATGCTTGAAGAGTCCAGCAAATGTTAAAGATGAGCTTTTGTCTTACATGAATGAGAAAAAAAAATCAAAAAGAAAATTATGACAAGTTATCGGATTTTGATGAGTTTGACAATGTGGTGGAAATTGATGATGAAGAGGATGAAGGAAACAATAAAGGAAAACGTTCATTTTCAAGTTCCAACAAGTTAGATATTTCCAAGAAAAAGAGGCAAAAAGGTCCAATGGATTCTTTCGTTTATCAAAAGCCAGAGAAAGTAATTCAGTTGAGAAAGCAAGGAAAACTGAAGCAAGCAAATATCAAAGATGCATGTGACAAGAAGCAAAGAGAAGAAGCATGTCAATACATTGCTCGTTTTTTCTACCAGGCAAGGATTCCATTCAATGTTGCAAAGTTAGATGCTTTTAAGTGGGCAATTGAAGCTATTGGACAGTATGGTCTTAACTTGAAACCACCAAGCTACCATGAGTTACGAGTCTCACTACTTAAAAAGGAGATGAATTATACAAATGATTTGTTCAAGAGTCATAGAGAGACTTGGGTGAAGCATGGGTGTTCTCTTATGTCAGATAGATGGACTGATATCAAAGGTAGGAGCTTGATGAATTTTTTGGTTAATTGTCCTGCTGGAACCATGTTTGTTAAATCCATTGACGCTTCAGCCTATGTAAAAACTGGGGAGAAAATGTTTGAATTGCTAGATTCTTTTGTGGAGCATGTGGGAGAAGCCAATGCTGTCCAAATAATCACA